>OY720346.1:30667748-31082168 GCA_963082975.1 Labia minor
TTAGTTAAGCAGTTAGTCAAATCTATCTATATATAATAACAATATACGAATATTTAAAATAATTTTGAATTTTTAAAATTATAGAAATCATAATTGAATGATTTTAATATTTTGTATTTATTAAGGGAGTTATTGATTAATATATACAGTAGAATATATATATATACCTAAAAGGGCGATTTCTTTATATTGCTGGTCCCACTATTGAAAATTTTTTAATAATTTAGTATCTACTTTTTACCTCATATAACAAAAATTGATTGATGTATGCGTCACACATATACATATGAATAATGAATACAGTGAATAAAACTTCCATGAGAAAAAGGGCAATCGAATAATAATTTCGTTGTTTATTTATAAATAAATATTTTTTAAAATAACATTTGTTATTCTTATACTAATGGCTACAAGGTTATAATTTACATAAAACATTTTAAAAACTAAATATATTAAAAAAAAAATATCTTTATAAGATTAAAAACTATAAGTAAATAAATGTGAATACACAATTATATATATATATAATTGGAGTTTTCGATTTCTAATATTTTATTATTAATATACCTATTCTATAATAATTAATATAAAAACATGTTATAAATAAAATCTTGAATTTAAATTAATTGATATACCTACAATCTGTTTATTAATTTTATTCGAAGGTTAGCTATATGTATAATATCATTTTTTTTATTTAAATATTTGATTAATATTTAATTTTAATTTCTTTTAACAAATTTATTAATTATACATAAAAAATAGTAATTAGAAAAATATTTCCTTATTTAGCGACAATTTTTCAGAGATTTTAATATTTTTGAAATACATTTTCTCACATTATTAATTTACACCTTCAAAATAAATGAGATCACTAGGTAATGGTTAATTTTTATAAATATAGAATCATCATTGAACTGGAAACAAGTGGAAACAACCTCTGCGAGGACAATATAGGTCTGAGGAAATTAGTAGTGCTTAGAAATCAGATGAAGTTTGCACTATATGAAAGGGTTATGAGATATGGAGGGTTGTTGTATTAAAGAACATTCAATATAATAAAATTTGAACATAATAATATCTGTATATCTATCAATCTATCAATCTCTCTCTCTCTCTATATATATATATATATCAGATTCGTGTAAACTTAAAACTTAATTAATACCAATTATTCATAGTTAATTATTTATGAATTGTATATTTTTCATTATAACTAATAGATAATAATTTATTTCCATAGAGAGAGAATGAACGTTCTCTTTCATTATTTAGCATAAAATAAAATAAATGGGACCTTTGTTGAAAACTTTCACATTGAATTAAAATTGTCTTTGAAGTTCAAAATGCTTAACCCAGAATATAAAATTGTTGATTCATCCCGGGGAAAGTTTGCAAAAATTGATAAATGGAGGATTAAAAAAAAATTTAGGAATAACATATTTCTTGAAAAAAACAAAATAATAATACCTAGTCATAATTATCTCTAAAATATGATTAGTACATTAGCATTTCAATTATTATTATTTAAAATATGTAGTATATGATAAATATGTATATTTCTTAGAATATATTCCTATTTTGTATACTTACTGTATTAAAAAATAAACATCTTATACCCGCTTATATTAACTGTACAAGATAAATAAATAAAATAATAAATAAAGAATATTAATTTAACTGCATATTTAGTATATTAACATAATCATGCGTCGTTTCTTTAAACATTTTCAAATTTTATAATTTTTATTAAATTGTGTTGACAAATAAATATAATAATTGTAATGAAAGTGGTGAGGGGGAATATATTTGAAAAAATTCTTCAAAATATGAATTAACATTTTAATGCTCATCTTTACTTTCAATTTATTTATTATTTATTAATGGATATATAATAGTAAAGGGAATATTTTCACTGGAATACACGTTTTAAGGTTTAGGTAAATAATTTTCACATAATTTATGAATAATTTTATTCTATATTTATTTTAAAATTTAAATATGATAACTAAATATTTTATTATTCAATAAATTTTTATAATTATTTATTATTTGGAGCTCGAGGTATTTCAGCAACAAAGGCACAATTAATTAAAATTATTACCTCTATTGAATATATAAATCAAGATATAATAATATAATTATTAATAAAATTAATTTTAATGATAATCGATATTGAAGTAATTAAAAGAAAATCAATTAAATACTGATATCTTCACCATATACATTTATTTATATTAATTATAATGAGAACGACTATAGACGTCATTTTTTTCAATATATCAATAAGAATTAGCCTTCAATTGCGTCAAATTGATTTTTATTTTATTGTTAATTCCAATATTACCTTACTATTCAATATATACAAAAATGTTAAAAAAAAAATAGTCATGAGTGGCCGATTTTTCTCAAATTTTTAGGGTTTTTTTTAGCAGATTTGCAGATTATACATGAATGTCCTAAAAATACATAATGTCAACTTTATTATTAATATTTAATATAAAGGTGCTTCAGTAATTTTGCAAGGTAGTTTACATCAGGGGTCGGCAAACTTTTTTAGGAAAGGGTCAAGTATAAAAATTTTAAAGATCTAAAGATTAAAGTTAGAATATACATATTTTAAAGTTTTTTTTAAATTTTACTAACCTGAAGAAGAATCTAATAAAAAAATTTTATTACTATAAAATTTTCATTCACAAAATATTTTCAATTACAAAAAATGTATTAATAATAACATGTATGTATAATATATATATTTTGTACCTATACTCGTACAATGATATCTATAAATTGCACAGTTTCATTTATTAATAAATATATTGCTAAGAAATTAACGTAAAATGACAATATTTATCCTCGGGCCGGATAAAAAGAGATGGTGGGCCGGATTTGGGCCGCGAGCCGTAGTTTACACCACCATCTTAAAAATTCATTTTATTACTCCACTTAAGTTAACATCATCAAACAAAAAGAAATAAAATAAAAACCAATGATTTCTTCGAGGAAGAACCTACAATGAAAAATTATTAATTATTGAATTAAATCTCTTTGAATTGTATATTTAAAATCTACAAGAGATATGAACTACCTGTGACTTAAACTAACTAGTAGCAGTAAAAAGGACTACCAATCTTAAAGATAATAAATCATTATCGGTTCCTCCGAGCCGCCGTTCGCTAATAAAGAAATATGTTTAATGTAGATATATTAATTATTTGTTTATTTATTAATTAAAAAATTCAAAATCTTTTATCATTTACGTTTCAAAAAATGAGGAAATTAATTGTTGTTTTTTAAAAATTTTTTAAAAAATTGATTGGTATTATAGACCCTTGATGGTCTGAGTCAGGGATGTCAATCAAACTCGCGGCCCGGCCAATATATCGGCAAATATTTCAATTTTTTCAATATTGTTCTAAATAAGCGGGAGTGTCCTCCCCTAGACTTTCCCGCATATAAATAGGTATAAAGAGTTGTGAATGAATATTTAGAATGTGTAAACTTGGTATTGATAAAGAGCCAGTTCGTATTAGTTTATTGGTGTCAAATTTGATATTTGGTAACATTTATATATATATATATATATATATATAGAATAAAGTGCTACTTCCGGTTAACTGATATTTTAAATGTAAAAAAAACAGATATGGATATAATATAAATATTTTTAATTTTATTTTATTTATAATATATAAGGGCTGGCTGTGACGTCATGAAGTGCTGGGTGACGTCATATAATTTTAAATTAAGAAAAAACTAATGAAGATGATTTTTCTCGAGGATAAAACCAATACAAAGTGCATAACACGTGGAGATATGTCCTCACGTGAAATTTGATATGAAAATAACCCTTCACTTCCTCTCTTCGATCGGCAATACTAGCACTTCCGGTTTCCGGATTTGCACCAAAAGTTGATCAATTCATCCTACTGATGTATTAAGTAAATATACCAAATTTCATCAAAATCCATTGAGCCGTTCAGGCTGTACACATCTATACGGACGGACGGACAGACGGACAGACATCATGCTAAAAATACTATTTTCTGTTAAGAAAATGCATGATTCGTGGAGATATGTACCTAAAAATATCCATAGGTGAAATTTGGTGTGAAAACAATACCTCCCTTACTATCGTCGGTCGGTAAAAAAGAAACGCTACTTGTATAGGTAAAATGTCACTTCCGGTAGTCAGATCATGATGAAATTTGGTATCTGAATTTTTTTCATATTTTTAAATCTATATACAAAATATGAAGCAAATATCTCGAAGCAAACTGGTACTTTACTTGAAAGGTAAACGCAACCAGTGTAGGTAAAGTACCACTTCCGGTTAACCGATTTTGACGAAATTTTGATAGAAATCTACAAACTGTGAATAATATCGGTGTACCAAATTTCGAAGTCCTAGCTTGATTAGTTTTTGAGTAAATTTGCTTACAGACATTACATACATACATACATACATACATACACACACACAGACATAATTCGAAAAATGGTATTTTCCGACTCAGGGAGGTCTAAAACGTCAAGATCTATCGAAATCTCGAAGTCGAAATTTTTGACGATTCCAATACTTCCCTTATACGAAGTATGCGGGAAAGTAAAAATGGCAAAATGTTTTTCGCGATCAGACTTTCGACTTTTTTTTAAAAAATTTTCAATTTGTAAACCTTGTTTGTTTGGCCCAAGTGTACCTATGAATTTGTCATCCCTGGTCTGAGTGTTAAAATATTTGTAATCCTTCATTCTTCTATTATTAAAATTTAATTTCTAGCAATCAAGCAAATATCTTTTAGATTTATTAATTTATTCTAAAAGTTATCATTTTTTAATTAATTTAATAAAATTGGATAAAAATTTTTTTTCTGATTAAGAAGGAATAAGATTTTTAAAAAACATCTTTTAAATCAAGTTAAAATTATTATATCAAAAAAATGAGTATAATTAGTTTAAAATCCTTTTTTCATAAAAATTATGTGGCCATTTTCAATGTACAAAAAGTCATACTTAAATATGTAATTTGAATGAAATTTCAAAGGCTTTGGTAAATAAAAAAAAAATCTGTTAAAATAGTAACTATAATTATATTTATATTATTTACAAAGAAAAACAAAAATTCTCTATATATTTCCAAATAAAAGTGAAATTACATTTTATTGTTTATTAGATATATATATGATATTTATTCAAGTATATAAATATTTTCTTATCATTTAAATGTTTTATTTCACTTACAATAATAATATAATAATCATTCTAATAAATTTTAATTTTTATTTCTTTTTGTTTATTCTAAAAAACACAAAATTTTTGCCACCATTCAAATTAGACCTCATTTAAACCAAAGTGTATGAATTTTTGAGTCCTAAATATAAGTATATATTTAATTATTGCTACTGTTGTTAAAAAAATTTGTAGGATAGATAAAATTTAAAAACAATTATTTACATATTTGTTTATATTATTGCAGATACATTTAAAAAAAAGCAAAAGCAAAATAAAAAAAATTAATAATAGTTTAGAAACTTTCTCTATGAGTTTGCAAATTTTAGACTGGATTAAATCCATCTCTCCCTCTTTCTTATAAATGTATAATTAAAAAAAAAAGAAAAAAAATAGAAATTTTTTAAAGTGTTATTCTATTAGTCAGCAATTTTGAACAGCACTAACCTATATACCTGTATTATTATTATTATTATTACCTATCGTATTTTTGTTTTTTAATATTATCAGTTTGTAATAAAAATCAGTTTGTAATAAAAAAAAGAATTATTTCTGACTCAATATATATTATTCATATTATATTTATCTAATCAAGCGATCAAAATTGTCTCTTGATCTTGAAAATGACTAAGAATTTTGATAAAATTAATATTTTATTAGTATTTAGGTTTTTATATTTATTTAGTAAAATAATTTTAATCTCCTATAATAATATTAATTTCATATTGCATTTTTAATACCGGGACAGCATGGGCATTTTAGTAATGTTGAAGATCTGAATGTGTGTTTGTGTTTGTAATAGTTTCACAATAATTTTATTTCAATCAATATATTAAAACCTTCATTTTTGTGTATTCTTCTTTAGTTTTTAATTTAATCAATAAATTAATTACTTACTAAGTAGATTAGATATTGATAAAATTTATAGCCTATTTTCAAATATATGACTACTCTGAAAAAATTTCCTTGTAATCGGCCAAGCCAATTTTGGGACTAAAGCCTAAACAATTTCCCAGGCAGGCAGAGAGGGACGAATAATTCTAATATTTAATTTGGTTCTCCAGGTCATGAAACGTAAAGATATGTAAAAATTTATAAATTCAAACCCATGAACAAACAAAAAGATATAGTTATTTATTTAAATGTTAAGTTAATTCATAAGGGCGATAAGAGAGAAAGATTAGTTAATTAATTGATTTAATAGATTTAACTGAGGACATTAATTGAAATATTTTAATATATTATATAAACTAAAATTAAACTTTAAATTATAAAACTTAAGAAGAAGAATAATCGGTTAAGTTTCAAGTTTATTGATAAAATAGCTTTTTGCGTATTTCGGTAAATAAACGAGCGTCATTACTTCATACAATCCATATAAAATTACCTGCTTCTGTTGTGGATTTATAGGTTTATTCAGCTATCACAACAATAGTAAAAGTGCTGCCACCTTCACAGCGATTAAAACAATGGTTTTGATGGGAAATTCAAATAGTTTTTCTGGAAAAATAATGATCCATAATTGATAACTATACTACTATAAACCAATAAAATGATCCTAGTATGAATATGATCGACGAGAAAAATTAATAATTGATTATTAATTTAAATAAACATATAAATAACAAAAATAATGTTTAAATGTTTGCCTAAAAAAGGGTTCAAATCCATCCCAATGCCAAGTTTAGATGCACTTTAAAATCAATCATAATCATTTTCATCAATAGCCTGATCCACTGGTAAATAAACATTTGGCATTCCCAAGAATCGCCACCACTCAGTCCTCCGCCTCCTGCATCCAGGCACGCCACTTTATTCGCGTCAACGGTCCATCTAGCCGAAATTCACTTTACCATACATCCAACTTAAAATATGGTATAGTTGTTAAAATACGTAGGTTTAAAATATCTAAAATTATAATACTTAGAAATTTGAACTTGGCAGGTTAATTTATACATATAAATAATAAATATAATTATACAAATAATCTAGTGTTATGTACAGCACGAAAACCTGCCAAGTTCAAATTTCTATTCAAAATATATTCTGTTATGGACTCAACTTTTCATTAGTAATTATGTAAATCTTAGATTAATAGTTAATTTGATTAATCAATGACGTTAAAAATTTATTATTTATTTATATATTATACTAGCTGCTCAGAGCGCCTTCGGCGCTCTTCACACCTAGGCGAGGTCTCCGCCCCCTATACCCCCAAGTGGTACAAAATATTTGGTTGAAAGTAGTAAAAGGTTTCCATCCATTTTGTTTCAATCCGTATATTACATAAAACATTCATTTCTTTTTGTGTGTTTATTTAAAATATATTTTAATTTAATCAGTAAATTAATTGTATATATTATTATTGTATATGTTATATCTATCTATTAACGGTCAAAGGTACTCGAAAGTTCTTGGCCGCAACAATCACAATTCTCCAAGTGTCCCTATCCTGAGTCCTTGTTCCATCTCTTTTACGTCCCTTCCTATGCGTCCTTGGTCTTCCAAGCGGACGTTTTCCAATCGGTCTCCGCACCAATATCTTTTGGATTCTAGAGGTCATGAAACGCAAAGATATGCAAAAAAATTTTAAATTCTGAGCAATGTGCAGACAAAAACCTTTTTTTATATATATAGATTTATTATAAAGTTTAAAAAGAGCATAAGGCAACAATTATAGTGAAAATTTTTAGTACATATAAATATATATAATTATTATAATATAATTAATATTATTATTATTCTTATAATACAATATAATAATAATTATAATAAACAAAAATAAAAATGATTATTTTAATAAAATAAGTAAATTTACCAAGGTCTCTTCTTTAGGAAAATTCCTATATAAATTATGTAATAGTTGTTTTACATTTACATGAAACGTAAAAAATAAAAATAGAGAAGTTTAAAATAAAAATTATTATATAAAATTTAAAATAATATAAACAAATTGTGATCTCGTTAATGGATCATATAACGTATATATTGATCGTTACCTTGAAAATTAAAATCAGATCATTTGAATTTGAATACAATATATATCTCTCTTACGAAAGAATTTTAGATTTTCCCATAATGATTTTTATTGTTCTAGAATTTAATTTGGATTAAATTGTTATTACAAAATGTATCTATATAAATTATTTACCTAATTAATTTAAATGTGTTCAAAGTTTAAGATAAATTTGAAAAATTTAATAATATGTATGTTTCATTTTATTTTATTTTTTTTAATTTTTATAATATTTATATTATATATTTTAACATTTTATTTTATTTTATTTATCTGTAGTACCGGGACCCCGAGCCTCGGCTCGGTACTTAAGTTAAAAAAAATGATTCATTATTATTGGGTTTGGCTGGTAATATTAATACCTGGGATACCGAGCTGTCGCTCGAAAAAATGTTTAGACATTATTATAGACATTTTCATTCTGTAAATTAAATAATTTTATTTCATTTAAATAAATATCTATTTTTAAATAATTTTTCTCTACATTATTTATCTAATTCTGACAATATATTAAGATCACACCGGGACCCCGAGCCTCGGCTAGGTAATTAAGTTAAAAAAAAATAATTCATTATTATATTGGGTTTGGCTGGTAATATTAATACTTGGGACACCGAGCTGATATACAATTCTTTAATTATTTATTACAATTATTAAATGTTGCATCATTGCATGGAACTTGGGGTCCTCAATAATACATAAATATGTATTATTAGATATGTTTCTAAGTGCATGAATATTTTTTTTTTATTGGAAGAATGATAAATATATATCGTAATTTATAATTATAAAATATTATTAAAATATATATTTTTAATTTTATTTCGAAATTAAATAAAAAATTTTAAAATATTTTAAATATAAAAAAAATATCTTTTAAAAAAAGGCGGGAGTCAAATTTCAATATGAGTGTCATTTGTCCATATCTTATCTTATCTTATTATGCTAGCTAAAATTGTATATATGTATTTATCTATATATATTGGTTCTCAAAAACCGCTCTAACGATTTTTTTCAAATTCACACTAGATATAGTATTTATAAAGAAAAATTAAGTTTTATTGATGATATCACTTGAAACATACAGCTTCATTATTAATTTCTTAATTGAAAATTATATATGGAAAACGTCAAAATTTTTAATACTGCCTGCTAAGACAGTAAAAAAATGACAATTTTTTATCTAAATACATATAGTCCAGCGGTTGGACTGATGTTTTAACGAGTGGATTTCGTCGGTTCGAAACTCGCCCGGTGAATCGTTATTTAAAAATGAAAATAATGATTTTGTTATTTTTTTTTCTTTTTATCTATTGTTTACTTTTTAATAAATTACTATTCTATATTTATTTATTCATTGTTCTTTTATTAATAAAGTTTTAGATAGTTTTATAAGTTTTAATATTTTTTCAATAAAATATTATTCAATATATTTATTAATATTATTTTATTTATTATTATTGAGTACCCGAAGTTCCATTCATTTTAATCAGATTGATGCAATGATGCAACAGTTAATAATTGTAATATTGTAATAAATTTCTATCTTGAAAATTGTTACATATTATTCAGGATATTTTAAAAACTATTTCTTTCTTTAATTAATATTCATTTTTTCTATAAGTCAGATATATTTCCAAATATTAAATAATTTTTGAAGTGAAAACTTCTTTAGCGGCGTTGAGCACTTTTGCGGGATGGGGAAAAAGTATAGAACTCGCGTGATCGTGACCAACACCATGAAACCATCTGCTTTCAAATTTCTTATAACAGAGCGCGAAATTTGAATTGTCATTAGAACTGTTTTATAAATTATCTCTAACATATAAATATATATTTATTATGTAAAGTTCATTTCATATATACATATATAATCAAAATTATACGAAATGAACTTCACATAATAAATATATATTTTATGTTAGAGATAAGAATTATAAAACAGTTCGTATTGCAATATTTTAAACAAAGTTGTGTATTTATATATATATAAATATAAGTTACAAATTTGTTTAAAATATATGTTTAAAATAATATATAAGTTATATATATATACATGCATATGAAATTCATCTTTCTCGTGAAATAGCGCGAATTTCGTCTGTTTTAAAATTTCTTACGCAGAAGTTTTCACTTCTGTCGGCCAGTCCCACGACTGCCAATTTTGCTTTTTTAATTCCGAAAAGCTGCAAAGCACGTTTTTTTGTCTTTAGTTTGTTTTATAACCACTTGGGGCGCTAAACAGTTTTTCAAAAAAACACTATAGAAAAAAAATATATGTACCTATATATTATATATTTATGTATTATTGAGGAGCACAAGTTCATTAATTTTAATCAGATTGATGCAAATGTGTAACATTTAATAATTGTAATAAATAATTAAAGAATTGTGTATCAATATTTTTTAAAGGGTAGAGCGAGAGCTCGGTGTCCCAGGTATTAATATTACCAGCCAAATCCAATAATAATGAATCATTTTTTTTAACTTAAGTACCGAGCCGAGGCTCGGGGTCCCGGTACTATAAATTAAAAGATAAGATAAGTTAATTAAAATATATATATAAACAAAAGCAAAATTAAATAATAAAAATTTATAAAATTTTGAATTAATATTAAATTATTAGTTAATGACTAATAAGTAATTAATAAAATAAAAAAAATAAAATTTATTACAATATTACAATTATTAAATGTTGCATCATTTTAATTAATAAAATAAAATAAAAGAAATTAAATTTAATCAAAGAACAATGAATAAATAAATATAAAATAATAGATAAAAAAAAAAAAAAATTTTTTTCCGCCGGTTTCGATCCTGCTAAGTTGACTATTCAAAACAGTGCCTTTACCCAATAGACTAATATATCTTATCTTATTATGCTAGCTAAAATTGTATATATCTATATTTCTTTCTATAAAATGACATTTTTAATCTCTTTGCAAGAATTATATGTTTTTTTTGTTTTTGTTTTTGTTTTTTTTGAGAGTGATTAATAAATATATATATATATTTTATTAAAAATAAATATTTTTAATTTTATTTTGAAATTAAATAATGAATTTTAAAATATTTTAAATATATAAAAAAATGTTAATACAATTCATTTAAAAAAAAGCGGGAATCAACCAACCGTATTTTTTTGTTAATAATTAATTAATTAAGATTAATAAATATATATATATATATATATATTATTAAAAATAAATATTTTTAATTTTATTTCGAAATTTATTTTATTTTAAAATATTTTAAATATAAAA
The DNA here is from genome assembly GCA_963082975.1 of Labia minor. Classification (NCBI taxonomy): domain Eukaryota; kingdom Metazoa; phylum Arthropoda; class Insecta; order Dermaptera; family Spongiphoridae; genus Labia; species Labia minor. Next base: position 30,679,257 of record OY720346.1, read on the forward strand.
AAAATATTAATTGAAGTAAAATTGATGACGTCACACCCATATATAATTTTCAATTAAGAAATTAATAATGAAGCTGTAAGTTTCAAGAGATGTGATCAATAAAACTCAATTTTTCTTTATAAATACTATATCTAGTGTAAATTTGAAAAAAATCGTTAGAGCGGTTTTTGAGAACCAATGGTTATATATATATAGAAATATATATACAATTTTAGCTAGCATAATAAGATAAGATATGCTTCAAAAATCTTTTTTTCTTAAAAGAATTTAATGATAAAACTAAATTATTCTCTCGACCTCAATTAACTAAAATCAAATCATTAATTGTGCCTAATTTTATAATACAAACTATTGCAATTTCCATTTTATTCAATTTAATTGAGAAATGTATACATAATTGTTAATAATCAGAATAATTAATATTAGTGCAGGAAACTCTGATTTATTATATAGGATAAATAATTTAAAGGAAATCCTTACATCATTAAATGAATATAAATAATATCTATATGTAAATCTAATTCTGATTGGTAAAGAAATTAATACACTATTTTATAAATTTCCCTTATCATTTACATCTACATAAAAAATATAAATAATATATTTATATATATAGATATTAAAATTTAAATATATTTCGTTCTAATTTATTATTAAGTTAGACAAAACAATTATGTAAACTAAAGGAGTTTTAAAATAGATAAATTCTACATCTTTGGGTTTATTATCTCCATGACAAAATAAAAAATGAACAATAGACTAAAGTGGACTTTCTAGATATAATAATAAAATTCACCTTCTTAGGTAAAATCTAAAACATGCTTGTCTAAAGTGCGGCCCAAAACCCAAATTATGAAAATATTTAAATTTGCTCATTTATAATTTTATACATATATCTAATTTAAATAAAAAAATTATAATAAAAATAAGTTATTTTATTTTAATAAAACTATATATACATAAGGACTTTCTCAAAACACTGTTAAAAACAATGTTTATCGTGAATTAAAATGACTCAAGTAACTATTAGACGGGTCCTTATAGAGAGGTTTTACTGTAGTTAATTTTATTTCCATTTGTTGAAAAAATATTTATGTGCGGCCCAGCATTTTTTTTTTTTGCAATGTGGCCCTCGAATGGTCATAGTTTAGACACCCATGATCTAATATAATTTTTCAATGATAATAATTAATATGAACCATTATTATGATTATTATTATAAGAAGAAGAAAAGATTGACAATCTTTTTTTATTTACTTTTATTGGTCTTTGAGACCTATTTAACTTGCAAGTGTAACCATTCTTCATTATATTTAGGGGTTGTTTAAAAAGATCGACCATATTTTTTCCCGCTCAGTAGAATTCCTTCTATTAAGATGTCGAGGAGTCAAACATGCGCAGTTCAAATTTTTTTCCCGCCCCCAGGAAGCGTCAGTCGACCTATGAATAAATAAGGCATGAAGAAAACGGTGATCGAATTTCTGCCTTTGTAAAATTACCAAACGACTTGAGCAGCAATATTCCATCTAATTTTGCCCAAACTTTGACTCAATCCAAATGTTTTTATAATTATAAATCATATATGAATGATTCGACAAACAAATTAAAAAATTTCAACTCAATTTCTATCACAAATTATTACAATAATTTAGAACAAGTTTCTCTGTCTGTTTGGATGAATTTTATTCTCAAAATTTAACTAACTTCCAATCAACTGACTTGTTGACCAAAGATAGGGAGAAATGGCGCCTATGGCTTATGGCAAACACAGATCTTGCGCCCCTCTATTTTTACGGGAACAAGATATTTCATCTTGCATTTTTTCAATTCTCGAAATGCCTCTCTTATGCCTACGTAGTTTTTTTAATACTTATATTTATATCTATATAAATATTTTACGTTAGATGCTTTTTGTGCCCCCCCCCTCAGTTGGCGCTCATGGCTGCTAGACCCTAGAAGGCCACAGACAGGCGCCTCTGCTGAGAGCAATAAATTAATTTATCAATATCATTATTTATCATTATTGAAAATTACTTAATTAAAAATTCTGATTTTAATAAGAATTTTTAAGAGTGTGATGACCTTGATAGAATTAGGAAGAATTATTACATAAGAGTTGAACAGAAAAAAAGTAGAAGGCTTTAAAACAAAAAGACCAAAAGAAGAAACCTTAGTTTTTTCTTAATTAACCCTGAAAACAATGTCAAATTTAGATGAGCATGAATTGAGAAAAGTGTTTCTCACAAGAGATAATAAACTAGATATAAAATGTAAATAAAGCAAGAGGAATTATAAAATATTTGAGTTAACCCTTTTTACTTAAAATATTTTTATAATAATTTTTTATCAATTATCTTTACCCTCCACTTACTCTCATTTTAATTTAGACTACAATTTTAAATTGATTTAGTTTTTAAATAAATTATTTATTGATTTTTGATTTTATTTTCTATTTTTGTATTTTTGTATTTTAATTAATTATTTTATGTCAATTGAAAATAGTTAAAATACTATAATAATTGTAAGTTATAAATACTAATACTTTACTAATTGCAAGATATAAATATTAAGTTAAATTACACAATTATCTTAATTTAAAACCACTGAACAGACAATTTAATAATTTTAATATCTATTAAGTTTTCTATATAAGATATAATTAGTATTAAATATTTTATTTGTTTTTGTTTAATACAAAATAGAGAACATAAAGGGTGTTTTATAATACTCTCGCTCTCTAACGGATTAAATTTAAACTAACTTGATTCTTTAGATATGTATGGGTGGGAGGGGTCATGTAAAGAGGGATTGGAGGGGTGGATGGCGAGTAAGCATTGATTTCTTTCTATTTGGCTCAAATCGGAAATGCAGACGGCATGAGGGGCGGTGTGCCCTTTGAAATTTGATAAAAATTGGCAATGAAAAGAAAATGGAACTGGCTTTTATGGGAAACGATTAGGCTCAGGTTTGACCGGGTATATCTAATTATCAAAAAACACACTCACATTCATACATACCCACACACACACATTCATCCCTTATTATTATTATTTTTAAAAAACAGGTAGCGTTTATTTATTTATAAATAACTACCTGTTCTGTTTATTTATTTTAATATTTTTTTTTTAGAATGACATTAAATTTTTTTATTTTAATTATGTGTCTACTAAATTTTAGTAAAATATAAAACCAAAAAAAAACAAAAAATTTTTTATAAAATGATTGTATATATAGAATGTTAAATTTTTTTCAGAAATCAGATGATGATCCAAATGTCTCGTCATCGAAACATATTAGTAACAACTCTAATTGCAATGGAATTTCCGATTCGTCTATATTAAAAGAGAAACGTGATATATGTACAACACCGCTTTTACTCAATTACAATGATGCCCCAAGTCATCTACAATTCAATCCTTATATCCGTTCTGGATATAGAGGATTTCTATCAACAAAAATGTGTATAGAAAGGTATTGTATTGAATTTTATATAATTTCCATCATTTTATTTATTTATTCTTTTTTATTTTAATTTTAGTATATTTTGGTGGACAAATGAAACAATTAATATTTGGAGTCATATTTTTGGTTGGATGCTCTTTTTAGGACTTACATTCTATGATTTAATGTTATTAAATATTCATGCAAGTTTTGCAGATAAATTTATAGTTGCTATACTACTCTCGTGCTTCCAGGTATATTGAATTATATTATATATACATTATTGATAATTTTAACGTAAATATAATGCTAATTGTAAACTAAAAAAATTTAAAAATTAAACTTTATAAACAAACAATAAAATATTGAATTAGAATAATTATTTAATATCAAAATTGAAAATTGTATTATTTTTGGAACTGATTTGAGCAGATGAGAAAAGAAGTTCATGTTTTTTAAAATTAAATTTTCTTCAAAAATGGTCTGTATTATTGGGGAATACGTACATAATGAAAAAGTTAATGTTTTCTATGTATCTCCAAATAGAGTGTTAAAGTTCACTTATTAGATAAAAATTAAAATAAAGAGAAGCTCCGAATAATTTTTTCTTCTGAAAATGGGACGACGATAAGCCAAATGTTTTTCTAACATTCACGATCTTTTCTACTACACCTTTCTTCGAGTTTAGTAGTTGATTTTCATTTCAAGAACATCTGCAATGTTAGAAAAATATTGTTGAATATGATATTTTTGTATATAATCATGATCTTCCAAGGTTATTATTATTTTTAAATACATTAAATAAATATCGGGACCCCGAGCCTCGGCTCGGTAATTAAGTTAAAAAAAATAATTCATTAATATTGGGTTTGGCTGGTAATATTAATACCTGATTCCCCGAATCGTCATTTAAATAATAACATACAAACAGAAAAGTAGGCGTGTTGATATAAAATATTTACCTGGGATACCGAACTATCGCTCGACCCTTTAACAAATTTATACAATTTATTATGTACTTTAAAAATTTTACAATTTTCAACAAACTTTTAGTTCGTATATATCTGTGTATCTGTGTGTCTGTCGCCAAAAATTTTCGATTTTTTAAATTTTGATTTCGGATTCGAGTAGAGCTTAAAAAAGTGTAAATGTAAAGTGGTCTTGGTTTTTTAAAATTCGGTCAGGTCAAATCGACGGTCAAAGTTGAAAATTTCCCATATATTATAACTACTGTAATTAGTGTTATTATAATGTAAAATTATAAAGAAAAAATGTTTAGACATTATTGTAGACATTTTCATTCTGTAAATTAAATAATTTTATTTCATTTAAATAAATATATCTATTTTAAAATATTTTTGCTCTCTCTACATTATTTATCTAATTCTCACAATATATTAAGATCATATAAATTGGAATTATTTATGCAATTCTGTGAAAAATATGAATAAAAATGCTTCATAGCACTCCCAGATGTTTTAATTATTTATTGCTATTGGGTTTGGCTGATAATATTAATAGCCGATTCACCGAATCGCCATTCAAATAATTTAAAAGAACATAAATTAAAAAAAAATAGTCATAAAACATTCACCCCTTAAACGTTAAAAGATACATTTAAATTATTTGAAATTATTTCTGTAGCTGGAAATTAATTTATTTCAAACCGTCGGTCGGTTCTGCGCCTGCATATGTCAACTTATTTAAAATTTGATATCTACCTGTTGTCATTCAAAGAATGTTTATGTTTTTATTTTTTTTTTGTTATATTTTTATTATATTTTTAATTTTATTTGTCTAATATTGGCCTTTTTAAATTATTTATAAAACACTGAAAACATTCAAGATTATATGAATAAATAATTTTAATTTTGATCTCATAATTGGATTTTCATTTTCAAGTAAGTAAGATATTATTATGAGTGGATTCATAATGTATGGAGGGACACTTCTAGAAATATAGATGTTGGGGCCAAGAACTTTCGACTACCATAGAGCACAGTGATAGATAGATATAACATTTACAATAATAATATATAATTAATTTACTGATTAAATTAAAGTATATTAAAAGTAAGAACACAAAAACAAATAAATGTTTTATCTAATATACTGATTGAACAGCTAGTATAGTATAATATTTTGTATTTACGGAGTCGCTGTATAATAAATTGATGACGTCATTTAATTCTCCTATATTTCGAATAAAGATAAATCTTCTAAACGTTGTGAAACAATTTCAAATAATATAAATGTATCTATTAATGAAATAAAAAACAAATATGAATATAATATAAATATTTTTAATTTTATTTTAATATATATATCTTGCTGGCGATGACTGTGACGTCACATATATACATTTAAATTAAAAAAAACTAATGAAGATGATTTTTTCCAGAGAAGTGATCAATAAAACTCAATTTTTCTTTATAAATACTATCTCTTGTGTGAATTTCAAAAAAATTGTTAGAGCGGTTTCTGAGAACCCATTTACATATATACAAACATACAAACAAATATACAATTTTAGCTATCATAATAGGATTAGATTTATCAATTGTGTATCTATAGAATGCCAAACTGACCCCATCTTATAAACTCTAATAAATACTAATATTTAAATTTAGAAAAAGACAAAATTTCAATTTACCATGAGTTCTCATGTAATTTCAAAATATTGTACAGAATCTTTCAGGGAAGAAATTTTCTAGCATGTTCCATTTCTTCTATGCCTTCTTCAAGTTTAGTAGTTGAACCACAGTATTAGTAATTATTTTTTTTCAAGAGAACTTAAATTATTAAATGACACATTTAATGACAAAATCTTCTCAAAAGAGTCCTTCTCAAATTCTGATAAAATTAAAAATTTAAATTTAAATTTAAAAATAAATTTAAATGATTAAAATCGGTTTCTAATTTTCAAACATAAAATATGATAAATAAAAAAAAATCAAATTTTTGAAATAGAGAAAAGTATTTTAGTGATTATTATTAGTAATTATTATTTTTATATTTAAAAATTTTCAGGTGTGTATGATACTTTCATCACTCTATCATACATTCTCATGTCGATCTGAACGTGATTATTGGTGCTTTCTATCATTTGACTTATTTGGGATTGCTCTTAGTTTATTAGCAATCTATGTTTCAGGAATATATTATGCCTTTTGGTGTCATACTGTAAGTTTTTATTCATTATTATTTTTTTTTTATTTATTATATTAATTTTGTTTTTGTTTTCTCTAGGAATGGCGCCAATTCTATCTAACAACAGTTTGTTTAATATTTATAATTGCGATGGGAATACAAGTTCCAAGATTTGATATTGACAATAATATTAAATTATTAGTATTTGTCCTTTGGGCAGCATATGGTGTTGTTCCTACATTTCATTGGGTACTTATCCTGGGTGGATCATCTAATCCATTGGTTAAATTATTATTACCAAGAGTACTTGGAATGTACGCTATATCGGGTTTAGCGTTTTTTATTTACCTCACAAAAATACCAGAAAGATTCTTTTCAGGTAAGAAATTTCTAACTTATTCTATATCGTTTTATGTAGCATTTAGGCTAGTTCACTTTATGGGATTGATATACCTAGCTTCTGGAGACATGTTTTGAATTAATTATAGTTCATTTACATCTACGAGAGTTTAACTAATTTATGCCAAACAAATAAAAATGAGTTTCTGACTTCCCCTCAATTCGTAAATAGTTCAAAACTCCATAGGGACTCCTAAATCTGATCATTCACATTAATGTGAACTATAAAATAGAAGGGTATCAAAAAGAACTATTATTATTATTGAAGGGATTTTTATTAATACACCACATATTTGTATAATCTATTTTATTTAGTAAAATAAATGTATAACTTTTCAACTTCTTATTCTGCAGTAGTTATTAAGTACCGTACACTTGCCCCGACTCAAGCAGACTGAATATTATTATTATTATTCTTTTGTTAAAGACTATTGTTTAATTATTAAAATTATTAATTATTATTTTGTTGGATTTTTTTTTGTTCAGGACGAGTGGATTATATTGGTTCATCTCACCAATGGTGGCATTTATTGGTGGTTGCCACCCTGTACTATTGGCATAATACAGGCATTAAATATGTTGAATATCGTATGCATCATGGATGTTCATTTAATATGCAATTATAAATGAATTTCAAATAAAAAAAAATGATAACAAATTCCAAAGAATGATTTCATCATTGGAATGTCACATATATACACTCACACACTAAAACATTTACACACATTGAAATTATAATTATTATTAAATAATATTCAATGCTGTGTTTTTGTTGTTGTTGATTATAACCTGTGATAGTGCGATTTACAAAATAAGATTTTTTTTTATAAATTAAAATGAAATATCTATAATTCGAATAAAGATAAAAAAAAATATCATATCTTTAATATAAGATAATATATTTGCTCAAATGTTTTTTTTAATTTTATTTATTATTATTATTTGGATTGTGTAGACTGTAGTGGGCAATGATATATTTTTTTTTATAAATAAAAATAACTTTTGAGGAAAAGAATTATGTTGAGGTGTCTAATTGTGTAAAATATTATGGATAAAACTATTTATAATATATTTGGTTAACTTAATTAAATATAAAATAGAATAAAATAATGATAAATAACTAAAGGATCGATATTTGTATTTAATTTTCTTTTTTTAAATTATATAATGTTCATATATTAAATTATATATATTCATATACTTTTACTTGTTTGTTATATATTTAAATATTAATATGAATAGACAATTTAACTTATGTAGCTCTATGCCACTAAGATATTAATAATAAGCATTATAAAAAAAAAAGAAATAAAATAAAAAATTGTTGAATTTTTACTGATATAGATAAATTTGTTATTATATATTTATACTTATAAAATAAAAGCTAAAGTAAAAAAACAATGAAATCTAATCGAGTTTAAATATTAATAATATAAAACGTATTTAAAATATCACCAGTTTGAACTGACTTAAAACATCCACTTTCCTTCAGAGCTATTATTCTCTCTGCGGAACTACCGGTTGGAATTACATCGTAGAGGAGGACCACGAGCTTGTGTGTGTGTGTGTGTGTCAGGTTGCAATTATTAATATTTCACTTGATGAAGACCAATCGTCTGATCCAACTGATGCAAATTAGTCTTGTTCCTCCTGAATGCTCAGCAACTACTCTCACTTGCAGTTATTAATTCTAAAAAATTATCTGCAGTCAGAGAAGTCTTTATCCAGCACAAATTTTTATTTTTGATGAATTTCTTTATTTTTGAGAATATATTTCAATGACCAAAACTCATTCCATGCTTGACTAATTCTTTTATTGGTTTCCTGGTCCACTCTATTCTCAAAACTTATATTTTGTCCCAATTAGATGGTGCTTTCTTTGCATTATATAGCTAGTTTTTTCGTTGTCAAATTTTATTATGTGAATATCATATGAATTATCTATGATTTAGTCGAATTTATTTGCAATCCTACTATCTTGCTTTTATCGTTTAGATTTTTCAACACTTCAATCAGTTACCAAATCATCCGCGAATCTCAAATTATTTAAAAATATTCCATTGATATTGAGGCCATTCTGTTCCCAAGAAACCTTATAATAATAATTAATAAATATTTTTCAATTCATTAAATTAATTTTATTTTTAATTTTTTTAATTTAGGATCTACGACGTATCTCCTATAATCCCATATAAATTATTATACGTATTTCGTAACATAAAGGTTGTAGAGAGGGGGGGCCCCCTACGAACTCAGGATAATCATAATAACCCAATATACTTCTTAACTTGCAGTGCAAACATCAGCATAAAAATACCTTTTTAAGAGGCTCCTTATTATAATAATATATTTTCTTCAGAGGTGAATCTTTTTTTATAAATGTTGACTTTATATATATTATACTATACATCATAAAACAAACTAACTTGCTTATTTTTAGCAATACCAAATAGACCAAGTTTTTGTTCACCCAGTTTTAAATAGGATTTCAGTCATATAACGTCCTTTATTTCAATTTACTCCATTAATGTATTTTTCAGAAGTTTTGTTTAGCTATTATCAACATATGTGCCTATCAACGAATATGTTCGGTGTAGTTAGATGAATGTTGTTATTCATCTGTTCCAATCTTCCAATGACCTAGGTCGACCGATTTCTACAATATTTATTTTATGATATTATATCTTATTATATTATATTTTTAACTTAATAACAAGGACTATATAGCTTCTAGAATTATAATATCGAAGATGTTTCGATGGGCAGTAAATGTGTTTTGAAAAAATAAAGAAAGGCTAGAAAGAAATTTGTTTAAAGAGAAATCAATTTGGAAACCCCTGAAGAGTAGAGCTGATGGAAGGGGCTGATAATATAAAAGTAGATAAAAATGAAATAAGAGAGGATAGCATTTGCATGATGGTGTTTTGGGAAGACTCAAGTAGATATTGCAGCCAAAATTTCACCCAAAAAGATAGATAGATGATGTTATTAATATGTAATTATATAAATGTTTTCTTTTTGATTGTATTTTCTAGATTAATCAAATAAAATCCAAAACTTTCCTTAAATTATTTGACTATTCTTTTATTTAATCCTACTATTATTTTATTTTAATTATTAAAATATATACTAAATTAAAGTAATTAATTATAAAATAAAAATTTATCAAACAAAAATAATTATAGAATATTATAGGGATGATCTGGGTATAGAACATTTCAAACACAGACCATAAAATTCAAATTGATTCAAATGCAAAATGCAACATGATAGTAACGCCTTCTGTTGGTTCAAAGTTTCAACGTCATATTATAGTTGCTATATTGACATCACATACCAACAATTATTTTACATTATTTAATATTTTGTTCTTGTTCTTTCATAATATAAGAAACTATTATTAAAATTATTATTTAAATTATAAATAAAATAAATATTTCTAAAAAAATTTAAATATGTTTAAATATTTTTTTATGTTGGTATTATTTTTGTTAGTTGATGTTGGTAGCATGTAAACCAAGTCAATGTTTCTATCTTATATTAATTTTTGTGGTCTGTGATTCAAAACCTTATTCTAAAATTTGCCATGTGCATCATATGCATTCTTTAATTGATATTTTATTTGGATTTTTCTGTGGTATATAACTAAAACATAAAACGTGTTTTAATTTTTAATTTATTTTTTTTTTAATATTATTTTTGGAGTATTATAATGTCATTTAGAGGTAGAAATGATGGAAGAAACTTTCGAGGAAGAGGTAATTTATTCTTTTACTAATAAACATCTTGAAGCTTTTGCTAATCTTTTGAAATATAAGTTAATTATCTCAGAAACATAATTTATGAATTTTAAACAATTAATATTAAAGTCTAGCCTCTCAAGACTATTCTGTTTCTTCTAATAGAATATTAAATAGAAAATTTTACAAAATTATAAAGCTCCTAGAATGTTATAGACAATATATGTTTATATATTATATGTATTAGTTTAATAAAAATTAATATTTAATCACAAAAATGAGCAAATGTATCTTGTTTTAAAATATAATTATAATTTTAATTCAATAATACATTTGTTGAAAAGGATTTTGTTTTTTACAATTAAATATCAAATCATAATTATACATTAAAAATTCGAAAGAATATATTTATAATAATAAAGTATAAAAAAAAAATTGAAAACCTATTTTTATTTTTTTTAGGTGGTGGTGGAGGAGGGGGAGGAAGATTTTCTGGTGGTGGTGGCGGTGGAAGAGGAAGATGGGGAGATCAAGATCAAGGACCACCTGAACAAGTAAGTTTATTTATTTAATTTTTTACAATTTTTTTATCCAATAAGATTATGTTTTTTTAATTAATTTTTATTAATATTATTATAGGTTAAATATTTTGGATCATATGTCTGGCCATGTGAAGATGAATTAGTTGTAAAAGCTGATATTGAAGATGTACCATTTTTCAATGCACCAATTTATTTAGAAAATAAAGAACAAATTGGCAAAGTTGATGAAATATTTGGCAATCCACGAAATTATTTTATTAGTGTTAAAGTAGCAGATAATATGAGTTCAAAAAGTTTTAAAGTTACTGAAAAGGTAAATTATTTTCTTTATTAACCATTAAAAATATAATACAAATAATAATTTAATCATTTAAATTAATAAACTAACTATGTGAATTAGTGAATATAGAATAAATTATAAGGAAATAAATACAATTAAAAGAAACAATTCTTAAAAAAATGTTAAATAAGAATTAGGTAAATAACACATTAGAAATGCTTTAAAACAAATAGAAAATATTTTTCATTGGTAAATTGATTAGAATAATTAAGAATAGAAAAATTAATAAAATTATTTTCAAAGGATCTTATTTGAAAAAACTTGTATTATCATATCGTATTGTTCATATCTGTGTATTGTTGATTATTAAAAGCATAACTAAATTTAAATTTAATCTTTGGATTTTGTCATCGTCCGATTTGTTAGAGACTTGGTTACTTGATTTATAGTCGTTAATTATTAATCTTCTATATATATAAAAAAAGGTTTTTGTCTGCACATTGCTCAGAATTTAAAATTTTTTGCATATCTTCGCGTTTCATGACCTCTAGAATCCAAAAGTGACTTTAGAATTTTTCACGTCTGTCTGTCTGTCTGTCCGGAAAATTACTATTTTATAGACTCAGAATTGGCTGAACCGATTTCTTTGAAATTACATCACAATATTCTTATATACCTCTAGAGTAACATAGGCTATAAATTTTATTAATATCTTATCAATAACCGCAGAAATTAATTTTTTAAAGTTTATATAATTCTCCGTGTTGTTCATTCAAGAGCAGCTCGCGGCTCACTGTCGGCCTAGCGGAATCATTTCAAACAATGAATTATCATAGCTATTCCCAATCAAAGAATTATTATAATATTTCACTTTTTATTTTAAATTCTAATATACAAATATCAATTCAATTAAATAATTTATTCTAAAAGTTCTCAATTTAATTAAAATATTTATTAGATCATATTTTTAACTTAAATTATTTTTTATTTAATTGAATATTTCTTCTTTTCTATAATATATATATAATAATATATAAATTTTATCATTGAATAATAAAAAAAAAATATTATCTAACCTGAATTAAAATGACTGAATTATATTATCTTTGTTTTTTATTTTAATTTAATTACTCTATTATTAATTACTAAATATATATATATATTATATAAAAATTAAAATATGATGATATAAGTTGTTTTAAATTTTTGACATTTTTAAATTGGGTATATTTTTTAAATTTATTAAAATGTCTTTTTTATTTATTATGTTTAAAAGATTCATTTTTATTATGTGATATTAATAAAAAATAACGATGCTCTGTGCAAGTCGAATCATGTTGCACATAATTAAATAACAATTGCCAAACAAAGAATATAATATTTTTTTAAATTCTTATATTTAAATATCATTTCAATTAAATAATTTATTCTAAAAGGTCTCATTTTAATTAATTTAATAAAATATTTAAATCATCATTCAATTTTTTATTAATAGGCTTCTTTTTTTATTTTTAATTTTTAATAAATTCTCTTTTTTTGATATGATATTAATAAAAAATAATATTAAATTGTATATAAATATAAAAATTAGAATATTTGAATTTTTTTAAATTTTAACACATGTAATCAATCATATGCATTAAGAATGGAAAATTTTTAAAATCAACTTGCTATTAAATTCAGAAAAAAAATACTGATATATAGAATATATAGACTATTCGAATATAATTTAAAACTCTTTCTCTCCTTCTATTTTAAATTAAAAAAACGGAGTTTTAAGAAATTTAGATGCCATATGCAACATGGGTGGGTAAATGAATTGGGCTGGAAGAGGAGGCAATTTATAATTTTCTTCTAATTCAGATTTAGGACAAATCGTACAACATTATATCAAATCTCGCTAAGAACATTCAATATTTTTGTACACAAATTATTCAGAGTATTGGCTAAGCGTATCACTCACAATCAGTTTATATTGAAATTTATATAAATTTATATAAATTAACAAAGTAAAAATTTTTATTTGTTTAAATTTTATTATAATGAATCAAAAAAAATTATTATCAAAGGGAATATATAAAAAGATTATTTTGCCTGTTGCATTATATGGGTGGGAGGCATGGTCTATGACCCTTGGAGATGAGAGTAGATTCAGAGTATTTGAGAATAGGATTCTTCCCTGCATTTATTGGCCAAAGAAAGATGAGGTCACCGGGTATGGGGGAGACTGCATAACAAGAAATTGCATGGCCTCTCTGCATCTTCAGAAATAGTTAGGGTTATAAAAGGGAAAAAGCTGCGATAGGCAGGGCACGTGGCTAGAATGGGAGAGGAAAAAGATATTGGTGGGAAGACCGATTGGAAAACCAATGACGCGTAGGAAGGGACGTAAGAGAGATGGAACAAGGGCTCAGGATAGGGACACTTGGAGAAATGTGGTTGTTGCGGCTAAGAACTTTCGAGTATCTTTGAGCCACATAGGTAGATAGATATAACATATACAATAATAATATATATAATTAATATAGTGATTAAATTAAAATATATTTTTTAAATAAGAACACAAAAAGAAATGAATGTTTTATGTAATATACTGATTGAAACAAAATGGATGAAAACCTTTTACTACTTTCAACCACCAAATACTATGTACCACTCGGGGGTACAGGGGGCGGAGCCCCCGTCTAGGTGTGAAGAGCGCCGAAGGCGCTCTGAGCAGCTAGTTTGATATAAATTTCTCATTCAGATTTTAGTTAATATATTTTAGAAATTTAAAAAAAAAATTTTTAATTATTTTATTAGTATGTATAAATATACATGTTGATATATATATTTATAAAATCTTAATATATTATTTTGTTTTTGTTTTCTAGCTCTACATTGATCCAGCAAAACTTTTACCTGTAACTTACTTCCTACCACAAGCATCTGGAGCTGTTCGTAAACGTGGTGGAGGAGGTGGTCGTGGTCGTGGTGGTGGGGGTGGAAGAGGAGGTCGAGGTGGACGTGGGGGCGGCGGGGGAGGATTTGGTGGACGAGGTGGTGGAGGATTTGGTGGAGGACGGGGTGGTGGCCGAGGAGGACGGGGCGGCTTTGGAGGTGGTGGAGGTCGTGGTGGAAGTGGCGGTGGACGACATTCATTCGGCGGAGGTGGTGGAGGTGGCCGTGGCGGCGGTGGAGGCGGCGGCTGGAGAAGATAATTTTAATATTCCTATTATAACAAAATATCTCAAATTATTAATAATTTTTATAATTATATTATTTTATTATAAAAACACCAAAAATATAAGATTTATTATAATATTTTTAGTGTTATTATCGAAAAATACCCTAAACATTTATATTTTCCCTCCAATTTGTATTTTATCCCTTTGTCCTTTTATTTAATATTCTTAAATCTTTTCTTTGCTAGTTGTTTTATTATAAATTAAAATACAAATAAATAAAATTAAATATACATTCGCAGATTGTTCTTATTACTCTACATTGGGTGCCCACGATTCTCTAGAAAAAGCAAAATCAAAATGTACATCACGCTCACTCTCAATTACAACCTTTAAGTTTTTTTTATTGTTGTTTTTAATATTTAATATTTTTAATTAATGGCATATAATTTACTCTTTATTTTCAACATCAATTTTTCTACTTTAATTATTTATATTATACTATTCAGAAAGGGAGAGACAAAATTTATCAAGATAACATCACTCAAATGTCGTCCTTGAGAGCGTATACACTGACGAGCGCCTAGCTCGCGGTAGCTTTCCATGACTTTTACCGTCATTTCCACAGGAATTTCTTCAATTGCCCGAGCAATTTCCCTTTGTAAAGCAAGAAGGGTCCTTGGTCGATGCTGGTAAACCTTCGATTTGAAGTAACCCCAAAGGAAAATGTCACATGGAGTGAGATCCGGTGAGCGCGGCGGGCAGCCAAGATCACCTCTCAGAGAAATGAGGCGACCTGGAAACATTTCCCTGAGAATGTCCATTGATCGTCGCGATGTGTTGCACTCCATTTTCTTCCATTTTGGGTCGAAGAAAATTTTCCAGCATGAAACAATAGCGCTCGCTGTTGACCAATACGGTTTACCCATTTTCTTCAAAAAAGTAAGGCCCCCAGACGCCTAGGCGGGAAAGAACACACCACACAGTCACTTTTGGGCTATGGAGGGGTTCCTGATGGATTTCCCGAGGATTTTCGTCACACCAATATCGAAAATTCTGCCTTTGGAAATGACGGTAAATTAATCTTGTATCCATTAATTATGAAAAAAATAAAAATTTCGCTTTGTTATTTTTTGCTAAATTTTTTTTTATTTTTCAAGCAGGTTATTTTCAAAAAAGGCAATATGACATTTAAAAATTAATTTATACTTTAATTACAAAAATTAATACAAGATATTAATTTTTACATAACTTTAATATTAAAATATACTTCCTAGTAATTAATTATATTTGTTTGTTACGTTTTTTATGCGATTCCTATTTATTCTACAAGTTTTATGTATGAACATAAATCGAATCAAATGAGAATATATCACTTAGAACAGGGCTGTCAAACTCTTAGGTACAATTGGGCCGCATAAACAAGGTTTAACTTTAGGCGGGCTGCAAAAAAAATCAATATTCATAGAAACGTAGATTTATTTCGAATAATACATTGTAATATATACATATATAGAAAAAATTAATGTTTACGTCCTGATATTTGACACCTCTTCCCTGCTATTATCTTTTCTATTTCTGGGTAAATTTTGTTTGCAGTGATAACTCAATGTGAGCATCATTAATACTGTTTCTAATAGGAGACTTGTTACCTTTCATGACTGAAAATAACTGCTCGCACAGATATGTGCTAGTGTACTACCAAACATTGAAATAATTTATTATGCCAATTTTCGAGTATTTTCAAATTTTTCTGGTAAATATTTATAAAATTCAGGCATGTCCACTTCAATGAATTTTTCTTTCAAATTTGAGTTGCATTGTATCTCAATCACCTCCGTTTGCATATGGTTGGGTACAGAGTCTATTTATTGAGAAAATCGAAGAAAACGAATGGAGATGTAATTGCGTTTACACTTGAAAAAGCGTCAGCCACGACGTTGTCTTCACCCGACACGTTATATCTGTCATAAATTCGCTGATGGTTACTCTGTCTCGGTGAACGATGCTCCTTATTGTTAGTGAAAGCGTTTATCAAGGGCTTATGGTATAGTTCTAGAATTCAGAGTGCGGTAGTCTCCACAGGGTCTCCAACCGTCTTTCTTATGGGCAATATGGAGTGGAGAAGACCAAGGACTTGTAGATGGGCGTGCCGTTCCGTCTCGGATCATGTTGTCAAATTCCTCTTTGGCAACCTTCAACCGGTCTGGGGGTAAACGGCGGGGTCGACAGAATGTTGGAGGACCGGCTGTTGTGAGGATGTGATGTTGAGTGTTGTGTATTATATTATCTACACACACACAAACACAAATATATATCAATATTTCAATTTGTTGGAACTCCTGGCTTCACTTTTCCCGACAGACAAATATGACAACAAGGAAATGTTATTTCCAAACCAAAGGTCGGTCGCCATTGACTATAGTGATACTTTGGGAGGTATTGATCGGCTTCTTGACACCTTTTTGACTATCCCACTACGAGGAAGTGGGAAAATGTTCCACCAACTGAGAAAAAGGATGACCATACAGGTATTGCGCTGTATGCTGCAGCAAAAGAGACAAAGAGGGAAAGAAGAAACGCAAAGAGACGAGATATTTTTGCAGAAATTGCAATGTGGGATTATGTGTCGTGCCATGTTTCAGGAAATACCATTAAATTATTAGTTTCCTTTTATTTTTGTCTATAAAAGTTACTATAATCCAAAACACAAGGTTATTTTGTACTTTTTTATAATTACTAAAAGTTTTTGAGTACGCCATTTACATTTGTAGTATAATTTGTAAGTATGCCTTTATAATTTTGTTATATATAAATATATATAATTAGTGTATATATGAATATTCAACGAATAAACAATATTGTATATTTACAAAAATATAATTTATTAATGGCTCAACCCCCAGGTAAAATACACTTGCTAATCCCCTGAAAATATTTTTTTTCATTTTAATTCAGTATGAAGACTAAATTCTAGCTCTAAAAAAATTTGATTATTTTTTAACCGATAATTCCAAAAAAACGTGTGCGTTAAGTGGTTAATCAAGGAAATACACCTATCCCCCGATTTACACGGTACTTGTTTTACACGGTTTTCCAAATAATTTTTTTTTTTTGTTTTTACCGCACTACTAAATACTACTGTGTTTGAACACGTGCGCTGTGTTCACATCTCACGGGGAATCCCGAGCTTATGTGCTGACTTGGTGCACATGCACACTGTGTCTGTATTTCTTCGCATAAAATTAAAGTTTTATCTACGGAAAATTGTATTTGAGTGAAATTTTCACAGTTTCAGAAAGATTTAATTTTCCATATTCGTAAATTACAAGTGAGTGCATAATTTGGATTATTATAAATTAACATAAAAAAAATTATAGGCTTATAATGTCGAAAGAAGTTAAAAGAAAAGTTCTTTCTTTAGAAACTAAAATCGAAATTTTGGATCGCTAACGAAAGGGAGATAGAGTAGTAGATGTTGCAAAATCATATAGCATGAACGAAGCTACAATAAGAACTATTAGAACAAATGAAAACACAATTATAATTTTTCACAGGATTAAAGGCCGGTCCAGACGCTCCGTTTTGCACAACGTTTTGTCTGCGCAGTTCAAGACGTTGCAGACAAAACGTTGCGTGTGGACCGGAAAACTGCGCAGTTTTGAGTCCGTCGGGAGGACTGCACAGTTGCAGCGATAACTGAGCTCGTGAGCTCTGAAAACCGTGACCTGCGCAGACATGTCGTTGCGTGTGGACACTTACTCCGTTTTCCAATCCGTTTTGTTCCTCAGTTTTCTCTAATCATGATCTCTAAACTGACCGTAAAAATAAAGATATATATTTGATAGTTTTTCACGTGATTAAAAATGGTATAAAACTGCTATATATAGAATTTCAGCTTGATTGAATCGCTGAAAGTACCGAAATTAATTTTTTAACACTGCAAATCACGCGCCAATAACAAAGAGCCAAATACGCGCTGGTTTAATAAATATCATTTATTAATTTTAATTTAAATATAATATATATTATTTACTCCAATTCAAATTGCGAGGTAGTCCAGTGGAGACACTCCATCTTATTTTTTTTATAAATGTGAGTTTTCTACTTTTTTTATTTATTTATTCTTTAGTGGATATAACATAAATATTATTAATTTTATTTTATTTAAAACTAGCAGCTCAGAGCGCCGAATAATAATAAATAATTAATTTTACCTTTACAATTAAATAAAAATCAATCTTTTTCTAACAATTTTTAAATTTAATATTTTATTCATAAACATCTAAAAAGGTATACACCTAGTTTTTTCTCACAGAAAATATTAAAATACTTCTTTAAGTATTTGCACAATAAATAAATTATTTATTTAACGTTATTAAGTTATCACTAATTTATTTTTTAAAACTTTTGTAGTTTTTGTTATAATTATTATATGGATTTTCATTTAAAGACCACATTATTTGTAAATATTATAATTATTTATTAAATTAAAATAATAATTGTACAATGTTTCGATTGCTTATTCTCCAATCGTTCTCAAGTACTGTATTTCACATTTAACATTTCCATATGTAAAATGGATCAACGGACAAAATAGCGTTAAATTTGACGAAGCACAATCAGGTTAACATTTAAATCATACAGACAAATATCCTCTCTTACCTCAAATATAAAAGATAGAATAAAAATGAAAATAAGGAGTATATAAGGTAATTTGTGAATGTGATAAAGTATACATTGGTGAAACCAGTAGAAAGATCTCGACAAGAATGTCTGAGAATGTTTCGCCAATCATTAGGTTCGTCACGTAATTCACGCAATAATCTTATATGGGAAAAGTCCCGCCTTTTTAAAAGCCATTTCCGTGACCATTTTGAACGAACAGTTCCTCTGATGTGTTCCAATCTTTTTTTTTTTACAATACAGCAGGCGAAAATTGACCACAGGAGAACCTCCTCCATGGCGATATCACACAAAACTGAGCGGAAAATACAAGACTGCACCGTCAAGACTGTACCGTCTGGACGCTCAAAGTTGCAACGGTTTCATTCCGTCTTAAAACTGCGCGGATTTAAAACGTTGTGCAAAACGGAGCGTCTGGACCGGCCTTAATAATTGTATAAAACTGCGCAGGTCACGGTTTTCAGAGCTCATGAGCTCAGTTATCGCTGCAACTGTGCAGTCCTCCCGACGGACTCAAAACTGCGCAGTTTTCCGGTCCGCACGCAACGTTTTGTCTGCAACGTCTTGAACTGCGCAGACAAAACGTTGTGCAAAACGGAGCGTCTGGACCGGCCTTTAAATAGCAAAATTATGCATTTTCTGCAAGCTTTTCGATTTACACGGTTTTGACTTGAAAATTTTTAATTTTCGATTTACACGTTTTTCTCAGGAACGTATCTACCGTGTAAAGCGGGGGATAGGTGTATATTTACTATAAATAATTTAACTAAATAAGTATTTAAAGAAAATATTGACAAATTGACATACCTTCCCATACCTATGAAACAGATTATCATTATTATTAACTTGTTTTTTATTTATTGCTAGTTGATAATTATTATTTTGTACTAATCTAAAAGAATTCCTTTAAGATGTTTCTTTTAAAGGCATCACAATGAAAAAATAGTAAACCAAATATCCATATCTCACACAAACTTACATTTATGTACAGTATTCAATTGTATTTTAATTGAATTATAGATATATATGTATTTTTATCGATTTTTTTATGAAATAAGAACCTCTTAATTAAATAAAAATTTTTATTTTTTTATTTATTTAATATGAATATATATATATATATCTTATTGGCATAGCAACTATTATAAAGGATTATTAAAAGAAAATAAACTTTAATAAAATTTTGATAATTTTTTAATAACAAAATGGCTCGTTTGCTTTTAAATTTTTCGAAGAAATTTATAAAATTTCCACAAATAATTAAAAGAGATTTTCAAATGTAAGCATAATGAAATATAATTATTAGATTTTTTTTATAAAAATACGATATTTATAATGAATTATATTTATTATTTTATTAAATTGAAAATAGTTCATCAAATAAGAGGATTGCATTACAATATTCACCAAATGCTTATTTTGATAAACATATTATTACAAGAATAATGGAAATATCTACTCCACCGTGTAAAGTACAATTAATTTATGTATGGATTGATGGAACAGGAGAACATCTACGTAATATTGATAATTGTATCAATTTTGTGCCAAAATCTTTAGAAGGTTTTAATTTTTATTTAAAAATTATTCAACATTAAATATTTTGAAAGTTCTATTAGTTATTTCAAAACATAAAAAATTCACATAAAATACATTTAGTCTAAATATATATATATATAATGTTATTTAATAATAATATTTAGAAGGTGAAAATTGAAAAGATAATTATTAAACAATAGAAAAATATAATCAATTATATTATACATATATATTTTAAAAATCGACTACAAATGATATTTAGATATTTAATAGGAAATAATCATAATTATTAGTTTGAAAACTTTTTTCAATTAAATAAATATGATTATTAATAATCACTTATTAAATTATTATTTTTAGAACTTGGTAATATGGAAATTGATGGAAGTGCTTGTTATTTGGCTCCATGCGACGATGCTGATATTATACTTAAACCAATACAATGGTATGACGATCCATTTCGTTTAAAAGGCACTAATAAAATTCTTTTATGTGAAACTTATAAACCAAATGGTGAACCTACAGGTATAATAATAATGATGATGTTATTATTAAGCATGATAAATAGATAAATAGATAAATTAAAATGTAAGCTATTTCTCATAAATGTATTTATTAAAGCTTTTGTGGTTATTTTGATAATTATTAAGGGAATTTAATAAATAATTTTATACAAATAATGTGGTCTTTTAATAAAAATTCCCTTAATAATGTAAGCTATTATTAGAGTATTTGAAAATTGGATTCTTCGTTGCATTATTTTTAGAATTTATGGGCAAAGAAAGGTGAGGTCACCGAGGAATAGGGGAGATTGAGCATAATGAGGAATTGTATGACCTCTATGCATCTTCAGATATGGTTAGGCTCATAAATTTGAGAAGGTTGCGATGGGCAGAACACAAAGGAAAGACCAAAAAATTATATTTGTGGTGAGACCGATTGGGAAATGTCCGGTTGGAAGACCAATAACCCACTGGGCGGACAATGTAGAAAGGGATTTAAGAGAAATGAGGAAATACGAGTTGGATGGGTGTACCTCAGGTTAGGGATGTTTGGAGAAATGTGATTGTTGTTGCCAAAGCTTTAGAGTTCCGTAGAGCCAAAGAGATGGATAGAAGATATTATTAGAGAGTAGTTGATAGTGTATTTATATTTATTAATGAAATATATTCAACATTCGAGTCAATCTATTTGAACAATCAAAATGTTTATGTATGACAGTAATGTAAAATTCCAAAAAGGCATTTTTTGCACAAATAATGCACCTTTACTGTACCCAGTTATAAAAAAAATGAATCCTGTAAAACAATCCTCAGTGTTTTTTTGGAAGAAAAATTCAAATGAAAGAAATATTATAGGTCTGCTTTAAGATATGTTGAATCCAAAGGAAATAATTACGACTGAAAATTATTATTAACAATATGCATGACATAATGTTTTTAAAAATTCCAGCAGCCACAATAGCAGAAAATTAAATTAAATTGAACTTTTTGACTGTGAAATATTGCCTTATTCTATCAATTAAGTACTATTTTTTAAACTTGGAATAATATTTTAAAGAAAAAAACATTTAATTAATTAATCATTTAAAAAAGTCTGAAATGTTTACGTTATGATAGCATAAATAATCTTGTATCTTTTGATTAAATGTTTTAAATCGAATGATCTTTCAATTAATAAATATTTATACTTTATTTAAATAATATATTTCTAAATAAATACATTTTTTATAAATATAATTAGAAATGAATTATCGAAGATGTTTAATGGAGGCATTGGATTGTGTTGTTGAATACGAAGTTCAATTTGGATTTGAACAGGATGTAACATTCTTAGATATGAATAAAAGACCATATGGTTGGCCATATTCCGAGGGATATCCAGCTCCAGAAGGACATTATTTTGCTGCAGTTGGTGGAGATAAAGTCATGGCTCGAGATATTATAGAAATTTTTGCTCGTTCATCCTTATATGCAGGAGTTGATTATAGAGGATCACTTGCAGGAGAATATCCTGGAAAGGTAAAACTTATAAATATATATATATATATATACGCATATAGCATCATAAAAGCCCAGTTTGAGTCACTGGACATTTTGTTCACTCTTTCCAACAAGAAATAGACCACACCAAAATAAGATATAAAACAATAAATATAAATCAAAAATACAACACTTATATACAACCTGAAATTTACGTTGTGAATATATTGTTTATAAATTAAAAAAAATCATATGTATTAAAAATCTTTTGTATTAAAATTCTAACAATAGTGGTTATAATTTACAATAACATATTATTGCTTGGATTGTTTCATATAATCTTAAGATTAATATGGTATTTTGGTATTTCATGATGAGAGGTAAATTAAATAATGATAGAGATTTTTAAAAAAATCTAAGTATATGTATAAACTTTATTTAAAAGTTCTTTATTCTAGTCATCAATTCAACAAAATTATCAATTATTTTCCATAATTAATATTAACCCAAACATATTCGACGAATGTATAAAACTTTTTATGAATGAATTTCATAAATCAGTTAACTGATTTTGAAAAGAAACCAAAGAAATGATTTTATTTAAATTTTAGAATAACCATAGGTATATAAAACAAAATTTTTGTTTATTATTTTATTCTATACAGAGAAGTAAGCTCAAAATAAGACAGTAATATCCGACTTTTCTCTAAAAATGGGAACCTAGAAATTTGTCTCATTTCTGACACTATTATATACATTATATTATTTATTTTATTTTTTTCTAGTGGACATTTCAAGTAGGTCATAATGAAACAATTACACCAGTTGATGATTTATGGATGGGGAGATATTTATTAGCAAGAATTGCTGAAGAATTTGGCATTGTAACTTGTATTGATCCTAAGCCTGTGGATTCAGATGATTGGTCGAGCAATTATTTGCTTGTTGGATTTTCCACTTTATGTACCCGTCAAGAGGATGGTTTAAAGTATTAAATATTATTATTAATTTGAATATAATAATCTTAATATAATAAAAATTAATGAATAATGATTTGAACTACCATTAAAATAAAGCTCTATTAATTTTTTATTTTGATTCTATTTCAAAGTATATTTAGTTAGAAAAATTTTAAACTTTATTTTAAACTTAAAATTTATTTATTTATTTAAAAATTATTTATATAATTTTAAATAAATTTTCTTTAACATAGAGATTAATTTCTTCTAATAATAATCAACAATACATTTTGTTTTTCTAATTTTTTGTTATTTTTAAGAGAAATTGAGGCCGCAATTGCTAGACTGTGTAAAAATCATTTAAGACATATGCAAGTATATGATCCTCAATGTGGCAAAGATTTAAAAAGAAGAGATAAAGAAAAGTATAATGAATTTTCATCAGGTAAACAATAAAATATTTATATCTATTTGATATTTATATGAAAATATTTTTTTTATTTTATTTTTTAGGTACTTCTGATCGACAGACAAGTATTTCAATTCCAAGGGCAACTGCTATCGAAAAATGTGGATTTTTAACTGATAAACGACCATCATCAAATGGAGATCCATATCAAATTTGCAATGCGTTGATTCGCACTATATTATTAGAAGAATAATATATTAAGAAAATGAAAACTGTAAATTTTGCTATTTGTAATATATTCATCAATTTAATAAAAATGTATTAAAATGAATATTTTATTATTTTTATAATAGTAGATTCGGCAAATGCAATTAAAGATAGCGTAGTAAAATTAATCGACGAAGGAAAAGTGGTTGGGATCGCAATTAATTATGTTAATACTAGAGGAGGTAAATTGTTCTGCGCCTTCACATAGATTTTAGGAAGGTATTTGACACGGTTGATCACGGTTTACTCTTGAAGAAGCTCTCTCTTATTAATTAACTAAGTTAATTAACACAATCAAGTCGTTTTATGATGGAGAATACTGGGGAAATAAGGATAACTAGCTGCTCCGAGCGCCTATGGCGCTCTTAACACTTAGACGGGGGCTCCGCCCCCTGTACCCCCGAGTGATACATAGTATTTGATTGAAAGTCTGTATGTAAAAGGTTTTCATCCATTTTGTTTCAATCAGTATAAGTAGATAAGACATGTATTTGTTTTCTTGTAAAATATATTTTAATTTAATCAGTAAATTAATTATATATTATTATTGTATATGTTATATTTATCTAAATCTGTGTCTCTACAGTTTTCGAAAGTTCTTAGCCGCAGCATCCATATTTCTCTAAGCGTCCCTATCCTGAGCTACGACCAAATCCTACCCTGTCCCATCTCTCCCATGTCCCTTCCTTCGTTGTCCACCCACCTTGGTCCTTGGTCTTCCTTGGTTTCCCAATCGGTCTCTCCCAATTTCTAGTTTCTCCAATTCCAACCACGTCCCCTTCCCATCCCAGCCTTCTTGATTTTATAACCTTAACTATATCTGGACATTATTTCTCGTTATGCCATCTCCGCCATCCCCCTGTGACCTCATCTTCCTTTGATCTATAAATGCTGCGAACAATATTAATCTCACAAATACTCTAAATCTACTCTCGTCTCCCAGAGTCATCGATAGGGTGACCAAACGTCCCGTCTTTAGGTGCTCTGTCCCAAAAATGTCTTCGGGACAGCCTACTGTCCCGTTTTTTCAATATTTAGGACATTTGGTAATTTTTTTTTTCAAAATTTTTTCAATTTAGTTCTAAAAAAAAGGTATACAGTATGTCCCGGTTTGGTGTTTTCGAAATATGGTCACCCTAGTCATCGATCAACATGAAAAATAATTGTTTTATATATTTTAATTTTGATCCTCTTTGATGAGATAAGCCCCTTTACTGCACAACAGGCGTTACTCAATTACAACGTCGATTTAAATTCTTCTCGAATATTATTATCCTTCGTGATTAGAGATCTTAAGTATTTAAATATTTATACTTTTTCAAATTCTACATTTTGTATGTTAATTGTATGTAAGTCGTATCCGTAGCATAATTCTTGAATTTTTTTGTTTAATTACATTTCGGTTGATTTTTTCCCAATTTCTCTAATCACATGTCTCCTCTTCCAGTCCAATTCATTTACCTATCAATGTTGCTTAAGGCATTTAAATTTCCTAATTTGGCTATTACTCCATTTTTTAAAATTTTAAATAGAGGGAGAGAGAGAGGTTCTAATTATATATATATCTGTTTCTATGACAGCAAAAAAGTAAACAAATTACATACATACAAACACTCTCCTTTATATATATTTCTGGAAAATGGAACACTCTGTTTCTATGACAGCAAAAAAGTAAACAAATTACATACATACAAACACTCTCCTTTATATATATTTCTGGAAAATGGAACACCCGCAGCTCAGCTCAGGAGTTACCTAAGATTCTAATTTCTTTTTTATTTTTCATCATTTGAGGTACCCTTCACCTCAGAAAAATTTGGTTACCTTACTCCTTGTATTTTAGGCTCTGGAGTTTTTTGCGTACAGACGGACACTGTCGTATTAAATATATAGATTGGGGTTCTCCTCGGTGATGTTCCCAGGAGGTCGAAATTTTTTTTTAGAGGAAAAGATAGAAATAGTGAACAGTTATACATATTTGGGCCTATTTGGTGGTTCATTCAAAGTTATGGTCAAGAAGGCAAAATTGGCTTTCACTACAATGCTGATAAGAACAAAATATATGACATATGGCGAACTCATTGGTATTTTCCAAGCTTGCATGCTGGGTATACTATTATACAACTCAGAGTTGTGAACTGCGCTACCCTAAAATAATTGAGATGCCCCAGACGTATGTTTATAAATCTTTTTTTTTTATGCTGGATAGATCAACACCGGGCTATATAGTTAGGACAGAATTCGGCCGACCCAGAGTCATCGTGCTGGTTGTAAGGCGGCAGTGAGGTGGATATACAGGATTTTGGAAATGTCCCCAAAAAGACTTCCCAGACTTTGTTATGATAGGTTGTTTCATTTAAGCAAACTCAGCGACGTTGACGAAAGATATAACTGGTCGTCTAATTAAGGCCCAATTCACACACAAGTGGCGTATGGCACTGGCGTGGCAATGGAGTGGCGCGATTGTTATAGCTCAGAATAGGGACACTCGGGGGGGTACAGGGGGCGGAGCCCCCGTCTAGGTGTGAAGAGCGCCAAAGGCGCTCTGATCAGCTAGTAAAATATACATATAAAGATATATATATGAAAGAAAAAATTATAAAAATTATATAAAAATAAATTGACATTAAATAAATAAATCAAAATCAGAGAGAGGCGTAAACAATGATGATAACACAAAAAACACGTTTTTAAAATTAAATGCTGGCAAAATATAAAATTTTATTAAAAAGTTGAAATGAATAATGAAATGGTCTAGAAGTGGCGTGCCAGTCCTACGAGCCACCGGTGGCGTCGGAGTGGAGTGGTCTTCGTGCCATTTTCCACGCCTCCAACACGCCATATCTGTGTGTATTGACGCAATGATTTACATTAACAAACCTATTCCACGCCAGAACCACGCCAGTGCCATACGCCACTTGTGTGTGAATTGGGCCTAAGATCCTTCTTTGAGGCGGCCAACAAGACTGACATTTGGACCCTTCAGGACCCGACAAAACAATTGGTGGATGATTTGACAGACATATATTTTGCAGGATTTGGAGGACATAGAGTACTAAACTACCACTAAACAGGAGACTAGACGTTAGTAGAAATCATTTGATTGAGGACCGGTATAATTTATTTAGATCGGGGAAATTTATACACCTAAGGACAACAAACACAAGACAACTACACTTCTACTTGGGAAAAAACAAATATATATTGGACCTAAATCAGGTCTGCACCCTATCTAATCTGGCTAAAAAGAGGACTTTGGGAGAGGAGAGTAGAATTAGAATATTTAAAAATAGGATTCTTCGTAGTACCTATGGGCCAAAGAAAGATGAAGTCACTGAGGAATGGAGGAGACTACATAACGAGGAATTGCATGAGGTCTATGCATCTCCAGACATATTTAGGGTTATAAAATCGAGAAGGCAGAGATGAGCAATTTAAAATTTGGTTGAATTTGATGAGCTCTAGTTATTCTCAGGACACGTGGCTAGAATGGGAAAGGAAAGAATGGTGAAGAGTATATTTGTGGGGAGACCGATTGGAAAATGTCCACTTGGAAGTCCAAGAACGCGATGGGTGGACAATCTAGGGAGGGACGAGAGATGGGGGAAAGTAGGAGTTGAATGATTATAGTAATATATTTGCAACATAAAAATGATCAGGGAGGGAACAAGGCTTATTTTCTTTTGAAAGTAACATTGTTACGAGTTTAAATATAATATATGAAACAAAAGAGAAACAATTTACAAATAAATCTAAAGTATTTTTCTATTTTCAAGGTACTTTCGCTCTTTATTAATATACACTAGGACTTCCATTATCTAGGAAAATGATGTGGCGGTGGTCCGCGGATATTTGAAAACCCTGAATCCAAACACAATATTTTACTGAGTAAATGCACTAGGTAATAAGGTAATTAAGAAAAACTGTGTATAAGATGTCATGTAAATCTTTTTATTTACATTAAGAAATGTTTATGTAAACGTTTAATTAATTAAGAATTTGTATAAGAGCAAAAATAAACTCAAGTTCAAATGAAATTTTTATTTCTAAAAAAAATCAGTAATTTTTAATTATTTTTTGTTAATTTCTTCTTTGTCTAATTTCTCGTGCTTATACAAGATATGTATATATATACATATATATTTAAAGAAGAAATATAATTAGATTGTCCCATTCAGGCCCCTGTTAATAGGAGTCCTAGATAATGGGTCCTACTTTAATTTGTATAATTTGTGTATATTTTCTCCCAGCTGAGCTTTTATATTTTTAACAAACTATGCTTCTTAGATAAATATTACAATAAATAATAATAAAAAATTTTAAACAATCTAATTTTACCTGCTGATAAATATTCAAAGTTTACAAGTCGAAATAAAATTGAATTTTATTCAATTACAAAAATATATATTTAAATAAAATTACATTTTTGATAGATAAAAGTATTAGTGATAAGAAAATCAAAACTGAAAAATTAAATTAAATTAATTTCATTTATTGGATTAATAATTAACTCAATTTACTTTAATACTTAGGTAGTAGAACTAATATAAAATTTTATTTTTTAAAATAAGATAATAAACTAAATATAGATAATATTTATAAAAATCCAATTCCAATTCTTCTAAAATCTATAATATTTTATACACAACAAAACTATTATAAATTTAATTTATAAATAATAGATAGAAATTTTTTTAAAATTTGTCATTATTTCCTTGTTTATGCTATGATTCAAAATTATGTATTAGTTCTTTCTATTATATACAAGACCAAATACAATCAAAATACATATCTTTAGATAAGAATGACGAAACACAAGATATATTATTTTAACTCTAATTTGGGGTGATTTTATCATTACGATTATATGATATATATATTATATAATTTTCTTAAATTTTAGAAACACTTGAATAATAATCTTTTTTATCATAGTTGATAATAAATACTAATATCTTTAAATGATAATTTAAAAATATTTCTTACTAATAATTATATTAGCCAGTCATCATTTAGAATTTTATATAGAATTTTCACTTTTTTTATTCATTATATATAAAAAATATTAAAGGTATTTAAAAATTATTATTGTTATGGTTTCTTTGTAAATATTTTCAAATAGTGAATTCATTTAGTGTTTAATGACTCAGTTAATTACTATTTGTCAATTCTTTTTCACTTTTTTAACTCTGTATTGTCCAAATTTTAGTAAAAGTAAATAGGTTATTGTGCAAGGTTCACACATAAATCTGATGATTTTAGACAACAATCGGTCTTATTTTATGCTGATTAAGCCCAAATGGATTTAGCGCATCCAATTGTATGAACCTCTTGAGAATAAAAATTATTTTTTATATTATTTCAACCAAACTGTCATACATTAGAAACACTACCTCTCTCCCTGTTTTATAAATATATATTTTTATTAATTATATTTTAATTTTGTAAATTTTATTATTATTTTTTCTTTTTATTAATTTCTAAGATATGTATTTATTTCTTTTTAAGGAAAAATATAATGGAAATAATATCTTGCAAAGTCTATGTTTGATAAAACTTGACTATTCCTTATTTTGAACTAACCTTGACTAATCAACTGTCATTAGATTTTATTCATTCAATTTACAGACTGCCTGCCTAGTCATTAGTATAAAGACATTACTACTAAATATTAACGTATTTATTTTTCCATTGATTTTCTTCAGATTACAGATTATTTATAAATTGTTAAAAAATGTCTGAATTAATATCACCAAAACAATTATTAAATAATTGGCTTAAAGAGACAGAGCCTTGGAAAATTGTTACTTATACGGCAGGCTCTGTTGTGATTGGATTTTGGACCTATGACTTTGTATTTTGTAGAGATGCATGTAAGTAAATTTAATATAATCTTAATTAATATTTATATATTTATAGTTTTTATAACACCGGCTTCAAATTGACCTTAATTTATTAGTATTTTTAATTATTCCCTTTTATTCTAATTGATAGTTGATTCAAAAGACAATAATTTTATTATTAAGCACAAATGCTCTTTGTTGATGAAGTGCCTTAGAGCTAGGGTGACCATATTTCGAAAAAACCAAACCGGATCAAACGGTCTACCTTTTCTTTTTTTTAGAAGCAAATTGAAAAAATTTTGAAAAAAGTACGATATGTCAAAAGCTTAGTCCAGAAAACGTTTGACCTTTTTTTTTTTAAGAAACAAATTGAAAAAATTTTGAAATAAAGTACGAAATGTCTTAAATATTTAAAAAAAACGGGACAATAGGCTGTCCCGAAGCTTTTTTTCGGGACGCCGGGACTAAGTACCTAAAAACGGGACGTTTGGTCACCCTACTTAGAGCTCCAAATAATAATAATTCATTTGATTACTAAGCCAATCTTATTCTTATCCAATATTTTTGTTAATATATATAATAATATTAATATAAAAACCATGGATAACTAACATTTTTTATCTTATTCATAACAATATATTTAATTTATTTCAAATTATTAAATTTTAGAGGTAAGATACAAATTAACTTTTAAAGAAATTTTTAAAAGAAGTTAAAACAAATTAAGTGCTTTACTCTTAAAAAACTTAGAAAGTTTTTTTCGATTGAAAAGTAATATTTTTCCTTTTGTATTCTTTAAGTTTGAATTAAAATTATCCTTAAATAAAATTCGTTTGAAGGTTTCACACAAAACACTCCGTGTCCAGTCCCCGGTGTCCCAGAAAGTGTCATTCCTCTAAAGAAAATAAATTTATGACGAAATTAATGTGATGGCAGAAAATAGGAATTAGACGGGAGTAGCATAAGAAAAGGATATTTAGATGAAGGTTGCTGAGACCAAGAACTTTCGCGATTCCGTAGAGCAGAGATGCGCAAACTATGAAGTGAGTCAGATTTAAGCGAGTTTTATATAAAAAATAGAAAAAAATAAATATTTTTTAAAATAAAATGTAAATTTTTCTTGAATTGATTGTTTTTTTTATTATCTTTGAAATGTTATACCCTTCAAAAAAATCTAAAATATAAACAAGTAAGTTTTTACCTAGAAGAAAAAAAGAGGTTCGTCACAAAAAGTTCGCTCACCCCTGTCGAAGAGCCATAGAGATATAGATAGGTACATAGATAAAAAATTAAATACAGGTGGACCTTGACTGTGTTCGAAAGTCGAGAAATTTCAAAGAAAATAAAATGTTGATATAAAAATATTACAATACTAATCTAATATTAATATATTTAATAAAAATTATAACTTATTAATGAAAGAGTTAATTATATTTTGTTATTTTACTATCTCTCAAGAGATCTATTATTAAGATATATCTTTAGTCTAGGCTAGACTATGTTTTACCACATATAACCGTATTTTATTTACGTTGAAAAAAATCCAAACAATGCTGATATTACAGTGATGCCTCGCATAACGAACGCTGCACACAACGAACCATAATGAACTAAATTTCATGATTCATACAACGAACTTAGTTTCACACAACGAACTCGCCCGAGCTTCCACGATCGCTGCCGTTGTATTGCATCCCCTTGCGCAGGCACTGCAGGCAGTCATTATAGTCACTGCACTTAACTTAAACACGTATATCGCGGCAATCGTTCTTCATTACCATATTCAATTATCATTATCATTCAATATTTTTTTTATATCATGGCTTCTAAAAAAAGCAGGAAGGTGATTTCTGTTGAAATAAAACAGGAAATAATTAGAAGGAGTGAATCTGGGATAAAACAGTGTGACCTCGTCAAAGAGTTTGGCCTCAGCAAAACCACTATTTACACCATTTTGACAAATAAGGATGCAATCAAATCAGCCAAAGTAGCCAAAGGAGTATCAAAATTATTTCATGAAAAATATAGGTCTTCAATCCACGAGGAAATGGAGAGGCTATTAGCGATTTGGATTAAGGACAGGCAGGTGAAAGGTGACGTAACAACCCAAGATATTATCTGTCACAAAGCCAAGAGAATTTATGAGAATCTAAAGAAAAACGTCCCTGGAAGTAGCAGCAATCAAGATAATGAAGAAGAATTCAAAGCCAGCAGGGGGTGGTTTTTTAGATTTAATTATGTTTTTTTCTAAATATGTATCTAAATAAAAATAGTAACAAAAATTTTATCTTTTATTATGTCATCTTAGCATATTTTATGCTACAGAACGAATTATTTTTTTAAACATGTATTGTTATGGGAAAACGCGTTTCACATAACGAACTTGCTCCTGGAACGAATTAAGTTCGTTGTGTGGGGCACCACTGTATTTGATTGCTTTCTTATTTCAATAAAATGTTATCAGTGAAAATTATGTTAAAAACCTTAAATCCTATGATCGAATAGAATAAAATTTTAATTAATTTTCAAATATAGAAAAAAGCTTGATTATCCAATTCGAATTTGCGAGATAGTCCAGTGGATACACTCCAGATTTTTTTAAAATAATTTTTCACTTAACATACATATTTTCTGTATTACGATCCTATTTTTATTTTCTATAAAAAAATCGAATGTCTATTTTCTAGTGTGCAATATCGTTTCACAGGATCGATTCAATGCTACATATCGATTAAAAAAATCGATTTTTTTACCCTAAAAATTTAAAAAGAATAATTTTTTAAAATGTGCGAAAGTCGAACGTGCGAAAGTCGAGGTCACCCTGTACATAACTTTAAAAAGATTGAAATTCTTAAAATAAAAGAAATAAACTAAATTCAATAAAACTAATTAAATAACATGTTTTAATATTAATTTAATTAGTATAAAAATTTTGAATTCCTTTAACTAATATATATATAGAGAGAGAGAGAGATAAGATTATAAATATAAACATATATTCTTGAATGAAAAGTTATATACATATAATATAAACCAAACATATAACAATTAAGAATCCACATTAATATTTAAAAAAGTTATTCTGATACTATACTCTTTGCTTTAGTCTACGAATAATATATGATTTAATATTAACTTATTTGGCCCGAATATTCCTATTAGAACAATTTATCTATTTGTTTATTATTGGTACTACAAGGCAATACTATTGAGCTTTAAATATGTATATTTTTTTTAATCTAGGTTTTTTGACTAGATATTGGTCAAATTTATATCCTATGTTTAAATAGGGATATATAATAATACTCTAGTTAAATTTTTATAGTAATCGAATCAGCCAATTTTGAATCCACACCATTAAAATTTTCCCATACAGACAGAAAGTCATCAAAAATTCTAAAGTTTTCTTTGGATACTCCATATCATTAAACATCACGATATGTAAATTTTTTTTAAATTCTTAGTAATGTTCAGACAAAAAACTTATTACATATATTTAGATAATAATATTTTAATCAATCATATTATATATTTATATATATATATATTGGGGCTTTGGAGTCGAACTTATTCTTTTTATTAAATTTTTTTTAGCTCTTTTTGAAAGAAGTAAAAAGTTCTCATATCGATTTGCTCGATTAGTTTTTCCATCACTAGAAAGACGTATTAAAAATGATTTAAAAGTTATTAATCGAGATTTTGAAAAGAGTGTAATGGAAAGGAATAAAAGTATTCCATATATTATGCAATTACCAATTGAAGGAAAATCTAAAGAAGAAATAATTGCATTGGTTAAAAGATATTTAAACACCGGTAAATAAAAAAAATTAAAACTAATTCTAAGAATTAAATTATATTCAGAAAAAACATTTATTCAAGTATATAATATTATTAGAAAGAAAATTTTTACACAAATTTATAAACAAAAAGATTAATACAATAGAATAAATTTAATTTTTATAGTTGAATTCTTTATTATTATTATTTTTGTTTTTTTAACAAAGAATCTATTATATCAATTAATTACATAATTAGAATAAGAATAATTTATTATATATATTTAAGAATAAATGCACATTCTTATTATAATTTATCTTTTTTTATAAATTTTAATTACTATAAATATATGGTATATATTACTATAAATATATCACCATGACGTAGCGTTTGGTCCTCCAAATCCAGATTTTGCTTACAAAGATAATTTAAATTCTCTTTACAAACTAAAAAATCAATTAATTAACAAACAATTATTTTAAATATTAAATTATTTTAATTAAATTTACATATTTCAGATCTTTATTAATAATTTGTTAAATCAACTTCTTTAATTTTTAGGAGAATATAATTGGAGAAATGGTTTTGTATCGGGAACAGTCTATCGTCTTGATAATAAATTAATTGATCTATTGACTGAAGTTTATGGTTTGGCTTCCTATACAAATCCACTTCATCCTGATATTTTCCCAGGCGTTTGTAAAATGGAAGCCGAAGTTGTAAGACAAGCTTGTAAACTTTTTAATGGTGATGATGACTCATGTGGAACAGTAAATATTTTTTCATTTTATATATAGATATAAACTATTTAAATAAATCTATTTCTTTCATATTTTTAATCATATATATAGATGACATCTGGTGGGACAGAATCAATAATGATGGCATGTAAAGCTTATAGAGATTATGCTAGAGAAAAATATGGTATCAGAAAACCAGAAATGGTTTTACCAATCACAGCTCATTCGGCATTTGATAAATCTGGGCTTTATTTAGGGATCCGCTTGAGATATATTAAAGTTAATCCAAAAACTTATCAAGTTGATATAAAATCTATGAAAAAAGCAATTAATCGTAATACTATTATGGTAAGTGTTTATATATTTATGTTATATTTATAGGAAGAATAGAATCTTATATAGAATAATGTAGCATCATTATCATTCTATAAATTATTTTTGTTTTTAAATAGAGTATAATTATGTTTTAATAGAAACATTTATTTATTTTTTTTCACATCACATCATAAAATCATTCACTTTAGCAACCATTTTTTTACAAAGAATAACCAGCATTAATATCCTGACTATCTATCTATGTGGCTCTACGGAACTCAAAAGTTCTTGGCCTCAGCAACCACACTTCTCCAAGTATCCCTATTCTGAGCCACAACCCTCCAATCCCTACCCTCTCCCATCTCTCTCACGTCCCTTCCCACATTATCTACCCACTGCGTCCTTGGTCTTAATATATTCTTTCCTCTCCCATTCTAGCCACGTGCTCTGCCCATCGCAATCTTCTCGATTTGATAATTCTAACTTTATCTGGAAATGCATAGAGGTCATGCAATTCCTCGTTAAGCAGTTTCCGGCATTCCCCGATGAATTAATATCTTGACAGTATATATTTAATATTTAATATTTAATTTAACCCATTTTTAATTAATTATTCATTTAATTAAATAAAGTAATAATTTCTCATTTATAAAATTAAATAAACATTTAAAAAGGAGATTTTATATCTTTTTGTCTTATGTCTAGAAGAAAATTTGATAATTATGAAACCAATGAAGTAAATATACAAATTAATTTAAATTAATTAATTAATTTATTAAATAATAATTTATTTGTGATTAGTTTTAGTTTAAAAATAAATCAATTCAAATATTTCAACAAGATTCAATTTCTATAAAAAAGTAAATGAACATTCTTTTTCCTCCAAATATCAACAACTAAGTAACCATTTTCCGTTCCTATCCTAATCCACTTAATCCAATTCCTATTCCTCTCCCTATTATTAGTTTTAAAAATGAAACTAAAATTTATTTTTCTTAATATATTATTTATTGTTATAAATAGGAATTAAAGACAATCAGTTTTTATCCTTATTAATTTTTATAGTTAGTGGGATCGGTACCAAATTATCCTTATGGTACAATGGATGATATTGAAGCAATTGCTTCTTTAGGACATCAATATAAAGTTCCTGTTCATGTTGATTGCTGTCTTGGAGGATTTCTCATTGCATTCATGAAACAGTAGGTAGATTTGATTTTATTGTTGTATATAAGGTGTGGTGAAAATTATCTGGGCGACCTGCAATAACTAAATTACGAACAAACATTTTAATGAAAATTTCAAGCCAAAAAGAGAGCAATTGATAAGTTATATATATTTTATTTTTTACGATCTTTTATAGGTCAACACATAATTTATTACGCATATAATCTATTTTTAGAAAATTTGTCAATGAACAATTTCTTACTATTTATTTATTAATATTCTTTGGTAAAAATGAAAATTATGTTAACTAATATATTATTTCAAGATTAATTTTGAAATAAGATGTTTATTTAAAACCATTTCATTTATCATAAACTGATTTTATCCATTTCAATCAATATTAATGTTTATTTTTTTCATGAATAAAATTTACGAAAAGCTAATCAAAAAGTTCACGATAAAAACATGATAAAAATGGATATCCTAATGCACACTTTGATATTAAACACTTTTTCTTCTATCTTATTCTAAGTTGCCGGGATAAATGCTACCTCACTATTTATATTTATAATTATTAAATTAAATTTGAAATATCTTTCAAAATTTATAGGGCTGGATATGACTTTCCTGCTTTTGATTTCTCTTTACCTGGAGTTACTTCAATCTCAGCAGATACCCATAAATATGGATATGCCCCTAAAGGTTCTTCTATTATTTTATATTCAAAAAAGATTTATAGGCATCATCAATATACAGTAACCACTGATTGGCCTGGTGGTGTTTATGGTTCTCCAACTGTTAACGGCTCCCGTGCTGGAGGTAAAAAATATTAATTTTATTTTATTTATTTATTTTTTTAAAAATAATTTTCTATTAAGGTATCATTGCTGCATGTTGGGCCACTATGCAATATTTTGGAATGGATGGTTATGTTGAAGCAACCAAACAAGTTATCGAAACAACAAAGAAAATCGAAAAAGGGTAACTATATATATATATATATATAGATTAATTAAAAAATTACCAAAAAAATTTTTTTATTTCTAGTTTACGTGAAATTGAGGAACTATTTATATTTGGAAAGCCTGCAACATCTGTGGTTGCATTAGGAAGTGATATTTTTCATATCTATCGTTTATCGGAAGCATTAAGTGCAAAAGGATGGAATTTAAATCCTTTGCAATATCCTCATGGGTAAATTTATTTTATAGTAATAATAATTATTTAATTTCCTTTTCAGCTTTATTTTTTTTCTCACTCGAATTCATGTAAAATTAAAATTTTAATTCACTTATAAAACGAATAAATAAAGTTAATTTTTTATCTTCACTTTTTATTTTAACTCTATATTCTCTCTTTCTCTCTTATATTTCATTGATTATAATTACTTTTTAAATATTTTTGAATGACTATGAACTATATTATATAAAAGTTAAGAATTTAGCTTAATTTAAAAAATTAAACAAATGATTAAATCATTTTATTTTTATTATGTATTTGCAGTATTCATATTTGCATTACTTATATGCATACAC
The DNA here is from genome assembly GCA_963082975.1 of Labia minor. NCBI lineage: Eukaryota > Metazoa > Arthropoda > Insecta > Dermaptera > Spongiphoridae > Labia > Labia minor. The sequence continues at coordinate 30,717,192 of OY720346.1, forward strand.
AAGAAGGAATTCCAGAACGTTTCATAGATGATGTTAAAGCTGCGGTGAAAGAAATAATGAAGGACCCAAAAAAGCCAGTTGTAGGGAAGGTTTGTAAAATTCATTTTTATATTCATATATATATATATATAAAGACAAATTTTTTTTTTAAATAATTAGAGTAATCTTCATATATGTAATGGATTAATGCGAATTATGAAGTGTCCAAAATGTTATTTATAGTTGAGTTATATTATTTTTCTATGATATTAGATAGATCGTATCAAGTTATAAAGAAAGTACCTCTACATATAAACGAAAGTTTATCTTTAATTTCACTTTAAATGATTTGTAACTCAGGTTAAGGGAGTAAAGTTAATATTTGTTATTATATATATTGTTTAAAAAATACATAATTATTTATTTAGGTTTTTAATTATTACACTCTTAAAAATTGTTTTATGGATATAATAAAATAAACAGTCAAATTATTAACAAATATTAGTGAGATTTCACTTTATTAAAGTTCAAAATTAGGTAAAAGTTTGTATAAGAAGTTTTTTTCTATCCCTGAATAAGTGCATGTAGAAATCCGATTTTTTATTAATAATTAAATAAATATATATTTTAGTGAAAAAAAATTCATTTTTAGATAAAAAATTATATATTTCTAAAATATTTCCATTCATTCATTTTTTAGATGGCTTTATATGGGATGTCTCAAAGTATTCCTGATCGTTCTATAGTGGGAGAATTTACACGTTACTTTTTAGATTCAACATATTATACACCTCATGAAACTGAACAAAATGATGAATAGTAAATTTAAATTTATAATATTTCTATATATAAAAATATACTTATATATGTTTTTAACAATAAACATAAATGTAGTTGTTATTAATAACAAGAACTTTGCAGTTCATTAGCGCCACAAGAGATAGATTTATTAAACGTTTTTGCATATTTTTCTAACGTTAATAAATATTAATGTATTACATTTTTTAATAAATATACAATTTTTTTAAACTTTTATTAAATTTTGAAAAAACATAATATACAAAAAAAGGCATTTACATATTAAATCAAAGAATAATAAGAATTTATTATGAAATCATCAAAATATTTATATATTTTAAACATTATTTATTTGTAAATTATTTACGAATACATTCTGGTAGGAACAGCTGTTAACATTAATGAAAGATTAAATTTATCAATTTAACCTTTCAGTTTAACACTTTTAAACACTTTTAATTTCAAGAACTCGACTTAATAAAAAATCGAAAAATTTTCCGAACAAACCTAAATATTTCTAGAATATTAAATATTATTAAACATGTCCAATAGAAGAAAATATAAACAAGAAACAAATCATAATATATTTTTTTCAATTTATATAAAAAAAATGTCTTTTTTTGTATTTTTACTCTTTTATTCTCTCAAAAATTAATAAAAGTTTATTTCTATTTTTTCTATTTATATATTATACATATATATCTTACTATCAGATTTATCAGGGATATAATCACGTATTTTTGTGAGATTGTTTTCTTGAGAAAACTGATAGTAATAATAACAATACGGAAACCTAAACCAATATATATATATATATATACTTATATAATAAATTTTGTATTTATATTATAAAATATTAAAATATAGTATTTTATTAATTTATAATATATGGATTTAAAAGATTATATATATATATTTTGTGATTATATCTTTTTAAATATTGAAATAATAAAGTTATATTTTCTAAAGATTATTAAAAATTTTTTTTTTGGTCAAAAAAATAAAATATATATAAGGTAATGGCACCAATAGATGACATTTTAAGCGCTCTTGCCACTATTTTCTTTTATACAACTGAAACTATACGTCTCACAAAAAAAATCTTTTGGTCATTATAAAGCTTATCTTACCTTTTATCACCAGGATAAATATTTTAAACTTTTATATGAGTTTAATAGGAAATATAATTTTTTTTCAAAGTAATCAAATGGAACCTATAGATGACAGCAAAAATTTTGGTGGAACCTAATGATGACAATTATGGAACCCAAAGATGACATCTACTTTTTTTCACTTCGCTTTCTCTCTTTATCTTCAACTTATTTATTTACAAAGTAAAACATCTTTCCAACACCTTGTTGCTGCTTTAACTTTAGTTATAATAAAAAAAATCAGGTTTCATATAATGATACATTAGATATATTTATTGTGATTGATATTATTTTTAGCTGATTATTATAATAAAATAAAAAATTGATTTTAAACAAATCTTTTTTTAATTATGCATTTTTAATTATACATTGAGAACAGAGTAATTTCAAAAAAATTTCAAAAAAATAGTGTATGAAGTTCTGGAACAGAAAAAAATTTTCTGACAATGAGAAACACAGCGTCATCTTTAGGTTCCTATATCAATTCAGACATGCAACTTGGTGGAATTATATAAAATTATCTCCTCTTTACAGCTATTAATATAATAGACAATTTCTTTAAAAACCTACTTATAGCTGACATTGCTGTCATCTATAGGAAAAACAATTTTTAGGGGCACCTATAGATGACACCGTTGATAAAAAAGATACTTTTAAAAATTAGGTGTTTAAATTGAAATGATTTATATCTATATTAAGTCTATTTTATAATGTAGTTATTAAATTCTTGATAAATATGAATATAAAAATATAAAATACTAATTAAGAACATTACTTCCCTTAAGGTTATCTTTAAGATTTGTTGAAAAAATCAATTGTTGACGATTCGGTCTGCTTTTCAAGTTAAAAGAAAAAAAATAGGGCGACTTATTGTATTGTTGTAGGATATCTCAGGTGGTGGAAAAGCATAACTATCATTTAAAAATAAAAAATTTCCGCGTATGTTTTAAAATTTGCTTATTTTTTTAGTTTAAATTCAAAAGTGTCATCTATAGGTGCCATGTCATCTATAGGTGCCATTACCTTATATAATGATCTACAAAAGACATTTTATATTTTTCTTAAATTAATGATATATCCTGGATGGATCATTTCTCTCTTTTATATCTCAAAAACTAAATCTTGAACGAAATAAATGAATGATTATATATTTTAAGAGAACAAAATTTTTCCAAATGGAAACATTTTCATTATAAAGTTTTATTTTTAATCTTATATATTTTCTCTAAGGCAATTATTTTTAACATTAAATAGACTTTTCAGAGAACAAATACTCAATGTTCTTTTATTAGAGAAATAATTTTATTTATTAAATGAAATTAATACTCAATTAAACATGTAATCTTTAAATTCAATATCATCGCTGTTATTAAAATATTAAATTTCTTTTGATAAAATTAAGTGAGACCTAATTTAGAGATGATTCATAAAACTTATTAGAAAAATTTAATAAGATAAAAATAAAAAAAAAGTTTGTTATAATATCAACAAACAATAAACAATGCTTTTTGGGAAATGAGTAGACAATATTTATAATTTAACTAAATAGTTCGGCATTATTTTTATATATAACGAATAAAATGCATTGTACTTTCACAATCATTGGAGAAAATAACAAAATTACAAGTTATAATAAATAGTTTTATTTTTGTTCAAATAAAACTATTAAATTTAATTTCTATCTTAAATTGATCTCAGTTTGGCTCTATTTATACCACAGACCATTTATAACTTATATTATATTTTGCCTCTTCTATTCTTTCCTTTTATGACAGATATCTATTTAAATTTACATATAAATTTTAACATTCCATTTATTCTTTTTTATGTAAAATATAAATAAATAAAATAAAGACATTTTGTTAAAACATCCTGTATACATATATTAAAATAAAATATAATTATTTTTATATAAATAAATTTTACCTTTAAATATTGTTTTAAGTTATTATAATAATTAATTTTTTGACTAAATTTTAATAGTGTAAAATTATTATCTTAATTATAATGTTATTTATTTATTTATTGCTTTTTATTTTTATTTAAAACGAAAATATATTCATGATAAATAAATAAATATATACACAAAATAAAATGATGTTAAGTTTTTTTATAAAAACATTTAAAATATCTGAAGGTTGCCATATCGTCCTCATTTAAAAATTATATGCGGTGAGTTAGACAGGATTTTCGAATCAAGTGAGTCTGCCAAAAGGACAGAAAGTAAATAAATTAATATATATATATATATATTTAAATAATTAATGTAAAACTTACAAGTAATATCATATATATTGGATAATAATTATAATAATAAAGTCTCATTCGCGATTGAGTACATTTCTTTGACCAGAACCACTCAAATTTACTCTTTTCATTAATAAAAGATTATAATAAATAGTAAACGATCTTTTGACATTAGGTGTAATAGACGACTAAAAATAAATTCATTTTTAAATTTTATTCATGTTCTTTGAAATTAATATAATATCTAATATATATTGACATATAACTGAACATATTAAATATAATATATTTAATTTAATTTTCATACTAATTAATAAAATGGCTTTATGGCTCTTAAAAAATTTTTCTCTAAATCTGTCCTATACTTTAAAAAAAATAAACTTAGAATTTATAAATTATAATTAGAATATTATTTAAACTTCGTGCTAATATCTTATCCCATAGTGACAACTTATTTAATGGTAAACAAAAAATAATTTTCACTTATTATTTTATAAACATATTTTTTTATTTTTAAAAAAATTGATGTATTTATATTTTAGACTAAGGTTTAATTTTGAACAATTTATTATTATTATTTTTAATTTATTTATTTTCTTAATTTTTTTGTGTTATTGATTATTTTGTTTAAAATTGTTATCTTTCAAAGTAAATGTCATAACAAAATATTTGTTAAACTGGTTAAACTTCTAAAAGTTTTTATATATAATCTATTGTTTTATATTTTTATAATATATTAATAATAATGAAAGTTGATTTTAAAAAATTCAAATGAAATGTTAGATTTATTATTTTATAAAAATAACAAAATATGAATCATGGGAAATTGTTTTCCTAAATGTTTTTTAAGAAAATCAACATCATATAAGTGAGTATCTTTTTTAATTGATAATTTTATTTTCAAATTAGTATTTATTTATATTTTCATAATATATAATTTCTCTTATTTTTTTAGATCAATTGTTTTATTACTTGTAGGATTAGACAATGCTGGGAAAACCTCAGCTATAAAAAACTTGAAAGGCGGTAAATTTTTTTGTTTATTCAAAATATAATAAAAATAATATATAATATTAATTAATCTATTTATTTCAGAACCAGTGTATTCTGAACATCCAACTGTTGGATTTTCATCAATTCAAATTGAACATAAAAATTATTTAGTAAAAATTTATGATCTTGGTGGTAGTAAACAAATCCGTGGAATATGGCATAGATACTTCTCAGACGTTAGTTTCAATTAAACATATAAAATAAAATTAATTAAACTATTAATAATATATGGACCCGTTTATTTTGAAACTGGTGTAAGTCAATTTTTTTAAAAAATGAGATATAGAAATTATAGTTAATTTACTATAAATTTTTTATTTATAACTAATTAATATTTAAAAATACTTAAAAAATGCCAATGTTTAATTCGATTTAAAATTGATCGCTTAAAAAATTGTATGTATTATTTTATTTATACATATATTAGTTATATTTAGTTATATTCACCTAAAAGAAATTGATATAATCAATTTACATACTGATAAATTGATAAAAACTTCAATTAATTACACCACTTTCAAAATAAATGGTCCATATATTATTAATAGGTGTATAACTTTGCTTGGGATTGATAGCTTTAATGGTCGAAATATTTAGATTATATCATATTAAACTATATTATATATTCATATATTTAAGACTTAATTTGTTTCTACTATATTTTCATTTGAAAAATTCACATACTAGATGTTTTAATTTTTTTACTTTAAATTTATGGCGTATGTTCAGCAAATGCTCTGAAATATTTGGTAGGCAAAGTTGCTATTAGTAAAGAAACATGTAGGTAGTTTTGTCAGAGATTAACTTTAAAACATTTAAATGAAATGTCCTACCCAACCCTCTAAACTTTCCCTCTAGATATCGGAATAACTTATGCCATGATTTAAAAAAATCAAGTGAAAATTCTTTGGAATTCTGGACAAAAACACTTTTAAAAAAAAACATTAAGAAAATCCTGACCAAGTGACAAGAAAAGTTGTACATTATGATGTCTAAAAAAATTATTTAAAAATATTTTTTATTTAGGCTCATGGAATTATTTTTGTTATTGATGCAAGTGATTCAACACGTTTGGATGAAGGAAAAGAAACGTTATTAACTCTTCTATCTAATGATAAAATTCAACAAAAACCGATTTTACTGTATGTATATTTTAAAATTTATTTAGATATATATTATTGTTATAGAAAATATGGTGAATTTTTACTTAAAACTTAGAGTATTGACCCTTATGAGAAAGAATTTTATTTAAGTGTCGTTTGTGAGAAAATCTCAGAATTATGGTTAAAAATAATTCTTGGTTTTTGCCACTGCAATAACGTATCATCCCACATTGTAAACATCCCGCAAAAAATTTAACAATGCGTCTTGCTGGCTCAAAATATCACTCTGGAGACACTGTTTCGAATCTATTGAAGAGATAAAAATTTTAGTGTATTGGAAAAAATTATTTGCATAAATGTAATGTGTCGTAATGTGTAGTTTAAAGACGATAAAATTGATTTAAAAGAATAAATAAAGATTTTTAATTTTATAAGCAAATTCACCCTATTTTCTATTACTGCGTTCTATCTATATTTATTAATTATTGGGTTTTGATATTTTCAGTCTAGCAAATAAACAAGATCAAACTGGAGCTCTCGACGAAATGGATTTAGTAGAGACATTGGAAATTGAACAATTAGTTAATACATTTAAATGTAAAGCAAGAGTGGAAACATGTGCAGCTAAAGCAATAAATCATGATCATAATTCATGTTTGTTTAATAAAAAACCCAAAGCGGATCCAGGAATTTATTTAGGATTTAGGTAAAATTTATTTATTTATTTTTATTATATAAAATAATACACTAAGTAAATAGTTATACTGAAATATTATATGAACTATTTTCATTGAATAGTTTTATAGATTTTAACTTTGATTATCTTTAATAATAATTTTTCACTGTATGATATAAATATAATATCAAAAGTTAGTCAAATAGAACCTTCATTTAGTTTAATCTTATGAAATTCATTGAGATTAAAAAAAGAGAGTGAGCGAGTTCTTAAAAGTTAAATTTCATTCATATTCTTTAATAATTACTTATATATTTCCTCTTCTATTAAAGATGGCTTGTCAATTGTATAATTGATGACTATAATAAACTTAATCAACGTGTACAAAATGATATGCAAAGACAAGAATATTTACAAAAAGCCGAACGTCAAGCGAGATTAAAACGTATTTCTGAATTAAGAAAATTAAATCAAAATATAAATACAGAAAATGATTCTGAACAAGATAATGATAATACATCTCAAGATCCATTTAAACCAATATCAACATATGTGGAGGTAATTTTATTCTATTATAAAATTTAAAAAAAAAAAGATAAAAGATCTAGTGTGATTGAAAAAATAAATCTTTTAGGAAAAGTAGGAAATCGTTAACAATATGAATGAAATAGGACGAGATTTCAAACCAATTGTTATCTTTCTTAATTCATTTAAAAAAAATTAATCTCTCTTATCTTATTATACGCGCAATAATTATATATATATATATATATTTATATATATATCGTATACAAAAGGAATATTTGGGATAGTAAAGTTAATTGACTCTTCACCTGAAATTATTAACTAATTTGAAATTTACATAAAAACTTTAGTCAGTTTGAAAAATCACATAAATATGTTGATACTTTTATATTTATAATAATAAGATTAGTTAAATAAATTATACTACAAAGCCAAGCAGTCCGCTAGAATTTTTAATTATAATTATTATTATATTGTACCAGATAATATTATTATTAAAATTTATTTAAATAGTTAATATAACGATTTTAAAAATATCAGGGAATTCTTTATATTAATATGAATTTAATTAAGATACTAATAATATTAATATTAAACTATTATATATTTTTTAATTTAAAACTAAAATAATTTTATTATATTTTCATTTTTCTTTTAGAACAATAAAGATAAAGATGAATTAAATAAAAGAATAATTAATGTGAGATCAATATCTGATGATAAAAATAATTCAATATCCATAGAATCTACTAAAAACATAAATGAACCAGAAAATGAAATTAATTCAAATTCAATGACTGATTTTGTAGCAGGTAATTAAATAGATATCTAATTTATATTAATATCTATTTTTATTTTTTTTTAAATTTGAATATATATATATATATTAACTTTTATAGATCAATTAAAACTTTCTGCAAGTTTAAAAAGAAAAAAATTCAAAATCAAATCAAATAAAACTGCCCCAGAGTTGTCCGATAATATATTTAAAAATGCAAAGAAAGATAATATAACTTCTAATATAGAACTTTTCACAATATCTTCAAATGAATTGATATATTCTAATTCAAATATGAATACATTATCTACTAGTGGAGTACAAAAAGAATATTCAACTATATCTGCTAATTTTAAATCTACTAGACCAATTTCAGCAAAATCATTAGATATACCAAAAACTATTCATAATAATAATTCACAAATCCAAGAAGATACTTTTATAAAATATGCACAAGATTCTGGATTTGTAAGTCCACGTGGTAATAATACTAATAAAAATATAAAAGAAAATTTTCTTACACTTCCTAATCGTCCAAAGAGTGCAGGAAATATATTATTTAAAAATTCCAAAATCCAGAGTGTACTATCACCGGGAATAACTGAACATTCTGCATCTTCAAGTAAAGCACATTTACCAAATCGAGGTATATAAATTTATAAATAATTAATTTAATAAAAAGAAAATGAAAGATATTGATATTTATTATAAAAAATTTTAGAATCTCCAATTAGTTTATCTCAATATCTCTCTAGAATTAATCCAACATTTACCTTTATTCCTGATTGAAACTTATGTAAATATTTATATTAATTATTATAGATATAAAAATACTTATTTTACTTTTCCTTTGATAAATAATTAATTCTATTTTTAGGAATTTAACAATAAAAACAAAAGTGATAATAAATTATTTTATTTTACATCTAGTAATAAGATTTTTTTGATTTAAAAGTGAAAAATTAAACATTTAATTTCATCAGTGATAATTATTTAAGATCTCCTTTTTTAAAATATATTTATTTAAACTTTATACTATATATAGGTAGTGTATATTTTTCACTATTTACTTTTTTTCCTTTAAATAATATTGAACACCGTCCATATATATTATAATATATTTCACTAAAAGTATATATATTTTTATTTACCAAAATACATATAAATTTATAATTCTTTTTATTTAAAAACAAATAGATTTATATATATATGTATTAATAACTACTAATTAAATATCAAATTCTAATAGAATTTTATGTATCTATATCTTTTTACAAAAATAAATTTATAATAAATATTTAATTTTTTTTTTTAATCTCCTTTTCAAATTATTAATTTACAAAGAAGTTTTTAGTTTTTTAATTATTATATGGATTATATAAATTATAGATTTAAACCTTATAGAAATTGGGAACAAAGTTTCAATGAACCAAATGTGATAACTACAATTATCTCGTTAACACGAGGATTGTTTTTGGTTATTTATTTATTTTTATTAATGACATATTACCCTTTGTTTTGAATAACACAAACTTATAATTATTTATTTTCTTTTATAAGTGTCTTTAAAATATCTAATATATATTTCTCTCTCACTTTAGTTTTTATATTTTATAACTAATTGTACTTTTAATAAATACCAGTCCTATTTTCCCGGTAAATTAAGTAAAATTATTTATCATTATTTTGAATCAGCTTATTGATTCAATTTTAAAAAAGAGATACGATAACTGGTCACAAAAATATATTTCTTTTAGTCAAGAAATCACATTTAAACACATTTTTAATAGAAACAGATAAACGAAATAAAAAAAAAACGTTTTATTACCTGGATAGTCAAAAACCACACAATTGATCTATACATATTTTAATATAGTAAAATTTCTTTTGTAATTAGAAAAAAAAATTTGATAATTTGTTTGGATGAGGTGGCCTTTGGCCTAGGAAATGAATAACTACTAGTAACCGGTAGTAACGAAATTCGTATAGGACAAATAGTTTTTACATCCATAGAGTAGTTTAATTTAAAATTATCTTTATTTAAATTTTTTTAATTTTTGTGTTTTTTTAATCAACTTATTTAAACTAATGATATTAAAAACCATTTTGGAGAATTTACATGACCTCTATATATTCCCAAATCTAAAATTGAAGTGGAAATCAATTGAGCAACAACAGTTTCGATTGTTCGTTCCATAACAATTTCAATAAGTTAATATATAATTAAGAATAATATTACAAATAAATGGTGTTAGATCCTGCAATAGCCAATTAAAAAAATAATATATATACCATTTAATTCAGAATCTACCATTAAGTAAAGAATGTGTGAAAAATCTATTATAATCTAAAAATTTTTTTTTTGAAAGTACCGCCATATATATAAAAAAGATATATATTTAAGATATATAAGATTTGAGAATAAAATTAATTATATTAGATAATTTATTAATTTATATTATGAAGAGATAATTAGAATATTTATATATATATATATAATATATATATATAATATAAAAATAAAAAATAATGTAAATTATTTTTTCTTTGTTTGATTAAAAAAGGAAAATAAATTAAAAAATAGGGTATATGATTTTTATTTTTATTATAATATTTGTACTTGTTTATTTGATAAATTAGATTGAATGTCGAAATGTTGGTAGTATTGTTTAAAGTAGAATGAAATGACATGGAAAGTCTAGTCGGATGATGGCAGGCCCCCCTTGAATCCCATTAAAAGGATTCTTATGAATTTATACTAATTTTTCTTATCATTTGTCATTTCACTTGAGTTGTTGTGTGTGTGTGTGAGAGTGTGTGTTTTTTTTCAAAGAGGATGACTGCGTCGGGCAGCGGTCTGCTGCCGACGCATCAGCGATTTGTCAATGGGGTGCCTGTACCCGGGGGTGCTCTCACCCGTCGCGCTTTTAGACCTCGTGAAAAATATTTAATTGTTTTAGTGTTACTCACATTTGGCGTCGTATGTTTCGGTGCATTTTTTTTCTTACCCGAATTACGTGGCCAAACACAAAACAGTGTTTATAATGTTTATATACATATGCAAAAGGCTGGACCAGAATTACTTATTCCAGCACCACCGCACGGGTCAGCCCTTGAATCGGAACGGCATGATTTAATTGGACAACCAGATCCACATCATATAATGGATAAAGCGAAATTACAAGCAAAAATTGAATTGGACGATGAAATGGATAGACAAAGATTGAAAGTGTTACAAAGGCCCGATATTGGTTTAATACGTGTTTCAAGTTCAACAAGCGCAGCTGTGTTACCTGAAGGAATATTGAAAAATGAGGAGGCTCCTTTAGATGTGCCAATTGTCATTATTCCACCAAAAAAAGGATTTCAACTTCCAGATATCAATGAGGGTGGCGATCGCGATCCACATGTCAGATCACAACGAGATAAAGTCAAAGAGGTAAGTCAATTTTACAATTTTCTTTGAAATCTTTAAAAGATAGAAATGAAATTTTTTATATTTATTTATCCAATCTAAAAACAATAATATTATTTATTATTTTTATTCAAACCCCAATTATATTTGATGTTTTTTAAACTTATATAAATATATATATATATATATATTTAAACCCAGATATTCATACTAGTAAATTTTAATTCTTTAAATACAATTAATAAATATCACAATTACACATAAATACATATTTTAATTTATATATACATATATGTTCGTTTAGGACTTATTTATGATATATATAATTATATATATGTTTATTAAAAAGAAAGAATAAAAATGAACTCGATTTATATACATTTGACCTTTATATTTCTTTCTTTTTTTTGTGACCTCAATTTCACTTATTTTAAATTTTCTATTTATTTGTAACACACATGAGTATAACATAAAATACAAATTAAACTTAGAATTATTTAAATGAAGTTGAATTAATATTTATTTTTAAGAAATTACAATTTAAAATTTAAAAAAATGACTTGGTTTATATCAATCGAATTTATTATTATTCATTTATTAACCTTTATTTTATAAATAAATTAAGATCAAAAAAGGTTAGGGGGTAAAAATTAAATATATAGTTTTTTTGCTGTAAAGATGGCGTTGTAATCAAGATTCATAATAATAATAACCAATTAATTAAATAAATTAGAATAGCGATTGATAATTAGGGTAGACACCCCTTCGGGGCTTCAATGACTTATTCTTGTTCTGGATTCTAATATTATATCTTCAGGAATTGAATGAGTTGAATATTATAAATATTACAATTACACTGTCGAATGATGACAATACATATACTTGGAAAAATAAAAAAATCAACCTCACTAAATTATTTACTATATAAATATAGATATATATATAGTCATTTAGGGACATCTCGACACCTTAAGGGAAAATGATAAATATCTGGTTTACTTTTAAGAATTTAATCATTTTTTTTCGGAAAAGATTTATTAGTATGACATTTTGAAAATTTGATTTTCCTTAAAAACATCCTAAATAAAATACAATTAAAAACATTTAAGTGAAATATCCACTTTTCCCTTAACTGCGGGAGATCTCGACAGGTACCAAAGGGATATGCAATTCAGAACAATAGATTTTCTAAGTAGAAACAAAAGACTAACTATCTTAGCACATAATAATACTAACATTGCAAAAATAATTCCCTGTCTATAATTGTAAACATTTGTTGCATGTAAACTAGGATCAATTGCCACAATATATCACCGTTTTCGAGATCACCCAATTTACTAAATTGAGTTCCTCCCTAACGTTTAGGTCCCTTTATTGGTGTTTTATAATCGACTCCTAGATTCGAGGGATAATACTTTAGTCGATCCGTGCAGGGGGGGGGGGTTCTTCACTATTGGTACAGATAATACCTTTGGAAATGATGTCTGGTGTAGATGGATATGTCGACATGAAAATAAAAAACGTCAAGAGGTGGTGGGAGGAAAATAACGGATAATAAAAATTTCCAATTAATTAAATATACATATATTAGATTAACTGTGCTCCTACATAAATAAAGTATTTTGTTCAAACATGACTTAAACTATACAAATTACGGAGAGCTCGATATGTCAATAAGGAAGAATTTGACACTCAAGTTAGAACTGTCCATTATCGGATGTCGAAATCTTCCAGAATTACACATAACTTGACAAACCCAAAATTCTCTTAACTATAACCTAAAAACACCGGTTAAGACTGATTTATTTTCTAGTATTAACTAAAATCATCATCTGATTAGAGTATATGATAGATCTGTGTGGAGTTAAAATCTTCTATTATAGACACTAAAATTTAAACAAAAAATTTATATAATATGTAGAGTTATAATAATTGAAAGTCAGTGTGGTTTAATATGTACAAAGGTGGTCTGAAAAGTTTCCGACCTGACCAAGAAAAACGATGTTTTTCAATTTTTTTTTTGTTTTATTTTTCAAAATTCAAGATAATTGAGACCTGTAAGATGTCAGCTGAACATGTGCGAAATATTTTGCAAAACCATTTGAATATGGAAAGCTGTGTGCAACGTGGGTGCCGCATTTCCTAACTTTAGACCAAAAATTACTTCGAAAAACCATTTCTAACGACAATTTGGCCCTGTATGATGAGACTTAAATTAAATCAAATTTAATTAATTAATTAAATAATTTACTAATTAATTAAATTAATTAGAACACCATTATGAGAAATGTATTAGTGTTGATGGAGATTATGTTAAAAAATATAGCAAATAAAAATAAGTTGACCTGTGGCCAGGTCTGAACCGACCGACAGTTTGAAATAAATTAATTTCCAGCTACAGAAACAATTTCAAATAATTTTAATATATCTATTAATGTAATAAAAAACAGATATGGATATAACATAAATATTTTTAATTTTATTTTATTTATAATATATATGTAAGAACAGACTGTGACGTCATGAATGGCTGGATGACGTCATATAATTTTAAATTAAGAAAAAAACTAATAAAGATGATTTTTCACGAAGATAAAACAAATACAAAGTGAATGATTCGTGATAATATGTAAAAAATCTCCTCATGTGAAATTTGGTGTGAAAATAACCCTTCCCTTCCTATCGTCGATCGCTAATACTACCACTTCCGGTTTCCGGATTTGCACCAAAAGTTGATCAATTCATCCCACTGATGCATTAAGTAAATATACCAAATTTTATCGAAATCCGTTAAGCCGGTCAGGCTGTACACATCTATACGGACGGACGGACGGACAGACATCATGCTAAAAATACTGTTTTCTGTTAAGAAAATGCATGATTCGTGGAGATATGTAAAAATCTCCACATGTGAAATTTGGTGTGAAAACAATACCTCCCTTACTATCGTCGGTCGGTAAAAAATGAAAAACATCGTTTTTCTTGGTCAGGTCGGAAACTTTTCAGACCACCCTCGTAATATAAAATCAAACTTATTAGGTTTACATAATAATAAAACTATAATTCTTCAGAAATTCACTCTTAAAAAATAACATTTATTATTTCTATCTTTTATTATTTATGGGGATCGTAAGGGAAAAACATTTAATTGAAAACTTTATATATATATTTGCTCTATTCGAAGGAACGGATTGCATTAAAAGACATAAAGAAAAAAAAGGTCTGGTTTATGAAAAAGTTTGAAAGGGCAGAGCCTATCAAATGGTTGCCACTTAAGTGAGATAGATGTAGTTTTGAATAAATACTACAACGATTTGTTACTTTACCTTATCTTGATCTGGAGCTCTTTTTATGTCATTATAACATTTTTCATCAATTTCTTTACAAACCCTATTTCGCCATTATTAGACACTCTAATGCATTAGTTGTAATGTAATATTGTAGATAGGTTGTAATGCTTAAGTTAGGGTTCTTGGAGAAATTGTATAAGATTAGGACGAATTGCAGCACTGCAAGGGGATCCTCTTGTGAAAGAATAGGAGTTGAATAGATGGAACGCGCTGATTAAGAACTGTTGTAGGAATGTGCTTGGTGCTGCCAAGAACTTTCAAGTGCGCCAATAACAATTAAAATTAAAAAGAAGATAATTGTATCTAGCTAATTATATATTTTTGTTTACATTTTTTTTTATATATATTAGGATTTCGTTAAAAATTCTTCTAAAATGTTCTGGGTCCTTTTTTGAGTTCCCTCGTAATTTTCGAAATAAAAATCTTTTAGTATTAAACTATATTTGGGTCAAATTTTATTTTAGATATATTTATATACAAAACAGATATTCATTCATTTTTATAGATATTGATGTATAATAGAAATACATTAGCTATTTATTAAATTCTAAATAATGAATAGAAACAATGAATAAATCCAATACAATAAAAAAGTTTGTCTTTTTAATTAATTCCTCTTGGAATTTTTATCTAATTTTTTCTTATAATATAGGTATATATTATTTACTAATAATATAATTAAAAATTAAATATAAGAAAAAGTAAATGATAATTTTTTAAATTCCTAATGTTGTTGTTGTTCTTAATTTTACCGGTTTTTTTTTCTAAAAATCCATATATGAAATGTCCGTGAAAATTCAATGATAATTACATGAGAATAGTGAAATACCAAGTTATTAATGTTTTTTTTTTTTTGAACAGGGGGAAAGGGGGATTCTATAAAACTTGAAGATGGGAATCAAAGTAAAACCGCTTCTTGAGCAAGCTCCCTCCCCTATCTTTAAAATGGATCTGAATTATTATTAACCGGTCTTTTCGATATATATATATATATATATATATATATTTGTCAGTTTATAATTTTTATTCTATTCTAAATTATAAATTTTTGAAAGGGTGGTTTGTTATATTTATTATGAATGACTTTTTATAAATTTTACCCATTTTATTTAACTCACTGGAAAATGTGATTAGACAAATTGGGGAAAAATCAAACATAAAAATTCAAGTATTAGTTTATACAGACGACTTAAATATAATAGGAGATTCGGCAATTGCAATTAAAGAACGTAGAAAAATTAATCCAAATAGGAAAAGAGGGGCTTGAAATTAATAAGAAAAAATATTTAGTAACATAGGAATAGTATTAACACTCAAAGTCGTAACGTACAAAATATAGAATTATAGAAAAATTTAAATACTTAGGTTTAGGTTCTGTAATCACCGAAATTTATATAGAAGAGATCGTGGTGTCATGACGGAGGGAGGATTGGTCACTGCTACTGGTCTCTTCGACCTCCTGTACCTCGGTAGAACATACAAAAGATTTAGTCTCTTAATCTCTTACTTTAACTTTCTCGATGATGTTGGTTCACTTTCATCATTTCTCTTAAAGAAGTTTTTAATTAGGATCTGATATTGACGACTTTTTAACACCCAGTTTAAATGAGCAATTGCAGTATCATTAAAATTAATTTCCCTAATAACTGCTGTTTCATGTGGATGATTTTCTTTTTCAACTATTTTTTAACTGTAACCAAATTTAACTATTTCATTAAATCTCTACTGTCGACAGTGTTTTTACGCCTCTTATCTTCCTTCACCCCTGACAGAACCTCGCTAATGTGACTTGTAACCCGAAAAACTGGTAAACCGACGCACTTGTATCCAGAGGTTCAACTGTAATATTAAAAACATTAATTTTTTCATTGTGTGCATTATCCATGTCATAAAAACTTAATGTATTGTCTAAAATACAATATTAACCGTATCAAGCAATTATGGTTAAATAGCAAAAACTATTCACAATATTTTATGTGTGAGACTGCATATTATATATATATGAGATGTTATTTCCGGGTTATTTTCACGTTTAATTGTAAATCCATTTTGGCGCCATTTTCAGGAGACAATTTTTGGGATACTGGGCCTGAGTCTTAGAAATCAACTTAATATATTGGATTTAAAAGAATTTATTATAATAATTAAATGATATTTTATAAAAAATATTTATCAATTAGTCTTTTTATATAAGAGGGGTAAAAGATTTAAATGAATATTTTATTTATAATTATTAATTAAGCATTGTTGTTATATGTATTTTAAAAGAACATTTTAAGTTTTTCAAATAACTTTATTCATTAAAAAAAAAAACAAGATCCCAACATTATTAAAATACTTTTAAATTCCCCCTTGCCCTTGACTCATCGTCCCTGTCCAACAAAAAAATAAGAGAGAGAGAGTGAATCTCAAAGGATGTATTTCCTGCAAGAAACGATCGAGTTATTGGAATGCCAACATCAATGGTGGCATCAAACTTTAAGATGATCTGATCTGTTTGATGCTTTAGGCTTTGTTTGGCATCTCAGGCCTCCAGCAAATTTTATAGTTGTTTTAAATAAAAGAAAACAAGCTTCAGAAAAGACATATATATATATAATTAGTCAAAAAACTTTTTAATTTTTTTTTTATATTTTTGGTTCTTGACTTGAGATCACTGAAACGAAACTCGCTAAGTTCAATAATCTAGTACGAATAACTATAATACCTCTTCTTCTAAATAACTCTCATATCTGATTTCATATTTATTATCTTTCTATCCAAATCTTGGTTTACCAATCCTCTAGGGTCATTTTACAATTAGTTTTCCTTAGGTACATAATATTTTCACTAATCATGTAAATCCCATTTGAGCCTAAAATGTCCCTCCCTCCAAAACTTTTTCGATTTGTAAATTCTAACTCCATTAGGAGTAGGAAGGTTTAGAAATGTAATTGGATATTTCGATATGATATTACATCAACAACCCCCCCCCCCCCCATTAATAGTGTCTCAAATATTTTAATTAATAATACTTTTATATATTTTAACATTAAAAAGGTAATGGTTAATTGTGAATATAATTGCAATAAGCATAAACTGTTTATTAATCTCAATATGAATGATAATAAAGATATTTCCTATTATTCAGGATAATTTTTAGAAAAGAAAATGATTTCCAATAGTTAAATGATAAATAATAAAGAAATATAGTATTCACGGCCCAATTTTCATCGTGCCATATGAAAATCACCTGTCCTTTTTTTTAGAACCATATTGAAAAAATTGAAAAAAAAAAATATTCAAAAGTTTGGTGGGTCAGTTAAAGAGCTTGGGTGGGTTAGTGTCTGACCCACGGGTCTTAGGTTCGCCATCACTGCCCTACACTGTCTCTCGTTAAGATCGCAAAATGACTGCTGTTTTCCATCCTTTCCCTAAGTTGTAGAGCATAATTTAGCGAAAAGGACTATCATCTTCGGCACACATTTTTCAAAAAGATTATTTTCATACAAAAATTAGCTGGATCTAACTATCTCGCAATTTGAATTGGATTAAATAACATAATATATTATATTTAAATTAAATTTAATTAATTATAAATTATAAATAATAAATATTAAACCAGCGCATGTTTGGCTTTTTATTGATGGCACCATGGCACGTGTTGGCTCGTGAGATTTGCAGTGTTAAAAAATTAATTCTGGTACTTTCAGCAATTCAATCAAGCTGAAATTCTATATATAGCAGTTTTATACAATTATTAATCATGTGAAAAATTATCAAACATATATCTTTATTTTTACGGTCACTTTAGAGGAAAAAAATCAAAACGTTGTAGGTAATGACCCTCTTCCGGTTGAGCTACATTTCTCAAAAGTTGATAGAAAACTATGTATTTTGAATAATGCTCATGTACCAAATTGCATCATTCTATCTCAAACCGTTTTTGCGTAATCTTGCCTACATACATACACACACATACACACACACAGACATTTTTCTCAACCTTAGTGAAAATGATTCAGGAACCTTCAAAACGTATAAAAACATCAAAATCTCAACATCGAAAATTTTCATGATCGCAATACTATCTGGCGAGATAGTAATAATAAACAAAACGCAACTTTTTACTGTTGAAAAACGCGCCGATATAAACGCCGGATAATGATTCCTCAATCTAATATATTATAATTGTTTTTTCGTAATTTAAATGAATGTGATTTAAATTATAATAATTGTTAGAATTATTAAAACTATTTCTAAATAAATAGGAAGACACAAGAGCATGAAATTGTATTTAAAATTATTAATAAATCCCATTGAGAATAGTTTGTAATGTAAATTTAAATTCTCCATTAGAATTCCCACAATGAATATTAATTTTAATACCAGGATATTAATGAGTTAAATTAGAGATATCCTAGTTGTATTTAGTTTAAATCTTCTTGTTTTAGATTGAAATTTTGATTATTATATATCATTTTTTATATTATGATATTAGGGCATACTTTCAATTTTTAGTGATAAAGATGATGAAATATAACCGTGTTTTAGTTAGTTTCGAAATTATATTTATATCAATAGAACTCTCTAGAACTTTATTTTTTGGAAAATCTTTTTTTCTAGAAAAAAATTGTAGTATACATTTAAAGGTTAGAGTTCAGAAAAACAAATCGTAGTGTTTTTCCGCTCTAAAATACAATATAATAATATTTATTTATTTAATATTGTTTCAATTATTTATTTTTGTTGTAATTTATTTCTCTCACATATCTCATTTTAAAGAAATGTTCATTAAAAACATTTATAATATATAATTCTAATTATCTCCTAATTCCTACACAATTACCTTTATACAAGTATTGGCTACTATCAAATGGTCATTTACTCATTAATTTCTAGCCGTGAATAAACTTCCCTAATGTTATTTTATTAGTTAATCAATAAATATAATCTAAAAAAAATAGGTACTTGAAATTAATTAAATGGATTGTTTAAATGATTTAGTAGGATTTTAGTCAAAAATGTGATTAATTTTATTATCTGAGAAACCTCATTATTTCAATATTTCATAATCAATTTTTTATTTTATTTTAGAATATTATGGTTTTTACCATTATCATAAATAAATTAAATATGTTTATTAATTATTACAGGTGTTTTTAGGTTATGATTATGAAAGGGAATTTTAATCAGTTAAACAAAATTAAACAGACATTTTAATAAAATATATATAATTACTACTTTTTTTAAAAATTAATTTGAAATTTGAAATTGAATTGGAGATTTCAAATTAATTTTATTATCTAAAATCTAAATATATATATATATAACGATTTTTGTGTGCATAATGCTCAGAATTTAAATTTTTGCATATCTTCACGTTTCATGACCCCTAGAATCCAAAAGTGACTTTAGAATTTTTCAGATCTGTCAGTCTGTGTGTCGTCCAGAAAATTGTGATTTTATAGACTCAAAATTGGCTGAACCGATTACTATGAAATTACATCACAATATTCTTATATACCACTATTTTAACATAGACTATAAATTATATCATTATCTATTGAATAATCACAGAAATTAATTTTTAAAAATGTATATAATTCTCCATATATTAGTTCATTCAGTCTCTCGTGGCTCAGTGAAGAAGTCGATTCATTACAATCAATGAATATAAAATTAATAATTCTAGCAATTCCCACATAAAGAATGATTATAATATTTAAAATTTTTATTTTAATTTCTAAAATTCAAATATCATTTTAATTAAATAATTTAATAACATATTTAGATCATATTTTTCTTAAATTATTATTTTTTTTTAATTATTTTTATTCCATTTGAATATTTATTTCTTCTTTTTCTATTTAAAAATGATTGGTATACATTTTATTTTTATAAAGTATCTCAAGTCTCTAACTTTAGATTTCCTTAATTTTAATTATAATGAAAATTATTCAATAAATCATTGAAAATAAAATATCAAATTGAAATATTAATGAATATTATACTTCATTATAACATATAAAATAAAATTATAATTTACTGATTAAATTAAAATATAAATAAGAACACAAAATGAAATGAATGCATTAATATACTGATAGAAATAAATTAAATGGGATTAAATTAACCAAATACTATGTATCACTTCGGGTGTACAAGAGGGTAGAGTCTGAAGCGAAGAGTGCCTAAGGCGATCTGAGCAGCTAATTTTATAATAATAAATAAAATATAATATTTTAATTTTAATAATTGAGTGCATTGCTATCTTCAGACTTACAACATCTCATAAGACGGACAAATACAGATCGATGAGGATAAATAGTATTGATAATATCTATTTTGTAATATCTCTTCTTCTTCCAATTCAATTTCAATTTAAAGAGTATGTTTATTAGCCATAAAAATTTTTACAATAGTTGATTATCAGAACATACAAAAGATGAAAGTTACAATATTTACAAGATTAAATTGTTTCTTTTGCGATCATTTATTGATACGCTATTACAATTTTAGTTAATTATATTATGTTTTATTTACATTTGTTTTCTTTTTTTTACTTAAGTATATTTTAAGTTTAATATACATATAATCAGGGTTGTGATTGTCAACTCACCAGGAAAGGCTAGTAAAACCTGGAGATTGCATCTTCTTCTTCCTATAATAGTTCAATGGGTACGGAGTCTGCTATATTTATTAATGACTATAATATAAACATTAATAATAAAACAAAACTATGTAGGTATTATATCATTCTAATATTTATTTTTTGTTTGATTTTATATTTAATTTAATAATTGATTTTAACAATTCTATTTACTTTTTATATAGCCAAGTTAAAAATTCAATTCAATTTATTGACAAGAATTAAATATGAATTTCAAATTAAAAATTTTAGGCGAATGTCGATAAGATTTTGAAATTTCTTTTAGATTCCTAGATCGAATTAAATTATTAAATAAAAACTCATTTATTATTTATTTATTGATTGATTTATTATTTATATTATTGTTATATTCTTCATAGAATACGCTGAACTCTTAACTGTACAAGTGCCCTCGAATTACCATAAATTATAATAAATAAGTAAACACATTTCGTGTATTTAAGCATCAATATTAAATTAAAAAATTTCTATTAATTTGACTCTTTGTATAAATTGTAAATTTATTATGTATAATCATTATAATTTATAAATACACTTTTAAATTAATGAGGTGAAAAATAATAATCATCAAAAATTAATTTAACAGAAATTATATACCAAATATGAAATATAAATCTTAATAATAAGATAAAGAAGAATGGGAAATGTGTACAATGTATATATATAAATTGTTCAAAGAATATATTATAAAATAAAATACCAAGTGGTAGAGTGTTTATTCAAATGATTTATTGTATTTACGAGTTACTAGTACTACGCCAATGTCGAATGTTGGCCCAGGCAGGGGGTATCATGTCCGAAACACATAAATATCATTAACAGGAAATTCAACTCGCCTCTCTCTGTCCAAGGTTATTATTATTATTATTATTATTATCAAAGACTTTTAATTTCAAATTAAAAAAATATATAAATATTAGATATTAAATTTTTTTTATTATAATTATAATCAGAAATTCATCATAATCTAATAATATTAATTCTTAAGTGGAAGAGTGGTTATTCAAATGAGAGAGATTTATATATATAAATACTTAAATGAAATTATTATTCGGAATTCAAATTTTTATGAAGAAACGGATTGCACTATATATAAACAGACACTATTTTGATAATTATAAGTGAAATCCAAAAAATAGTTTTTTTTTATTCTAATTATAATTTGTAATCATATATTTATTAAATAATTTAATAATTCCATTAATTGTTCACCGTATAAATGTTAAGTAACTAATTAATTAATATATTGTACTAATATGTATAAATAGTTAATATATATATATATATATATATATATATATATATATATTTATATATATAATTTCTAATCAATGTCCAGATAAAACCTTTTTGATATTTGAAATTAATCATATGAACAATTTATATTATGATATCTAATTCATTTTATACTTTCAAATCTTAATTATAAGGCATTCAAATATATATATAAGATAAGAACAGGAAAAAAACAGAATAAAAATAAGAAAAGGAAATTCTTAATAATTCTGATAATCACAATATTCAATTAAAATCCTAAGGACCTATCTGTACAGACAAAATATATATATATATTATAAACATCGATTTATTAGAGTATAGAACGTATACCAGATAATATACGTATATATTCTCGCCTGAGGTAATTAGAAAAAGTTCATGGATAATGAAAATTATATACATCAAAAAAAAACTTAAATTCAGTGAATAAACCATAAATTTATTTACCGAACCTTTCATTATATAGTTAATCTTAAATAAAAAATACTCTCCATTTATATATATATATATATATAGTATATATATTTGAATGCCTTATAATTAAGATTAAAGATAACTTGACAAGGTAATTATAGATGAGTAATATTTTATTTATTAATTTATTAACTCTTGAAGTTTGAGAATATATTTATGTATATTTAACATATGTTTATACATATATTCATATTAAGATTTTTTTATTTAATTCATATAAAAAGAATTTTAAAATATTATTTATATAATATAAATATAGTTTTATTATTACCTGATTAACACTGATGAAATTTTAAATAATTTCTTTAAGGTGTTTGAAAAAATATAATAACCATAAATTTTAATGTTCTTTTAATTTTTTTTATTGAAAGCAATTTAAATAATTTAAAATTATATATTCATAAATTTATATATATATATATATATATTACTTTAAATTATTTAACTTATAATAATAGTACATTTGGTGATGTGTATGAATATATTATTGTTATATCTATTTATTATAGTTAATGTATGTACTATATAATGAATGGAGGAAATGAAAGATTTATCATAGGTTCGGCAGTTGGAGAAAAACATTTGATTTCGACAGCTTATAACTTGACATGTCTTTTTTTTCTATCTCTTCTGAGAGAGTATTGCGATCACGAAAATTTTAGATGTTACTAAGGTTGAGAAAAATCTCTCTCTCTCTCTCTCTCTCTCTCTCTCTCTCTCTCTCTCTCTCTCTCTCTCTATATATATATATATATATATATATATATATATGTGTGTGTGTGTGTGTGTGTGTGTGTGTGTGTGTGTGTGTGTGTGTGTGTGTAGATAAGATTACGCAAAAACGGTTTGGGCTAGAATAATGAATGGTACACGAGCATTATTCAAATTTGTAGTTTTCTATAAACTTTTCAGAAATGTAGCTCATTCGGAAGAGAACCATTACCTAACACGTTTCCAATTTTTTTTCTCTAAATTGACCGTAAAAATTAAGATATATGTTTGTTAGTTTTCACATGATTAAAAATTATATAAAACTGCTATATATAAAACGTCAGCTTGATTGAATTGCCGAAAGTACCGGAAATATTTTTTTAAATGTTTTAACACGTTGACTGCAAATCACGCTCCAGCACGTGAAGTGGTATCATCTACAAAGAGCCAAACACGCGCTGGTTTGATAAATATTATTTATTAATTTTAATTTATGATTTAATTAAATAAATTTAATTTTAATATAATATATGTTAATTAATTCAATTCAAATATAATATATGTTAATTAATTCAATTCAAATTTGCGAGATAGTCCTGTGGAGGCACGCCAGATTTTTTTATGAAACATTGCTGTTGTACCACTAAAACGATACTTTAACGAGACTAGTAAGTAATCTGTACTTCAATGGTAACATATAATATAAATAAATCAGAAAAAATAAAAATATTCCTTGTTTTTTTAATACTAAGAAAAATGTTTAATCTGATTTCAGTGGTAGGCATAACTATATTAAACAAATGAAAGGAATTCACATCGATCAAAATTGAACAAAAATGTCTTATTGAATATGGTGAGGGAGGTTGGGGACAGGTGGAGTTTGATAAAGAAAAAACAACAAAACATAAAGATCAATGGATGTGTGGGATGAGGAGATGCTAAGGATTCAGGTATCTGAATCACAAGAAATAGAATGATGTCTGTGCAAGAAGGGACTCCTTTATGTCTTTTTTCTCTCTCTCTCTCTCTCTCTCTCTTCCTTTCTTTCATCTGTTCTTGTTGTATCATAGGAACACACAGGTTAGGAGAGAAAATTTATCATGGGTAAGCAAGAAATAACCGATTATATTGAAAATATACTATGCATCTTCAAATATTATTAGAATTGTAACATTGAATAGATGACTATAATCATGGCTCGAATCGGTGATGAATTACTATGAAAAGTTAAAAAACTGGAGGATAGATCAAGAATGAGTTAGGAAGACAATAAAACGGTAGAGATATGAAAGGGGTTTGAGATAGAACGTTGGGATGAACAAAAATTTTCGAGATTTATGGAGCTTCTGAAATAAATGGTAAAAAAAATGCCTCAAGAATTAAGGGAGAGTTAATCCATTCAAGCGGGATACTTGTAAGCTCCTATTAATTGGGAGATATATTTTATGTTTATCGGCCCCTGTTTTAAAGGTTTAATTGAGGGGTAGGGTAGGGAACCATAGTGGACCATCACAAGTTGAACCCAGTAATCGAAATCGCAAAAAAAGTTACCATTTTTATTTCCATTATTTTTCATTTTAAATCAGTTTCCAAAATAATTTATGAGACGTTTGGATTATACATCTATAATAAAACATATATTATAATAATAATAAATAATAATAATTTCAAATGTTTTATTAGTCTCGAGTCTAGAAGCTTGGCTTCTCTATTCTTACTTTCAGGAACAATAGAAAACGTTTTTCGATGATATTCTAACCAATCATGAATCGTGATCGATGCCATATGATCTTGTTCGTGACTCGTGCGAACCGTCATGACCCTACCTCTCTGAACCAAACGTGGTATTCATCCCCTCATTCATCATGCATTGCGATCAGAAGACGATTGAAAGTGATCTTGAATTATATATATATATATATCATGATGAAGAATACACGCACGTCACGTTGGATTGATTTAAGACCTGATGAACATTACAACATCAACTACTAAATCATTTTGTCTTTTTCTCTCTCTCTTTCTCTAAATAGGTATATATAAATTATATATTTTCTTTCTTTTCTCTCTCTATTATTAAAAATATACGTATTGTATATATTATCCTTCAAATTAACAAATAATTTATGAAATATCAATTGCCTAAATACATTTAATATAAATTTTTAGAAAGATTAGTATCAAATAATTTCATCTATCTAAGAGAAAATGAATAATCAAATTAATTTTAAATATTCAATATCACCAGAGATAGATAAAGAAAAAATTTTATTAAAAAAAAATTCTATGTTTCATTTCGTATATGCAGATTCGGTGGATAGAAACTTTTTAATTTAATATATAACCAAATTGGATACATCCTTTTAATCTAAACACCCTAACTATAATATGCTACTATAATTATAGCACATTTTTTTCCCATCCATTACTTGAAATAGCATCTAACTCTTTTTCTATTATATTATTAGTATTACCTATTTACCGAGGTCCCCCTTCCTACCTAAAACTTAAGCTCCTGTTTGATGTTTTGTACATATATAACTAGTAAAGTACTTAATTTCGATTTAAAACTGTTATTTTATCGGTTCTTTTCTTATTCTTTTATTTCATTTAATTATTTAAAATTTATTTAAATAAGAATATTGTCTTAAAAAGCACTAATATATAAAAAGGAGATACCTAAAACAAGAAATTGATCTCAATTTCTGGTTCGTATCAACTTTGCTTTTACTACAAGTTCAATCGCAGTTGTTGGCAATCCATCCCTGGAATATTAAAAGTAAATTATTAAAATCCGCCAACTAATTTGGAAGCAATTTGGCAACATTAAGAATGTAAGAGATAAATTACAATTTACTAATATAAAATACATAATGTTTTTAAAATTAATTAATTATTGAATTAATATATATATATATATATAAAATTTATAATATGTTTTAAATATATATAATCATACACCTAATAATTATTTCTTTTTGTTAATATAACTTTTGTTACCACTTTTTATAATGCTTGAAAAACATTTAAATAAGAGAAGAATGAAATAATAAAATAATAAAAACGTTGGGCGCATTCAAAAAAAAAAAATTATTCGGAGCAATACAAAAGAAGTTAGTTACTAAAAGTAATTAATCGCTAATTAATTATAATTCAATTATATTTCTTCTATACCTTCTAGGGATCCATTGAAATATCTATAAAAATTTTCAAAAGTCTATCTCAATAAAATGTCGATGAAAAATCGATTTCAATTTGTCAAAAAAGCGAACAGACAGACAGAGAGACAAAGACAGACGCCAAGTGAAGTTAAGAAAATCGTTATAAAAAATGTGCACAATTTCTTTGTAATGATGAGGGTTTCTCATGCAACAAAATCTCATAATTTAATTGCTTGATAGAAAAATAATTACAATAACAAATTCAAATAGTTAAAGGGGGCATTTTTAAAATAAACTAATAACAAAATAGTTCAATACATCTATCTATCTAATATCACTGAGCATATTTCTTATTCTGGTTTTAATAGTTTTTTTTTAAATTTTTTAAGGGGGTTTTAAGTTCTAAAATTAACCTGTGTCCGTTGTCTTTACTTTGGAATAATATAATTTTAATGTTTTAGTAACTTTTCATTGATACGCAACCGCCCTTATAATCTGACTTGGGTAAAAAATACAATAATTATAATTTTTTTTTCTACACCCTTATATAATCGGGAACAAGCCCATTTCAATCAACCCACGCACTTATATCATATATTTACATTTTATACATTCAATTATGAATAATAAACTAAATAATATTATGTACACTATAAACATCTTCCATCACTAAACATCACTTTAGATTCTGAATAAACAAATAAATTTGTCCCGCAACAGCAAGAAATTGTAAATAACATTATTATAAAATTTTCCATAATAATAATTTAATATAGTAAGTAATTTAATTTTTAAGTTGACAAGTTTGATATTAATAATTAATTATATACTTTTAATCTCTCTTAAAAATAAATAAATATAATTTACTTTCCAAATGATATTTATATATAATGAATTCTTTCCATAATTTCATTCTTAAAAAAAAAAAATTATCTAAAACAACAAACAAGAATATTTTCGAATTGCGAAACATTTTTTTTTACTTTAACATAGTCCTATTCACATCCCATAAGCGGAATGTAAGTGAAATGAGAAAATTCTTTATTATGTTTATAAGTCTAGAACTTCTGCTAATTCTCTCTCTCTCTCTCTCTCTCTCTCTCTCTCTCTCCGTATTAATATTTCTTTGTTTTGTTTTTCAATTGTTTTTTGTTCAATTCATTGTCAATTTGAACAAATAAAAGTGTTGGAGCGTTGAAATAATGCATGAGGTATGTCATTGAATTTGATCAAATGAGTTTTTGATTTGGTAATCTATTAATTCATTATAATAAATGGTCAATTGTAAAATTATATTCATTATTTTTTTTATTATACAATAATATATAAACGGATTACTACACCGATATAATAATTTGAGAGGTGATAGGAGGAATGATCTTGCCTTATATATATATATATATATCTTAACTTATTATACTTGCAAAAATTATATATATATATTTGTAGAATTTTCAAATATTTTGTCCTGCTATGGATTTTTTTAAACATTAGATAATATTTATATCGATCTGTATTTGTTTCATCTATATTGTTACTATCTCGTAAGAGATAGTATTGCGATCACGAAAATTTTCGATGTTGAGATTTTGATGTTTTTATACGTTTTGAAGGTTCCTGAATCATTTTCACTAAGGTTGAGAAAAATGTCTCTGTGTGTTTATGTATGTATGTAGACAAGATTACGAAAAAACGGTTTGAGCTAGAATCATGAAATTTGGTATACGGGCATTATTCAAAATTCGTAGTTTTCTATCAACTTTTGAGAAATGTAGCTCAACTGTAAAAGGGTGATTTTTTTTCCTCTAAAGTGACCGTAAAATTAAAGATATATGTTTGATAATTTTTCACAAGATTAAAAATTGTATAAAACTTCTATATAGAATTTCAGCTTGATTGAATCCTTGAAAGTACCAGAATTAATTATTTAACACTGCAAATCTCACGCGCCAACACGTGACGTGGTGCCATCATCAAAGAGCCAAACATACGCTGGTTTAATAAATATTATTTATTAATTTTAATTTACAATTTATAATAAATTAAATTTAATTTAAATATAATATATTATGTTATTTAATCCAATTCAAATTGCGAGATAGTCGAGTAGAGACACTCCAGCTAATTTTTTCTTAATTTAAAATAGTTTTAAATGTCGTCAACAATTTAACATGCATATTGAAATTTGCCTTCCGTCATATTCTTTTTTTATTGATGTTGTATAGAGAATTTTTTGTATTTAAAATATTTTACAATATTTAATTTAATTTCGAAATTAAATTAAAATTATTAATTTTAATAATATTTTTTGAATCAATATACGAAATATATTTATCATACCCCCACCCCAAAAAAATTATTCATTAAGTTTGAAACATAATAATACATATCAACAATTATAAAGAAACGTTTCAAAAATAATTCTTTTCTTTAAGTAAGGAGGTTATAATTTTTTCTTTTTATATATTTATAATAATCAAATATACTTTATATTGTTTATAATGTATTCTAAAAGTCTCATTTTAATTAATATAATATAATTTAATATTATTTGATCAAATTTATTCAACAATTTATTTGAAATAAGATATTCTTTAATTATGCTTTTAAATGAATATCAATTAATTCTAAATTTAAAATAATAAAGAAGTAAAGTCAATATAATTTCAGAAGTTATATTATTAGCAGAAGTAATCAGTCGAAGCAGTCTATAAACTATTGCTACTTTGAAAAATATAAAAAGCCATCTAATTATAACAACATATAATATAGGATCAAATATTTTATCAAGAATAATTTGAATATATTTTTCATCTTGAAATGAAAATCGAGTTATTTCAATTAATTTGTACCATTTCAGGAAACAAATTTTTTAGAATATTTTAGAAAACCCATTTAATAATTGTAATAAATAATTAAAAAATTGTAAAATCTTTAAAGTTTATAAATTGAATAAATAGCTCGGTGTTCCAGCTTTATAAATCTAATTTATGGAAAACAAATTTTAATTTCCTTTCTTAATTAAAATAATAAACATGTACAGGTGTCAAGAAATATCCAAATCAAATCATTACAATCATTCAAGGTGACTTTGGTAAACATTATATTTATATTATTTTATTTTCATTAATATATATATTAATCGATCCTGTAAGTTCATTATATATATATATGTAAGTGGTTTTTTTAAAAAAGAAGACTTTATACGATTGCTTAAATAAAGATTTATTTATAATTAATATACATATAAGATATTTTATAAGGTTAAACAATTTATTAAGTACCTTAAATAAAGAATTGAATAAATGTCCTTTATTCCAGATATTAAACTTGATTCATATTCTATATTTATCATAACATTAAAACAATTATACGAGTAAACAAGTAAGTCTGGGCTTAGTGGACTGACAAACCCTAATGTGTCGCTAAATTATAATCATTATAATTTACATATACCCTCCCTATTGACTCAATTTTCTAGGGCAAAATTGAGTATGGAGTTAATTTGTTCGCGTGGACTATCTTTGCATCTTTCCTTCTATTTCTCCCGTCTTCTACTTCATACATTGAATTTGAAATTTTTCTTTTTATCATAAAAGGTCCACTTCTGACCTCGTCTAATTTATTCCTGTTTAATTTATTTCCATTTGAAATATAAACTTTATCTCCCTCTTTGAATGTAAGATCTCTTCTATTCTTGTCTATTCTTTTTTTATTTTTCTCAAAATTTTCTTCAGAACTTTTTAATGCTTTTTTTCTATCTCCTTCTAAATCATAATCTATTTCTCTTAATTCAGCTGGAGCAATCTCAGAATTTTTCCCATATAATAGATATTCTGGAGAAAACTTTGTGACACTGTGTATTGTTTTGTTATAATCTTTAACGCATATTTCTGCTACTTTTGTCCATAATATTTTTTTTTTATTACTATTGATTTTGCATCTTATTCGGTTTACAAGAGTTTGGTTCAGTCTCTCGTTTAAACCATTCGATTGTGGTTGATCCACGGAAGTAAAATTTAATTTGATTTTCATCTTCGCTATATATTCTTTAAATTTTTTTGAATTTAATGCACTGTATTGGTCAACTATTATCATTTTTATTTTTTCTCTCTTTGCAATTGGTTCTATCAACTTAATAAACTCCTCTGCTAATTGTCTTTTAGAAGTTGAAATCCATGCATACCTTGAAAAATGATCCAGTAGAACATGCATATATTTCTTTACTGAACCATTACCTCCAAAGCCTCCAATTGTATCTACCGACATTATTTCAAACGGTTCTCTTGCCGGTCCTAGTTTTGATAACAACCCGGGTGGTCTGGCTGTTCTTGATTTATTTTTAATACATATTTCACATTTTCTACAATATTCCCTTATTTTCTTGTCCATATTTCCGAAATAATAAAAGGCTCTTAATTTTTTTGCTATTTGGTGTCTGCCTATATGTCCATAATCTACATGAATTTTATGTATTAACTGTAATCCCAGTTCATTCGAAATATATATTCTTTTATTATTCCTTAAAATTTTAAAATAAATACCCTTATCTTTTAAAATATTTTGTGAATTTTTTTTTATTTCTAGATCGATTGATTTTTGGTCTCTTATAATATCTTCAAGCTTAACTATATTTATCGTTTCTAAACTGTTTTCATTATTTTCAAATGTCTCCAAGACCGGGTTTCTAGAAAGAGAATCCGCTTCAACATTTTCTTTCCCTTTTTTATATATAACTTTAAAATTATATTGCGATAAATATAGCATCAGATCCCCTAATGCTTCATCCGTTCTTGCTTTACTTCTCAAATTTTCTAGAGGTTTATGGTCTGATGTTATAATAAACTCTTTCCCTATTAGATAGTGTTGCCAAAAAAGAATTGCCTCCTTAATTGCAAGGCATTCTAAATACATAATTTCCTTTTTTTTCTGGCTTGGTGTTAACTTTTTAGAAAAATAGGCTATTGGATGTAGAACGTTATCTTCTTGAGGTTGTTTAAGCACTGCTCCCACTCCTACTCTACTCGCATCTACTTCTATCACAATTTCTTTATCTTCATTATAAATTGATAAAATAGGTGTAGAACATAAATACTCTTTTATCTCCTCAAAGCACTTCTCGCATTCTTCACTCCATTTAAATTTCGCGTCTTTTTTTAATAGATTATGTAATGGAGCTAATCTTTCCGAACAGTGATCTATAAATTTTTTGTAGAAATTTATTTTACCTATTATTTGCCGAACCATTTTTTTTGTTTTTGGTCTTTCAAAATTTTTAATAGCTATTAAATTGTCTTTAATTGGGTAGACTTTCCCACTTTCTATCATATGACCTAAGTATTTAACAGAATTCTTTGCAAAATAACATTTACTTAATTTAAGTTTAAACCTTTCTTCTTTTACTGCTTCAAAGAACATTTTTATATGACCAATATGTTCTTGCAATGTTTTTGAATATATCAAAATGTCATCTATATAATTGACCGTAAATTTTTCTAATTTATGCTTTCTAATCATATTCGCCAAAGTTCTCTGGAAGATCGCTGATGAATTTTTATATCCAAACGGGAGTACCTTCCATTGCCAATGGCCCTTCTGAGTTATAAATGCTGTTTTTTCCTGGTCCTTTTTTCTTATTGGTATTGACCAAAAAGCCGAATTGATGTCCAATGTAGTGAACCATTTACATCCACTGACATTTATAATCAGATCCTCTATTCTTGGGAACGGGTGAGTTTCAGGAACCACCAATTTATTAAGCTCCCTATAATCACAACATAATCTTGTTCTTCCACCCTCTTCTTTTTTAAAAGCCATTGTGACGGGAGAAGCAAATGGTGAACATGATTCCTCTATTAACCCATGTTCTAGTAATTTTTTTATTTGAGACTCTATCTCTCTTCTGTCAGGTATAGAGCAGATATATGGTCTCTTTGAGACATACCTATCCTCTTTTAATTTTATTCGTGCTTCATCTACTTTCACCGAACCTACGTCATATCTGTCCTTAGCAAAGCATTCATTATAATTTTCAATCAGTTTCCTTATTTCCTTTTCTCCTTTCTCATCTATATAACCTTCTAATCTTTCATTTTTCTTTATATTATCTTTTTTTTCTTTATTAGTAACAATGTTTACTTCTTTATTTTTAGGTTCAACTTTCTGATGGATTCTTAAATTTTCATCTTGCGCTAGCCTGAATTTCTTAATAGCATCCAGGCCTAATAACAAATCATAGCTAAAATTACTATTTTTCACAACTACTAAATCTAAAAAATCTTCTATTTCTCCAATTTTTAAAAGTATATTCGCCCGGTTTTCGCAAAAATCCACTCCACTCAAAGTTTTCAAAGCACATCTATTCCTGTTCAATTTTGATTTTAACAATTTCACAATGCGCTCGTTAACTAATGAGCA
Source organism: Labia minor (assembly GCA_963082975.1). Classification (NCBI taxonomy): domain Eukaryota; kingdom Metazoa; phylum Arthropoda; class Insecta; order Dermaptera; family Spongiphoridae; genus Labia; species Labia minor. The sequence continues at coordinate 30,750,960 of OY720346.1, forward strand.
CGTAGATCCATTGTCATAAACCGCTTTAATAATTCTATTTTTATCCACTAATACTTTTATTTTAATCAGTGAGGGCTTCGTGGATTTTTCCGGGCCACTTAGTTTAAATTTTTATTTTCAATTTCTTCATCACTATTTTCTTCATTCAAATAAATCTCCTTTTTTCTTTTCGATATATCCTTGTTCCAACATAACTGTATTGGGTGATATCTGTTCTTGAAACCCAATTTCTCACAACTATTACAAGGTTTTTTTTCTTCTCCTTGATTTTCACTATTTGCTTTATTTACTCTAGTGTATATTTTATTTTTATTTTCTTCTTTCTTTTCATTTCTCTCTACTCTTTCGTTTCTTATATATATATTTTTATGTTTTTTTAATTCATTCATTAAATTTTTTATATCCACTATTTTCTCTCTTTCTAATTGTTCCTGAATGGGAATTGGTAATCCATATACAATTAAATATATTCTAGTTAGCTCTGAAAAATTTTTGTCGGCCTCCAATAATAACCGTTCTTTTTTTAGAGCATATTCCACAAGTGACCCACTCATATATTTAAAATTAAATGCTGTTCTTATGGGTGACCAATCATTTTTCTTGAAAGTGTCAAGAAATGATTCTCTCCAGATATTCCATTCTGAAATTTTAATTTTTATTAAATTAGCTTGATACCATTCTTTGGCTTTTCCATCTATAAAATATTTTAAAATTTCGATTTTTTCTTCACTTTTAATTACTTCAAATCTGTCACATTCCTTTTCATATCGGTCCATCCAATTTTTAGCTTCTTGACTTCCCTCAAATTTTTCCACTAAAAATTTTTTTTCTATATCACTTACATTCATTTGGGTTTTTTCTTTCCATTGTATTTCTAATTCTTCTATTTTTTTTAATAAAAAATCTTCCTCATTTTTCTTTTTATTTCTTATTGACTCATCTATGTATTCTTCTAAATATATGTCATTTATGCAAAAATTATTATCTTCATCACAATAAAATTTTGTTAATTCTTCATTAAAGCTTACCGCTAATTTTCGATACCCATTTAATCTAGTTATTGATTTTATAGCATTCATGACAGTTTTTCTATTTTTTAATAATTCATGATGATCCAAGTCTTTAAGGATATCTGGAATAGTATACCAAACCACTTTATCTTCTGAAATAGCTTCGAGTTCTATTCTTTCTTTCTTCTTAATAATATGAATATATAATTTCGACATTTCTTGGAAAATTTATTCAATTTGTAAGTGGTTTTTTTAAAAAAGAAGACTTTATACGATTGCTTAAATAAAGATTTATTTATAATTAATATACATATAAGATATTTTATAAGGTTAAACAATTTATTAAGTACCTTAAATAAAGAATTGAATAAATGTCCTTTATTCCAGATATTAAACTTGATTCATATTCTATATTTATCACAACATTAAAACAATTATACGAGTAAACAAGTAAGTCTGGGCTTAGTGGACTGACAAACCCTAATGTGTCGCTAAATTATAATCATTATAATTTACATATATATATGTTTTTCAAAAACATTCTATTTATTTGATATAAAATGATAAATAAATTTTATTGTTTATTAACAATCATAATATCCTTATCTTTCTATAAAAACACCAACCCTATCCCATTCTTTCATAGATAATATATATATATATATATAAATTAAAGATTTAAAATACTTAATCATGCTATATATTTTTCTATTTTTTTTTTTATAAAAATTTATTATAACTAAAATAAATAATTCTAAATGACGATAATTCGATTTATCGATCCTCTAAGACTTAGAGGTTCTTAAACTGTGGTCCGCGGACCCCTGGGGGTCCGCGAAGCCTTTACTGGGGGTCCGCAAAGCCATCGTACAGGTGCACGAGAAAATGATGAGTCGGTTAAAACTTTATTTAATATAAAAGAAGCGATGGCATGGCTTTGTGAGAGGAAACAGAGATCAAATACCCAAATTCAACGAAATGTGCAAGAAAACTATTGCTACCGTTTCCATCTTCATATTTAGCAGAATTTTCTTTCTTCAATATTATAATTTCTAATAAAATGTGTTCTACAATATGCAAAAAAATCGCCAATCACTGTTAGAAATATTCATCATATATCCTTGTTCTTATGAGATCGTAAGCCAGAAATTAACTAATAAAATGACGTAAAGTACCTAAAGTTGGAATGGGGTCCGTCAAAAAAATTTTTTCAAGTGGGGGTCCGCAGAGGACATAAGATTAAGAACCTCTGCTCTAAGTTCATTCAACTCTCAAACATTAAAAGCATTGAACTACAAAACTATTATCACTGTTGAAGACACTAGAAGGGCGTAAGTCCTTATGACATCTCTACACACACATACTCACCTATTTATCTAATTACCATATAAAATCAATTATTTGCATTCAATATCCGTTTTTCTTCTAGTTGTTTTTATTTCTTTTTAAAAATACAAAATTAATTTATATTTCAATTTTTTTTTATTTTAACCACAAACTTATTTGTTCGCTCCTGCAATTTTAAGTTTATTCGTTCGTACATTATTCTCTAAGAACAATTATGGGTATTGCTGTTTATTTAACTTGAAATTAAATTAATATTCTTTGATATTTATGAAGACTGTTGATTAAGAAAAAATAATTAATGTGATTTTGCCATAGATAAGATTTAAAATAAAAATTATCCTGAAAACGATACTAATACATACGAATTTCATAAAAATATATGAATACTTAGAAAGATATAATTTTTATTCTTATAATTTAGTGGCTAATTATGTCTACTTTTCTTTCAACTAGTGGGAGCATGTATGTGGATGATGAAAGAGAGGGAGAATGAATTAGGAGGGATGAAGGATGAACAACCCATTTCACTCAACTCTCTCCCTCTACGTTTCGCTGAGTTCACAATGTTTGAACATTAAACGGCATTTTATCCACACATTACGGAAACGACCTCTATTATTCTTTTCCGACTCATAATTTATTTATAAAAATAAATATCATTTATTAAAGTTTATTCCCTCTTATAATGCTAATGATCAACAAAATCATTAGAACTGGTATATAATTTTTTTTATCTAGTAGTAGTCGATTGGTTCAATTTTGTTCTTATCTTTTTAAAATAAATTATAATAAGTGACAGACATATACTCTTTTCTCGAGCTTAGTATGAATTTTCACATAAAATATCGAATATTAACAATATCTTCCCCAAAGGCAACCCCTAAATATATAAATATTCCTTATAAGCACCATAATTATATACATTTATATACAAATCGAAAATTGAAAATGATTCGTCTTATTGAATTTAAATATATTTGATTTGTATTCATATTTATAAATCGGCGGATCGCAGCCCCGTTACTCGTATTTTTTAATAATATATTACAGTAGAACCTCGATAAGTTAAAGTCCAAGGGAAACACAAAACATTTTAAGTTATAGAGGTTTTAAGTTATCAAGGGTCTATGTTAGGGATAGGTTAATAACATTTTTTTAAATGCTAAATCATGTCGTTTCTTAAAATTCTCTAACCAACCATTGCTGGCTTTATAATTTTTGATTTTCAGCGAATTAGCGAATTCTTCAGCTTTTTCTTTCAGTATGTGTCCACTAACACTGATGTTTTTGTTTCGACAGTGTTTGAACCACATAAACAAACATATTCTAAATTAGGGAATTTGGCAATTTTTCGTCTTTTACATTGAAGACTTTCTCCTGATTCTTGTTTCTTCAAGATTTCAGCTTCTGAAGGCCAATACAGAATTACTTATTTAAGTTATAGAGGTTGCATATTTTAAGATGAGGTTTTGGGCTCTGGTGGGAAGGGAACATATTATTTTTTGAAGTTATAATGGTTTTTAAGTTACCGAGGTTTGAGTTATCGAGGTTCTACTATATATATATAAACTATACTTGTATCTCTGTTTAAAAACATAATTTCATTTTTATTTAATTTCTAAATTTATAGTCCTAATATCATAATGATATACATATATATATATATATATATGTCAAATAAACTTTTAAAAACAAAACACAAAAGTTAATTGATTCGAGCCAATTAAATAATAAAATTAAGAATTTTTATAAAAAAATTTAATTATGAGATCAATATTAAGACCAATTTTTGCGTTTCACTTACAATTTCAAAAATAAAAATATATATATATGTATAGGTCTCTTTGAAATAAATTATAGTTATATATATGCTAAATTATACTATAATACAATTCCTATTATACAAACATACAATTGTCTATTTATATAGATATATTATTATTGATCATATAAATTTTAAATATATATATATATATATGTATGATAAAATAAGATTGATTATCAATATAAACTGTTTATTTATGGTTTTAAAAAAATAATATATTTTAAACAAATTATATTATTATCAAATCATTTAACAAATTTAAATACTATCTATAGATAAATATTGCTCGTTTCAAATAAAAGAAATTAATTAATATTAATTCTTTTGAAATTTAATTTAAATCCTCCTATAGGTATATTAATAAAAGTTTTCTAATGAATCATTATATTTTATTCTTGACATCCTGCCATTTGTCCAATCAGTAATAAATAAATAAATAAAAAAGAAGATAATAAATTATTGGCTACCATGGATGATAGGGGTTTGGGGGGAGGAGGGAGCTTATTGCTCTCCGCGTTGACGAACCAATAGCTTATTGTGAAACGACATTATTTTTCCTGAGGATTGCAATTAATATGCGCGCAATGGGCCAATTCCTGGTAGAGCGGGTAGGGCCTCGCGGATCCTTGTCGCTTTTTGTATAAACTCACACACACACACTTCTTACTCCCAACAGGCAAACATACCTGGCCATTTTTAGCGGTCACAACACCATGTGTCGGGCAAATATTGTACGCCTTGCTTTAATTAGTACTTCCCTCCCTCTCTCTCTCTCCACAACATTTTTAAGAAAGCCCATTAATATTTCTTGCATTTTCTTAGAATATCAACCATTTATCTAGAAACACATTCTTAGTCTTGTTGAGGGCATAAATAATATCCATCTGTTTTTTTTTTTTTCAATTTTTTAAATCAATTTATAATTTTCGTTTTTTACAAATATCTATCATCATTGGTAAATTCCTATTTATAATTGATATGAAATTCATTTTCATTCTTATACATTATAGAATATATTAAATTAATTTTAAGAATAATATATAAAAAAAAGATAAACTATTTATTATCAATATGTGAACCAATAAATTATTATTTATAAAAAATATAAAAACTAATAAATAATTTAAATTTTAATAAGATGAATCAATTGTAATTTATTAGAAAATTATATTATTTAAACATTGTATTATTCTATATAATATAATATATTATATAGTTATAATTCCAAATAATATTTTAAGTTTTTATAAAAAATATTGATTTATTTTAAATTGATTAATAAAATATTTAAATACACAATAATTATAATATTTATAAAATATAAATATTTCAATTCAGTTTTTATGCAGTAAAATTTAAATTTTACAACTATTATTTTAATTGTATGATTTTACTCTATAAGAATAAAAATTCAAGTTTTTGAAATTTAAATTTTATATCAGTGATGTTAACCCTGTGTTTTCTGCGGCCTTGCAAGGTCAGTAAAAAACAAAAATGATTCCCACATACAGGGTGAAAATAATTGTTTTTTATTTAATCTACAAAAGATTATCCAAAGTCATAATATTTTGTTATAAGTGTCATAAATTTGAAAATCAAACCAGCACGTGCAATCTATTTTAAAATAACCTCATCTCTATCTAAATTATTTTAATATTTTGAATCTATCTATCTCTGTTTCTAAACGCAACTCGAAAGTTCTTGGTAGCACCAACCACACTTCTCCAAGTGTCCCTATCCTGAGCTATAACCATCCAATCTCTACCCTCTCCCAACTCTCTCACATCTCTTCCTACATTGTCCACCAACCGCGTCCTTGATCTTCCAAGCGGACGTTTCCCATTCAGTCTCCCCATATATTTTCACCATGCTTTCCTCTCCCATTCTAGCCACGAGCCCTGAGTATAGCTTCAGCTCATCAAATTCAACCAAATTTTAAAGTTTTAGTTCATGATAAACATTTTTAAATTTATTTTATTTAACTAATGTTAGTTTGAAAATACAGTTATTTTAATACCTATACATTATTTTGTATATAATTATCATGTTAATAAAATATATTTTCTATTTTAGTAATACGACTTGCCGCTTGTGTTTAATACTTTATGTGACCCTTGGTGGTTAACGATTTTGACATGCCCGTTTAATAGGGATCAAATAGGGGAAATAGTGGATATTACACACATACAGAATAATTAATTGATATTTATGTCGTTTTAATTATAGAATTAGAATTATGATAATCAAAGGTTTAAAAAGTTTGAAATGTGAGAAAATAGTTTATATAGAAAAGTTTATGAGAGTGACCAATTAAGAAACAATCTCAATCTTGAGATAAGAAATAAGTTAAGAGGTTAGAGAATTAGGAAAAAAATAGTTATTGGAGTGAATTGAGTGAGATGATTGGAGCAATATGAATATTTCGAAATCTAAGAACTTTTCAAGTTCAGTAGTTATGTATTAATGAGAAGTGTGTATAATTTTTTTCTGATAATCTGAAATGGAAGATTTGCTATCTATAATAAATAATATTAGAATCTTTAAATAAATTATCAGATGATACCCATTTTTTTAACATTGAAAATTGTTATTATTATTTTTAAATTCAATTTTATCTAAATTAACCTTTAGACTTGTTTCACAAATTGGTTGTTGTTCCTTTGTGACCTTTAAGCAATTAAATCTGTAGTCTAGGCCCGATAACCATATGATGGGCGCCATATGACAATTTTATCCAATTAAATCCAATTATAAATACAAAATTTTCAGAAAATTATTTAAAAAAATAAACAAATAAATAAATAATCTATCTTCCCATCTCTTCCCATTTTTTCTCTTCGTCAATTTAAAAATAAAAATATTTAAAATAAAATAAAATAAATACCTTGTAAACTGACAATAATTAATATTTTTGTAGTTGGCAATTCGCTGAATTTGACTGACAAGATTCCACAGATTCTTTATATATTTTTTTCATTTCATTCTTTTTAATATCACTTAAAATCTTTTTGCTTTTGATTCAATAACAAACATTTGAAATATTTTTATACTTAACCAAAAATGGTTATTAATATGAGTACTCTCTTTAAACTAAATTTTTTTTTATTTTTATAAAGAAAACAAAACCAACAAAGTAGAAATTACACATTCTTTTTTAAATATTTGAATATTATTTAATACCAGCAAAATCCGCAAAGACATCTCTGTGTTTTACTTGTATATAAATTATTATTTTAAGTTTTAATAAAATAAACTTTATACATATATTAAAAGCAATACTAATGCTTGTTATAATTTTTACTTCTTAATAATATTGTAAATTAAATTATTATTTAAACGTAATTTCCATGTTAAAAATCAAACAAAATGTTAGAGTAAAATCTAGAAATAAATATTATTAATTTTTATTTTTAATATTTTCAAAATTTTGTCACTAGCTCTATTTTTTTTAGAAATATCATTTAATATAATATTGTAATTATGATTAAGATTATTTTTTTAATAATATTAAAATGAATTCCAAATACGCGCCGAGATTGTGAACTTCTATTATCATTCATTGACTCACTGATTTACACACTCCTAACGGCCACATATCCAATTATTTCAATCGTTTGAATATGTATTACGTATAATATTTATATACCATATTTTATTTATTTATTAATATTATTTATTAAATCAATTTAAATATTTAAACTCTAAGGTTTGAACACTCGTATTAAAAAAATTTTATGCCTCCCATTTGATTGGATGAAAATTATTTTATTATTTTTCTTCTTCTTTTTTTTTAAAATCAGAATAAATACAGGTAATTCAATTAAATTAATCTTATTTTTCGCTCAACTTAAGGATTTTATTGAACTTAATGAATTAATATAGAATTTAAAATAATACTCAAAATAATTCTAATTAAAATGAATTTAGAATACTAATGAATAATAAAAAATTTTATTTAAATTTGATAACTAGTGATAACATATGACCAATTGTTCCTTTTTGTATAGAGATCCGCAAAAATCATTAAAATATTCCCAATATACCTGTAATAGAGTGTCTATAAGGAAAAATATTTTTTTTTTTACTTTTTCAATCATATGGTATGGTATGGACCAAAAATACAGTACTGAAACTAAGAAACATTTAGGTAACATTTAGACAGTGGTATCAATAAGACGGGTCGACAAACCCTACTGCTAAGTAATAGCCAGAATATGCGGGAAAACTATCTATCTAGGACTGTTTTCAATCTTTTTGCTAGTATGCCTTCCCGAAAAAATTTCTGTACCTCCCCATCTTTTATGTTTTTTAATAGATATAATAATATAAAGACATTTTATAAATAATAAAAACTTTATTATAAAAAAAAAACCTGAACATTTCCTACTCTCCGCTAAGATTGATACAAAATTGAATTAAGGTTTCATTTTGAAACTTCTGCTTTAGTGAACTATTGCATGATAATTTTATTAATTATTTCTTTTTAATGATTGTCAGTCCAAATACATTATCTTCACGCATTATGTGCTCATAAAAACTAACTAAAATCAAAATATTTGAAATATTTTATTTAAATGCAGTATTTCGATATAAAATTTATTTGTACATATTATGGTATAAAAATAAAGTTTTTATTAAAAAAGAGTGGAGCACCTTGTCCAGGATATGTTTGAAAATCTGATCTGAAATGAAATGTACCAATACAGCAGAAGTTTGCCAACTTTTTGAAGCACAGAAACTTACATCAAAAAGTTCAGGAATCACTAAAATGAGTTCATTACTAAAAATATTTGTATTGTAGGTAGCACCGTCAGGTTTGTTATAAGGGACCACCAATGGTGAATGTACCGCAATTTAAGAATCCCTGGTGAAGAGGTGCACCTTACCTATGTATGTAGTGGCTATGTTCTTTTGAGGAAAAATAAAGTCACAGATGAAACTAATGTAATTTTGTTCATTTTTTGAAGAAAACTTTAGTCTGATCTTAAACATATATATATATATTTATTATCTAAATATTTAAGATCAAAGTCTCCCACTGTGAATTGCATTACTACATCTCTCCCAACTTACTCACTTTCAAAGGGAAATCATTTCATTTATGACGGAATTGATGTCAATAGTACCTTCCTTCTTAAGGTGGGTCTGGAATCAAATCCTGGAAAAGAAAGTTATTTAGACCATCTCTATTTTTATAGACTTAAACCTATTACAAAAAGTTATAAAAAAAAATTTACATAAATTAATATGTATAAACAAAACAAATGAAAAAGATGTCGTGAAAACAAATGAACAATAAATAAATTATTCTTAAAAATATAATTTTAGAATCGAATGATTTTGATATTTTATAAAATAAAATGATTGGCATGGAATTCTGATCGTATAAAGTTGGCAACACATTTAATATTTCGGCTACCGAACATATACTTAATTTTATAAAAATTCATCACTAGATCAAAAATTATAAAAAAAGGAATGAAAACATTAAATTTAAAAATAAAATTATATGAAATTTTAATTTTTTTTTTTATATCGGAATCGATCAAGATACGCGGAGATTTGTTCTTTAATTTTAGAATATATCCCTTAAGGCATACTATTATTAATAACTATTATTTATATTATTATAGGATATATTATTAATAAACCTTTAGTGAAGAGTGTTAAATTTACTTCACTAACAACACACCTTGAATTTTAGAACCAAAATATTATATTGTATACGAATAATAACCGATTAAATTATTAATTTTTTTTCTAAATTTATATAAAAGTTAATAAAAAACTCAAGAGAGTAGTTCTTGGCCTCCCTCCAATTGTCTCTTTAGCCACCTCCATACAATTTCTATCCTATTCTAATTCCCTTACATTTGTTTTGTTTTTTATTACTATTTGGTGTACCAGGCACTACGCTTGATATTTTATATTGTACGCATTAAATTAAAAATGAAAACATTATGGAACAATTCTATTTTTAATAATTACATAAAAACTTATTTATAATAATAGATTTAAAAGAAATTCCTATCTATATGATAGAATTTCCTCCTAAATCGATGTTTTCAATTGCCTTATTGCGTGATTTTAAACAATTATATTAAACACATACATACATATATATATATATTATAGAAAATAGTTGATTTAGTTTTCAATTGATCAAACAAATCGTATAAATTTATATATAGGCATTAATTTTATTTACTTTACTTACGACTTATATTTGGATATATTGCTGAATGAGGAAGTATTGCGATAGAGTCAATTTCAGGTTTTCAAAGGAAATAAATGTTTTAGGTCTCTTACGTCCAAAAATCATAGTTCCAAAAAATGAACTGTTTCTTTGAAAAATCGCTCAAAATCGAAAGGGAGTTAAAACTAAAATTTCGTATTTAGGATATATAAATAATGTTTTTGCTAAACTCTAATGATTTGAAGTGCAACATTAATTACATCATTGATTTTTTACATTTTTGCTATTTTCTAAAAATGACCAGCGATTTTGATTTATTCATCAATGTTAAATTATATTATCTTTAATCTGCAAAATTTTATCAACTATGAAGTACTATGAGAAGGTATAATTGACAAATTTTCAAAATGGTTCTCTCTAAAGCACCTTTAAGGTTTATTTAATTTACATAACTAACTTCTAAGATTGTTTCTAGTAATAAAAGATTGTTAATTTGTAAGTTTCTATGTTCTTATTAAATTCACAAGAAATAATAAATGATTCTTGTAATGAAATGATTAATTTACACAATAATTAGCATTAATCTTCACCATTTATTATTTAGTAGTGTTATATTTAAATAATAAAAACTAAATCACAGCCATAGACTTTTTGGTATCATACGTGATTCATTTTTTTTGTTATTTAAAACACAACATTAAATGGTAAATGAAGTGACCTTTTTTTTGAGTTCGTTGCCCGACAGACACTGGTTACCTTGATTTAAATATAAATGTGTACTACGTGTAACAAAAAAAGCCTAGCTATATATTTAATATTAGTAAGATAAAGTGTTGTTTGATGAGTATAATAAAGTAAGAATAATTTAACAGTTAAAAACATTTAATAAAATATAGTAATTTAAAGCTTTAGGATCGATATTTTTTTACCTTTTGGTTATCGAAAAGCAATAATTAACTTGTGAGTGTGTAGAGTAAGTAGAAAAATGAGAAAAATGTAAAAGATGAAAAAAAAAAAAAAAATTATAAAGGCACTATGTTAATTGATACATACGATATTAGAAAAAAAGTAAAAGGTTGTATTCAATTTACCTATAGTATTACATTAACAGGGTTTATTTTTGTTTCCCTTCTCCTAAATTGACATAGGGTAAATCATACTTTCGTTGCCCCCCTTCAATTCCTAGCAGTCTTTAATGCATATCTGGGCAAATTGCGGAACAATTTCTGTCAAATTTAAAATTATTTTCTCATGACATTTTCAATAAACACTGTTTAAAAAAAAATCCTAAAAAATACAGTTATTGGCCCCCTGTTATAGTTATTGGCCTAGGTATTCTATAGTGATTATACAACAATACAATAAACGATTACATAACCATAGTTAATAGAGCAATTTTTAAAATAAACATCTCTTATTATTTGTGTTTTAGTGATAGGGGGCCAACGACTGTATACTTTACCCTACAAGTGTTGAAATTCGAAAAAAAAATTCCAAGAAGTTTAATTTGATGCACTCCCTTTTCTTTTTTTTAAAGAGTGTGGAGCAAAAGCACCATCATATTTTGAAATATTTATTAAAAGAATATTAAAATATTTTCATTTATATACGAGGGCATGTCAATAAGTACGTGACTTTTCGAATGAAACACCGGTTTTTGGATAAAAACGTCGTCTCCTTTATACACTCTATCAAATTTTTTTATCCCTTACAAAAAATAAGATTTGTCGAGGCCTTCTTCACCCCGAAAAACCCACTGTTTTGACTGCTGTTTGGTCTCTGGTGTGTTGTGGTGGATCCACGTTTCATCTCCATTAAGAAACCGCGCAAAAACTCGTCCATATTGCGATTAAACAACGTCAAACACTCCTGCTTAAGAGCACATGAAATTCACCTTTTCCATTTTCTTCTCAAATCACGAGGTAGTCTGCTATTAATGGATGTCTAACATAAACAAAAAGACCCAGCTGGTTCACATTTCGACAGGAGTCAGTTGATAGTTGTCTGCTGACAAGAGCAGTGTTGCCATTTCATTTAAGTAACGGTCTTATTTACCTGCCCTCGTATATTTATATAAACGTATATCTAGTACTAACCTTCTTAAAAGTTTATGGTTTCAGAAGAAATCATATTTCTCCAAATGTCCTTATCTGAAGATACAGCTATACAATTCTCTCTCAATAAAATTTTACATTTAATTAATTCGATTTTTTTATGATTAATAATATTATTCTTTATATTTTAAAATTTTAATTATTCTTACATATATGTTGTTTTAAATATATATTTAATTGATAGTAAAAATCAATAAGAAAGAAAATGTTTTTTTTTTAAAGATAAGACTTAAAATATTAATAAATAATTTTATTATTATAATTATTATTATTTCTTAAATTTGATAATGATAGATTTATCTTAGTATACCAATTATTAAATTGGGAGTGACTAAATAATAGTCATAGATTGGCAGCGAGGGAGAGAGTAGAGAGTGGCAATGTTAGAGGGGAACGAATTACGCTTAAATGACCGGAAAGTATAAATGAATGAATGAAGGACTCAGAATAAATCAGTTTACAATTTTAAGCAAGGCCAGTACAATCTATCAATCAAATCACATAAATTACGATCTATTCATTTGAAATTATACTAATTACTTAATCTTTTTTTTTTTTATTTAATTTGAATAACAATAAATTTTGTATTTTTTAAATATGGTATATATAGCAATTCTCCAACATTTAATTTTTAAAATGTCTCCCTAACCTTTATATATACACCCATATATATTTGGGTATAGTATGTTTTTTTTAAATGATATTTAATTTATTATTAGAAATTAAAATAAAATCAAAATTAAAATACATTGTCAGGTTATCTGAAACAAGGTGGGCATCAAATAAGCAGCATGGATCTTGTGGATAAATAATTTTGTTTAAATATATATATATATATATATATATATTCTTAAAACAGTATATTTTAATTTTCAAATATTTAAAATGTAAATATTAATAGATCATATTTTCGTGATATTTTGTAAATATAATTATGAATGCTTCAATTAATATCATTTTATTATATAAAATATAATTTTACAAAAGGAAGATAATATTATTAAGTGATAATATATAGGATTTTCACCTCTTATTAAATATATACTTATATTTATCTCTCTCTCTCTCTATATATAGATAAATATATTATATAATAATATCATTTAGGTTCATATATCGACATCTAGACCCCTTTAAAGGAAAATAGTGAATAATTGAAGAATTTATAATCGTATATATTTTCTAGAAAATATTCTTATATTACTATCACAACATAACAGAAAAAGACCTTACACCACAAATACAATTCCCTATTATATCTAAGAACCTTTTTTGCAAGTAAAGTCGATTTATTTGAACTGCTTCGACATATTTTGGGGTCAGTTTCTACCTGACTTCTAGATACCTGTTCCGATGTTTTATTGTAGTAACAAACGATTCTAGAGAATTTTCTTATATACGTTGAGATCTTTAGTGTCAATATTTTCCTATCATTTGATATTAAAGGAAATTATTCAAGTGGTTTATTTTTTTAATAAACGTTTGTAACTACAATAAAAATGTATTTCTCAGTCTCTTCAATATACATGTTACTTTATCATTTATATATTATTCTTAGTAAATAGCATGAATTCAATAAGAAAAATTGATTTAATACGTAGTATTATGTATTTTTAATTCCAAAAATGACTTACAGAATTTTAACGAAAAGGAGTGTTTTTGAGAATCTGGTGTCATTTTTGAGTAACAAATTTACAAATTAATAAAATTGTAATTATTCAAGTGGTTTATTTTTTTAATAAACCAATTGAATAATTTATTTAAAAAATAAACCACTTGAATAATTGCAATTTTATTAATATTTAAATTAAATTACTCAAAAATGACACCAGATTCTCAAAAACACTCCATTTCGTTAAAATTCTGTGAGTCAATTTTGGAATTAAAAATACATAATACTACGTATTAAATCAATTTTTCTTATTGAATTTATACTATTTACTAAGAATAATATATAAATGATAAAGTAACATGTATAATGAAGAGACTAAGAAATACATGTATTTATATTATTAGATTATATAATTAACAAGTTTCCTTAATTCCATAACAATGAATTTATAAAATAATGACTATAATTTTAATTTTACATACTAGGAGAGGAATATTGACACTTTTATTTGTGTAATTCGATAAATTATTAGACGTATAATTTTGAAAAAAAAAAATAATAATAATAATGAAATTCAATTTAAAAAAATTTCTATAAAATATGTAATTATTAGCTTAAATCAATTATCTTTTTTTCTTTTTTATTATATTATTATCTATCCCACAAATAGAATAGGGAAAATAATAATAATAATAATAATAATATTTTATTTAGTCATTTTTAACCCAAATTTATATAGACATTATAAATATTTTTATTTGTAAATTTTAAATATATTTTTAATAATTTCTCATTATTCATTTTCGGTAGAGATCTTTTCGTTTTAATTAGGATTATAGAGGTTTATATAGAAGTTAAAATGCCCTCAAAGAAATCATCATAGAGGGGGCAAAGTCCAGGGAAAAGACCACACGGAAGTTCATCAAGTTGGATCGACCTGGTGAAGACACTTAAGGGCTGCTTCTGCAAGGGATCTTTATCTATATTTAAATAAATATTAATAAATCTATCGAACAAAGAAAAAAATATAAGTTTTAAAGTCTTAAAAGAATTAAAATAATTATATATATAATTATTACGAATATAACCTATGTTTTAATAAGTTAGAATCAAATAATACCAGTTAATTGATTCCAATGTTTATATTTATTGACAAATCTATTTATTGGTTAAATAGTTTAATTGAGAAGAAACTTATTAAAATGGGTTTGCTTGAAAAAAAAGAGGCAATTTTATTTTTTTCTTAATAAACCCCTTAATACAAGAATTAAATAAGTTGACCTGTGGCCAGGTCCGAACCGACCGACTGTTTGAAATAAATTAATTTCCAGCTACAGAAACAATTTCAAATAATTTTAATATATCTATTAATGTAATAAAAAACAGATATGGATACATAAATAATAAATATAAACATTTTTAATTTTATTTTATTTATAATATATAGCTGTAGTAGCCGGCGTTGCCGGCGTTACCCGAGGCTGTGACGTCATATAATTTTAAATTAAGAAAAACATAATGAAGATGATTTTTCTCGAGGATAAAACCAATACATTCGTGGTGATATGTAAAAAAATCTCCTTATGTGAAATTTGGTGCGAAAATAACCCTTCCCTTCTTATCGTCGATCGCTAATACTACCACTTCCGGTTTCCGGATTTGCACCAAAAGTTGATCAATTCATCCCACTGATGCATTAAGTAAATATACCAAATTTCATCAAAATCCGTTAAGCCGTTCAGGCTGTACACATCTATACGGACGGACAGACGGACAGACGGACGGACAGACATCATGCTAAAAATACTTTTTTCTGTTAAGAAAATGCATGATTCGTGGAGATATGTAAAAATCTCCACATGTGAAATTTGGTGTGAAAACAATACCTCCCTTACTATCGTCGGTCGGTAAAAATAGGTTTTTTCTAAAAGAGAACAAATTATTGTCAATATGTAAGCTAATTAAGTGTTAAAACGCTCATTGTAAAATAAAATATTTACAAAATTTAAATATTTATTTATTCCATTCTTCTGCTATGTGAAATAAACTAAAATAGCTCTTGAAAGCTTACTCCTCCTATTGTTACTCTGGGGGTATTTTTCTCTCTGTCTGTCCTCCCCGTTCCGAGGGAAAGTGTGAGTCCACATTCCCGTTCGTCTGATTGTAAATCACAAATGAAGGGGAAGGGGCGTTGAGATGCTTATTTTATAGTCTCTCGGTTTTTTCTCTCTTTCTCTATCTTATGATTCACACCTTGAACACGTCAACTTCCCTTGTCACGTCTCACTTAATTCGCAAATTAATTGGCCACAACCGAGTATCGTGCCATCCATAAACATGTTGTCATTCTAATATGCACAATTCCTTATTAGCATTTGCGTTAAACCTTTTAGGCAACAAATATATATATAAACAATCTCACTCTAATAAGAATTTTTGAAATTAAATATATTACATTATAGACCATTATATAATTTTTATTTTTATCTTAAGTCAACCACCTAAAAAATAACAAACGTCTATTCTTTTAAAAATATTTTTTTCCCACATTCATATTAAATCACATTTTCTTTGTTATTCCAATAGAATATTGTAGATGCAATTAAAATTTATTAAAACAATTATTTTGCCTGTTGTGTTATATATCTGTGAGACATGGTCTATGACCCTGGGAGACGAGAGTAGATCTAGAGTATTTGAGAATAGGATTCTTCACAGCATTTATGGGCCAAAGAAAGATGAGGTCACCGGGGAATGGCGGAGACTGCATAACGAGGAATTGGTTGACCTCTATGTATCTCCAGACATAGTTAGGGTTATAAAATCGAGAAGGCTGCAAAGGGTTCGTGGCTAGAATGGAAGAGAAAAGAATGGCGTGGGGAGACCGATTGGGAAACTTCCGCTTGGAAAATTAAGGACGCGGTGGGTGGATAATTTAGGAAAGACGACGTGAGAGAAATGGGAGAGGGTAGGTTTTAGATGGTTGTGGCTCAGGATATAGGAACATTTGGAGAAATGTTGCTGCGGCCAAGAAGAGCTACAGAAATAGAAATATAAAGAAAAATAAGTTGACCTGTGGCCAGGTCCGAACCGAACGACGAATTGAAGTAAATTAATTTCCAGCTACAGAAACAATTTCAAATAATTTTAATATATCTATTAATGTAATAAAAAAACAGATAAGGATACATAAATAATAAATATAAACATTTTTAATTTTATTTTATTTATAATATATATGCAAGACCAGGCTGTGACGTCATGAATGGCTGGATTACGTCATATAATTTTAAATCAAGAAAAAACTAATAAATATGATTTTCCCGAGGATAAAACCAATACAAAGTGCATGATTCGTGGTGATATATAAAAAAATCTCCTCATGTGAAATTTGGTGTGAAAATAACCCTTCCCTTCCTATCGTCGATCGCTAATACTACCACTTGCACCAAAAGTTGATCAATTCATCCCACTGATGCATTAAGTAAATATACCAAATTTCATCAAAATCGGTTGAGCCGTTCAGGCTGTACACATCTATACGGACGGACAGACATCATGCTAAAAATACTTTTTTACCGACCGACGATAGTAAGGGAGGTATTGTTTTCACACCAAATTTCACATGTGGAGATTTTTACATATCTCCACGAATCATGCATTTTCTAAACAGAAAAAAGTATTTTTAGCATGATGTCTGTCCGTCCGTCTGTCCGTCTGTCCGTCCGTCTGTCCGTCCGTCTGTCCGTCCGTATAGATGTGTACAGCCTGAACGGCTCAACCGATTTTGATGAAATTTGGTCTTGCATATATATTATAAATAAAATAAAATTAAAAATGTTTATATTTATTATTTATGTATCCATATCTATTTTTTATTACATTAATAGATATATTAAAATTATTTGAAATTGTTTCTGTAGCTGGAAATTAATTTATTTCAAACATTCGGTCGGTTCGGACCTGGCCACAGGTCAACTTATTCTGTTAAGAAAATGCATGATTCGTGGAGATATGTAAAAATCTCCTCATGTGAAATTTGGAGTGAAAATAACCCTTCCCTTCCTATCATCGATAGGTAATACTACCACTTCCGGTTTCCGGATATATACCAAAAGTTTATCAATTCATCATACTGATGCATTAAGTAGATACACCAAATTTCATCAAAATCTGTTGACCGTTCAAGCTTTACACATCTATACGGACGGACAGATCGACAGACATCACGCTAGAAATTTGGTGTGAAAACAATACCCCCCTTACTATCGTCGGCCGGTAATAATAAGAGAGACGTAATTACTAATATGCCATTGATTACTTTTGCCTTTAGGTTACCTTTATAGATTGTTTTGTTAATATTTAATGGTTATTTGATCTAAATGTGATCAACTTGAATTTGTTTGAATACCATAAAAACAAAATAAATAAATATAAGAATAACCTACTACATAATGAGAATAAAATAACAAAATAAAGTTTTTTTTTAACTCGCCTATAACAATAATTTCAAAATATCAAGAAAATAATGTAATAACAGACATGAGATAAATTTATCATTAAATATATAAATTGAAATTGTATTGTTCACATAAAATGAATTTAATTTATATGTATACATATATATAAACAACAATTTAAATTGTTTTACCTTTGATTGTAATTATTTTTATTTATAATCTAATATTCTACTATATTCCCTAATTATCTATTTATAACTCTAATTATTATTGTTTTCTTTATTTAATGATATAATTTAATAAAATAATATGATAATTTTAATAATCTAATCTTTTTATCTCTGTTTTAGGTAAGTGTTTATTGGATTTGTTGATTTCTTCCAACATACTTCATTTTTACATACGTAAGTTTAATTTTTCAACCAATTATGTCTTATACAGTTATATACCACTTTTTAGGCGCCATTCAAGATAATTTTGGGGTCTAACGAAACATGGAAATTAAAATCTCACTAAAATACATGATATTCATAATTCTTAATCAAAATTTTCTAGAAAACTATTTCCCTAAATTTATAAAATTTATTTCAATCATTCAATGTTAATATGTACAGCGAAGGCAAAATGTAAACGCCATGGACGCAATGTCCTTTCTCAAGGGGTTGTTTGCCCGACAACAGCGCCTCCATGGCGTTTAAATTTTTCCGTCATTATATATATATTGTATGTATATATGTTGATCCATGAAATTCAATTATTTTTATTAATATAAATTTTATTTAAAAAATATGAGAATTAAAATGAAAATATGAATTACCATAAAAATTAACTTCTATACATCCTCAGACAGCACATCTTAACCTTAGTCTCTAGTTGTTGTTTTTTTATTAGTTGCAACTACATCGCATCGATTAACTATAAGCTATTTTGTTTAAGATCTTTTTAGAATGGAATCACAAAACTGAATGCAACTTATAGGACCAAACTCACGATCGTCAGCCGCTCCGGTTTGCGATTCGTGCGTTGTCATATTAAGATAGTATATAAAATCACGTGATTAAAAATAAACTAACCTTGAGTTATTCATTCGGGGTCATAAATTCTTTTTAATAGTAAAGGGTGTGTTTCAAAATGCGATGGCCTTTACAATCTATATTTATAAAAATAAAATTATTTTTTTAGAGTTGACTAGATTAACGATCCAAAAGGGAATGTGTCGACATTCTATGTTAAGGGGTGACTGGAAGTGGTGGATAGGGATGAATGACTATAATAGTATATATATATTGATTCGAACTTTGTAAATATCATAAGGGATAATTAGCGAGAACGAATTGATATGCTGGTGAAAGTAGACAAAATGATGAGAATTTATTTAAAAAAATATATATAATTATTATTTTTAAAAAATAAATATTATTAATAATAATGAAAATATTCAATTTATAAACATTTAAGAAAGAAATTTTAATTTTTAAAATTATTACTAATCAAAAATTAAAATTCTTTTTGAACTACTTAATGTTAGTAATATATAAAGATTGTTAATTATGGATTTGTATTTTAATAAATACAAATTTTTAAAAATGGTTCCTCTGTATAATATAAAATATATTAATGCAATTTACTAATTAAAGCTAGGTATGAATTTATTATTTTTTGAAGTGAAAACTTCTTTAGCGGCGTTGAGCACTTTTGCGGATGGGGAAAAAATATAGATTTCGCGTGAGATTCCAAAACGACACCGACCCGACCGATATACGCATGCGCAATACGCCAGAATGTTAGACACTAAACTTCTGATACATTCTTTACAAAATTTTACATATTTGCCATATTAAATATTATTATTTATATTTACATTAATAATCAGTATTACTAAATTATGTATATATAAAATAAAATATTTTAATATATTATTATGTGTTAAATTATATTAAATTAATTTCTAATATATTTATATAATTTAAAATTAATTTCTGAATATATATATATATATATATATATATTAAATTATATACTATATATAATATATTATATAATATATATTTTAATAAATTAATTTTTAAATATGTGTGTGTGTGTGTGTGTGTGACCGTAAAAATAAAGATATATGTTTGATAATTTTTCACAGGATTAATAATTGTATAAAACTGCTATATATAGAATTTGAGCTTGATAGAATCGCTGAAAGTACCAGAATTAATTTTTTAACACTGGAAATCTCACGCGCCAACACGTGACGTGGTGCCATCAACAAAGAGCCAAACACTCATCCACTCGACTATCTCGCAAATTTGAATTTGATTAAATAATATTTATTAATTTAAATTAAATTAAATTAATTAAATTATAATTTAATAAATATTATTTATAACATCAAAAACATCAAAATCTCAACATCGAAAATTGAATTGCTGAAAGTACCAGAATTAATTTTTTTAACACTGGAAATCTCACGCGCCAACATGTGACGTGGTGCCATCAAAAAAGAGCCAAACTTTCGCTGGTTTAATAAATATTATTTATTAATTTTAATTTATAATTGAATTAATTTAATTTAATTTAAATTAATATATGTTATTTAATCCAATTCAAATTTGCGAGATATGCTGAATATGCTTTTAAATAAAAAAAAATTTCAAGAAAGTAATTGGAATTATTAATATTAAGAATCAATAAATAAATTTATTAAATATACATTTAAACATGTAAATTAATCTATATATAAATTTAATAAATATTCAAACAATAATTGAAACAATATAAATAAAACGATTCAATATTTTACTTACATTGTGATTTATATTTTTATTTTTATTACAACTATTATTATGGGTATGTTATTTTTGGCAGTTTAAAAAAAATTACAAATATTAATAAAATTTATCAAAATAATAAGTTGAAAAGATTTCCAATTATTTTTATTTATTTATTGTAAATTTTTCAATGTAACCATGGTAACCATAAATAGACTTTTACCAAAATATTACTAATTAAATTAATTTTGGATAAATTAATTTTGGATTTAACTACACTAAAACCTTCCCTGGGACGCCCACAACAATCCCTGAAAGTTTCATCGCAATCGGACGGGTAGTTTTTGAGTATTTGACAGACACACACACAGACAGACAGACATATATATATATATATTCATACACATCGTATTTTTAATATTTTTGTAATAATAATCAGTTTGCTGAAAAAAATAATTATGAATTTTATATATATATATATATATATATATATGTATATAAATTTCATTTTTCTCGTGAAGCTGGTGCGCATTCCGTCTGCTTTCAAATTTCTTACGCACAAGTTTTCACTTCTGTCGGCCAGTCCCACGACTGCCAATTCGACTTTTTTTTGTGTGTCATATTGAAAAAATTTGTAATTTTTCGCGCTCCGTTAATTGTTATTTTAAAATTTTAAATTTTCTTTATTAATATATTTAAAAGTATGATCCGCATTAGGGCTTCCTAGTATAAAAAATAGATTTTAAATAAGTATGCAAATTTTATTAGTTTTATATTTAAGTTATTTTTATTAATATAAAAACGAATATTATATTGTCAATATATTATTATTAATATAATATTGTTACCGACCGACGATAGTAAGGGAGGTATTGTTTTCACATCAAATTTCACATGTGGAGATTTTTACATATCTCCACGAATCAGGCATTTTCTAAACAGAAAAAAGTATTTTTAGCATGATATCTGTCCGTCCGTATAGATGTGTACAGCCTGAACGGCTCAACCGATTTTGATGAAATTTGGTATATTTACTTAATGCATAAGTGGGATGAATTGATCAACTTTTGGTGCAAATCCGGAAACCGGAAGTGGTAGTATTAGCGATCGACGATAGGAAGGAAAGGGTTATTTTCACACCAAATTTCACATGAGGAGATTTTTTACATATTATCACGAATCATTCACTTTGTATTTGTTTTATTCTCGAGAAAAATCATCTTTATTAGTTTTTTTCTTAATTTAAAATTATATGACGTCATCCAGCCATTCATGACGTCACAGCCTGTTCTTACATATATATTATAAATAAAATAAAATTAAAAATATTTATGTTATATCCATATCTGTTTTTTATTACATTAATAGATATATTAAAATTATTTGAAATTGTTTCTGTAGCTGGAAATTAATTTATTTCAAACTGTCGGTCGGTTCAGTCCTGACAGGTCAACTTATTTTTTTTTTGTGAGGGCAGGGGTTGATATAAAGGGGTATTTATAATCCAAGTATTTGAATTATAATAATTAATTGGTTTTTTCTAATTTTTTATTAATTTCTAAAAACTGGAAACTAATTATTAAGAATATAATTTATTAATTTTTCGGATTTGTGTCTTAAGTGCTTTAAGTGCTTTTTAATGAAATTGATTCAATATTTTTTAATTCTATTTTGATTATTTGTAATTTTTAAAGATTATCACACACACACAATACTTTCAAAAAAGATTGTCAATATTTTGAAAAATAACTACATTTCACCCCGTGTGAAAATTATAATTTTTAACTAACCGTAAAACTGCAGATAATTCTTTAAGTAAAATATTGTAGATCAAGTTGAATCCATACTAAATTTTTCTATCTGGATATATTGTTTTTTTTTTTTGAAAATCTACATAAAAATAAGTTTTCAGTCAGGATTCACTAAAAAGCACTTGCTAGCTTAAAAATACAGAAAATCAAATATTTAAGTATATAATTAATAATATAATAAATCATAAATAAAATAATATAGTATATTTTATTCTTTCTGTTCAAAAATATTAGAACACCCTATACATGAATATAATTGCACATAATAAGAATTGATTTTTTTTTTATTTTATTTTTGAACTGAACGGCAAATGGAGACTTGCAAAATATCTCAATTCATTAATCTTATCTTGAAAACAATCACACTTTAGCAATTCTATTAATAACACTTTCTCTATTCTTTTTTCTCCTTCTCTAGAAACTCATTAACTATTATTACTATAGTATTTTTATCAACTATATTTAATGAAATTTCTATTTTGGAATGTTTATAATGGATCTATATGAAATAATGAATTTCAAAAAAATATGCATCTGATATAATTTTAACTAAATTCCAGGATCGTTTGTCTATGTTTATTTCGAAAATTACAAAGATAGGTTGGGCTCCAAATTTTTCCCATAAAGAAATACATTATAAAAAAAAATATAAACATCCACAGTCAATGATTTTTTTTTTATTTTATTAACTATTTATATCAAATAAATTAATTTTATTAAATCATTGATTTATTTTTGATTTCACACAATTTTATTATAATTTTTTATTTTTATTTAAATCTTGTCATGTAATTTGACTTAAAAACATATTTTTTTAAAAATATTTTATAACTATAACGCGTTATTTCAAATTAAATTTATTTTACCACTTTATATATAAGCATGTTTATAATTACTCTTTTTTTTATTAATATAAATTGACAAATCAAATAAATGAGGGTTGCCGTGGTTGTGGAGGGAAGGGGGATAAATAAATGACTTAAGTTAGTGATGTTCTCTTATTCATGGAGAAGAATGGAGGTGGTGGCTGTGTCCGGAAATGGGGCTTTAACCACGTGCCTCTTTTACTAGTGGGTGGGGATGAAGGAGGAGACCTGCGCGCTGATTGGTGCTCCTCGATGCGCACTCTACACTCTTTTAGTAGGCTTGCAACGCTCGTAAGGCGACAGTCGTGCACTCGGATCAGTCGGTGCATCAGATTTTTTTTGTTTTGTTCTTTTTCTGAATGGAGTGAGTGATTTTGTTATATTTGTTCATATATCATGTGATTAAATTATAAGAATTACAAAAACAAACAAACCAAAAAAAAAAAAATAAAAAATTAAATAATGGCTAGTCGTTTATTTACATCTGGTTTTCTTGCTCTTATGCTCCTTTTTATTCTCTCGATGACATACGTACTTAATTCAGCCAATTCCTGGCCAATGATATGGGATAAACGGGCCTACGCTTCCGGCTTTGATCAACAGACACTCGAGCAACAGCAACAGGATGCTGTATTTGTCAGTTTACGTGTTGGACCACTTGAGGATCTTATTCTATCACCAAGTACAAGTGCAGGAATTGATCATACACGTCGGAATAAAGTTAAAGAGGTAGAATTAAAAAAAAAAATAGTATTAATTTTTTTTTAAAATTTTTTAACTCTTAATTACTTTTATATTATTCATATTATATATAATATGAATAATATAATAATATAGGTTTTTTACCTAAACAGGAATTCTTTTATTTAGAATTTTACAATAATAAATTTGTGAATGAACGAACGCTACCGTTCTTGGGTTTTCAACCTTTTTTGAATTGTGGAACCCTTTTGGAATTATATTTTTTTGTCCGAACCCGAAACAAAAAATAGTATTCATTGAGGGGTTTAATCGTCTTTTTTAATTTATAGATAAATAAATCTATCTATCTAATAAGCAAATATTAGAAATAATGCAGAAAATAAACAAAAATATCACGATTACACTTATTTCTTACTACTTTCAAATCAGGAAATTTTCAATATTTTTGAAGTTAAAAACAGATATTTTTGCCGAACCCCATTGAGAAGCAATGCTTTAATGGGTTCAATAATTTGTCTGAATTGATTTCATAAAATTTTATTTAGTGTTTGAGTAGGGAAAATCAAGAGTTTCGTTATTCGTTTCATTTTTTAAATCAAATATTTTGAAAAAAATAAAAAATAATAATAATAATAAAATTTAATTATTATTTCTTATTTCTCAGATTAATTTTTTCGAAAACAATTAATTATTTTAGCAAAAATAAATAAATTTAATAATATCTTTTTAATCAAATTTTTAAATGTTACTTTTTTATTAAATTCTACTATTGTAAAAAAATTAATAAAAATTCATTTTTTTTAAATTGTTCAAACAGATAAGCGAAGACGTCTAGAATCACCAATATATAGATAATATTTTTTTCACCTAATTTCGAAATATAGTATAGCATATCATAGTACATATTGCGAGACTGATAACTTTTTATCATATTTCTTTATTTTTAAATAAAACTAATCAATTCTAAAAAAATATTAAAAAACAATTATATAATAATAATAATAAGTAAATGCGTTTGCTTTTGTTTCCCGGCTTTTTCATTGGTTTGTTTTTTACTAATTTTTAATCACTTCATTCCTATTAATTTATAATTATAATCATCAATTAAAATTAGCTTTAAAAATTAAATCTCTTAAATCCTGAAATATTTACAATTTAAGTAAACTACCACTTAAATTATAATTTTTTCATTTTTATAAGGACATATTAAAATTTTATTTTTCATAAGAATTTAAGCCAAAGACGACCTTTGACTTTATTCAAAATATTAATTTTTATATTAAAAAATAAGCGGGAGTGTCCTCCCCTAGACTTTCCCGCTTATAAATAGGTATAAAGAGTTGTGAATGAATATTTAGAATGTGTAAACTTGGTATTGATAAAGAGCCAGTTCGTATTAGTTTATTGGTGTCAAATTTGATATTTGGTAACATTTATATATATATATATATATATATATAGAATAAAGTGCTACTTCCGGTTAACTGATTTTTTAAATGTAAAAAAACAGATATGGATATAATATAAATATTTTTAATTTCATTTTATTTATAATATATAAGGGCTGGCTGTGACGTCATGAAATGCTGGGTGACATCATATAATTTTAAATTAAGAAAAAACTAATGAAGATGATTTTTCTCGAGGATAAAACCAATATAAAGTGCATAACACGTGGAGATATGTCCTCACGTGAAATTTGATATGAAAATAACCCTTCACTTCCTCTCTTCGATCGGCAATACTAGCACTTCCGGTTTCCGGATTTGCACCAAAAGTTGATCAATTCATCCTACTGATGTATTAAGTAAATATACCAAATTTCATCAAAATCCGTTGAGCCGTTCAGGCTGTACACATCTATACGGACCGACGGACAGACGGACGGACGGACGGACAGACATCATGCTAAAAATACTTTTTTCTGTTAAGAAAATGCATGATTCGTGGATATGTACCTAAAAATATCCATAGGTGAAATTTGGTGTGAAAACAATACCTCCCTTACTATCGTCGGTCGGTAAAAAAGAAACGCTACTTGTATAGGTAAAATGTCACTTCCGGTAGTCAGATCATGATGAAATTTGGTATCTCAATTTTTTTCATATTTTTAAATCGATATACAAAATATGAAGCAAATATCTCGAAGCAAACTGGTACTTTACTTGAAAGGTAAACGCAACCAGTGTAGGTAAAGTACCACTTCCGGTTAACCGATTTTGACGAAATTTTGATAGAAATATACAAACTGTGAATAATATCGGTATACCAAATTTCGAAGCCCTAGCTTGATTAGTTTTTGAGTAAATTTGCTTACAGACATTACATACATACATACATACATACATACATACATACATACACACACACAGACATAATTCGAAAAATGGTATTTTCCGACTCAGGGAGGTCTAAAACGTCAAGATCTATCGAAATCTCGAAGTCGAAATTTTTGACGATTCCAATACTTCCCTTATACGAAGTATGCGGGAAAGTAATGAATGAATTTAACAAATGCGCCCCCATGGAGAGAGCTTTGTACTATTGTACATTATTTGCTTCTTGGATAAATATTTAGCAATGTAAATTACAATATTTACAATCATATTTCATTGTTTGAGGGCGATATGTCTAAGAAATATTGTTAGAATCTGTTTCAATTCAAATCACCCCACTCTAGCAAGCCAACCACAGAGAGTATTCTAAATACTATTATTCTCATATCGTATTAATCAAACCAGTTTTATAAAACTTGAAAAATAGATATTAATAATAATTTTCGAAAATATTAATGATACCATTTTTTCTGAAATATTTTATTTTTATGTAATAAGTAATTTTATCATTCTTATCTATTTATTAATCGTTTAATTCTGTTTAATTAGATTACTTATATCTAATATATCTAAAAAAAAATTACATTTTTTGATAATCATTATTTATCTTCGAATTGTTTCTGAGGATAGGAGGTGGGTGGGAAGCGAGTTCTGATATATTTATGTGTCTTATTGTTATTATTATTATTATTATTATTATTATTATTATAATTGAATAACTGGAAATATTTTTCCAATGGCTATAGCTTTAATGTGTTATTATAATTATTTCCTTATTAGAATAATAAATTTCAATTATTGAAATAGATACCTATTGCTTTAAGTGGCGTCAATTTAAATGTCAACAGGTAGTCAGTAAGTCGAGTGGATGGACCTGCCTAACTTTTATTTTTTTTTAGGTCAATCGAATGAATAAAAAAGGAAATCTATATTAAAAAAAATAAATATTTAATGTTTATGATTTATTATTTAAATACGCTCTAGACTTTCCATATATATCAAACAATTATTTTATAGAAAATAATTTATAAGCTTCAGAAACAAAAAAAAAATATTATTGATGAACAATAATTTTCGTGAAGGAGTGTGGCTATAAGGATATAAAAGGAAGGGCACCTTCTCATTTCTCTTCATTACTCTACTGTATAAAAAGTATAAATAAGATTGATTTCATTTTTTCAACTCTATTAATAATAACGTTATATTAAATATCTATAAAATTTATTTAAATTTATTGAAAATGTTTTAAGTATATTTATTATTCTTTCGAGAAAATTCCAATATAAGCGTATTTGTCAATTGAATTATGGTATGGTCTGACTAGACTAATGTTTACTAAATTATCAAAATATAAATTCATTATGTTAAGTTCTTTTACGATTTAATTAAAATAACAGAAGGAGAGGAAAAAAATTAAACATTTCTTTAGCCAACAGGGAAACGGTATAGGATGTTAAAAAATTAATTAATATACTTTTATTTAACTTTTTCAATAATCCCGACTTTTTTATTAAAAAATTATATATTTATACCAAAATGTACAAAATATCAAATACGAGGTAGGGTCAAAAAGTTCGCGGAATGGTCGCTTATAGTCAAGTATTTCTTAGCTGAAAGGGAAATTTTTGTTTGTGAGGTTGGCATAACTGGTAGTGAATGTGCTTTTGAGGTTAGCAGGCAGTTGTAGTTGGTTCCGTGCGTTCGGTGTTTAATATTGTAGATCGTAGTTTCTTTCTTTCGTCGGATTGTGCAATGTCGACATTAGAGCAGCGTGGCAATATTAAATTCTGTGTGTTGCTGGAGAAATCACACTCGGAGACTCTTGAGATGCTAAAAAAAGCATACGGAAATTCTGCGATGAAGAAAACAGCAGTTTACGAGTGGCATAAGCGTTTTCGCGACGGTCGCACAACAATTGATGATGACGTTCCGACTGGGCGGCCTTCCACTTCCACTACAGCTGACAATGTTGAGCGCGTTCGACAAATTGTGCGTGCGGACAGACGAACAACCATCAATAATATTGCCTCTGAAGTTGGTATTTCACATGGGAGTGTTCACAGCATTCACAGTCAGAGGTGATTGAAAATGCGACGGAGCGGCTGAAGGAACTTTCAAAAAACGGCTTTCAAGAGTGTTTCCAACAATTATATGAACGGTGGAATAAATGTGTAGATGCAGGAGGAGAGTATTTTGAAGGGAAATAATGTAAGAATGTTATAAATATTTTTAATAAATTTTTAATAACCAATTCCGCGAACTTTTTGACCCTACCTCGTATATAAATTAGAGTAAAAAGTGTAAATATGGGCTACCATTTTTCTGTCTCCAATATCAGGTATTAAAAATTAACTTGTAGTAAAGTTCTTTCTAAAATCATTTTACATTCAATGAGGATTTTTCATTTTTTTAAGAAAATCAACATTCGAGAAATGGGCTACTGTTAATTATGTTTTAAAAATACCTAAAAGAAAAGGAAAATACAAAATAAAACAACATTTATGTGTAATACATGTTTAATTACAAAACAAGAAATCTTATCACTTGAATTTATTGGGTTGTTGCATAAATTCTAGACTTAAGGCCCGATTCACACACAAGTGGCGTATCGCACTGGCGTGGTTCTGGCGTGGAACAGGTTTGTTAAGGCCCGATTCACACACAAGTGGCGTATGGCACTGGCGTGGTTCTGGCGTGGTTCTTAAGATTATGTGAGTAAATTATTTTAATTAAGAAAATTTGATCTCATAATTGGATTTTCACGTAAGATTTTAATATATAATATATTTTTTAATATTATTTTTATAGTAGTTTAGTGTTATGCTAATTTTATATTTTATTTTTATTTTGTTTACTTTGATTTTTTTTTAAATAAATTAATAACATTTAAAGTAGCATAAAAAAAGTAGCACAAAAAACACGTTTTTATAATTAAATGCTGGCAAAATATAAAATTTGATTAAAAAGTTGAAATGAATAATGAAATGGTCTAGAAGTGGCGTGCCAGTCCCTACGAGCCACCGGTGGAGTCGGAGCGGAGTGGTCTTCGTGCCATTTTCCACGCCTCCAACACGCCATATCTGTGGGTATTGAGTCATAAGCTAATGCAATTACATTACAAACCTGTTCCACGCCAGAACCACGCCAGTGCTATACGCCACTTGTGTGTGAATCGGGCCTAATGCTCCATTAACTTCAGCTATCTAGCTTCATTTTTCTTAAAACGATGGTCGTTTTCGTTTAACATTATTATAAATGATTCATTTTTCGACTCCGGTGATCATTGGTTTCTTGAATGGATCCATTTCATGTCGTTTTAGTAAATAATCGCAAGCAGAGATTCTGACAATAAAATTTTTTTGTGATAAGTCATGCGACACTCAGACTTAACATCATTCCCAATTGCTGCAATTGTCTCACAACTGGTGACTGATTAATTTTTAGGTCATTAGTAAGCTGACGAGTTGTATTATGATTATCAGTTTTAAATGATGAAGATATCTAAATTTAAACACCAATGTCTAGACTCTAGACCATATTTACACCATCAAGACATTTTGAAACTATCGATCCCATTACTCGTATCAATATATATTCCAAAAACTCATTTGTAAAAAAAGATGGAAGCTTAAATAAAATCGTTTTAATGTGTACACAACTAATTATGCGAGCATAACATAGGAAAAAAAAATAAAATGTACGAACCTGCGAAAGTTTCGTTTCGTTTTGAAGCTATACTATCCACAAGCACACCCACTTTTTACTGCGATCACGAAAATTTTCAATGTCGAGATTTTAATTTTTTTATACGTTTTGAAGGTCCCTGAGCCATTTTCACTAAGGTTGAGAAAAATGTATTTATGTGTTTGTGTGTATGTAGACAAGATTATGCAAAAACGGTTTGAGCTAGAATAATGAAATTTGGTATGCGGGCATTATTCAAAAATCGTAGTTTTTTTTTACTTTTGAGAAATGTAGCTCTTTCGGAAGAGGGTCATTACCTACAACGTTTTGATTTTTTTCCTCTAAAGTGACCGTAAAAATAAAGATATATGTTTGATAATTTTTCACAAAATTAAAAATTTTATAAATCTGCTATATATAGAATTTCAGCTTGATTGAATCGCTGAAAGTACCAGAATTAATTTTTTAACACTGCAAATCTCACGCGCCAGCACGTGACGTGTTGCCATCAACAAAGGGCCAAACACGCGCTAGTTTAATACATATTATTTATTAATTTTTATTTATAATTTATTTAATTAAAATATAATATATGTTAATTAATCCAATTCAAATTGCGAGATAGTCGAGTGGAGACACTCCAGATTTTTTACAATACTATTCTTTTTGGATTCTGGGGTCCTTAAAAATAGTATCTCCGTTGAATCACTAAAGAGATACAGAATTACATTTGCAAATTATCTCTTTATTAAGAGACAATTTTAAAAATTTAAAAAAAAAACAATTCCGCCAATTAATTTTTGAAACATGGGATTCAACCTTTTCATATTAAATATTGTAAGGAGGACCGTTTCAAGTTGGGGTCACTTTGTAGACGATCCTCTAACGTTGGGTGCCAATTTATAAGGGGATCTAAGTATGGGGCCCTTGTAATGACCCACGATGACCGTGAATTGTTAATTATGTTAAGTTAATGATGGGCGCCAACTTTGGATATCCCAAAGTATAAAATAGTGTTGAAAAATTAAGGGAAAAGGGAAAACACAATAATAATGTTCACATTAATTTACTTTAATTAAATAGATAAAAATTAACAAATTAAATATACAAATTTTAAATAGAAAAAAATAAGAAAATGTAATTCACTATTGTCACTGGAATTAGCAGAAATAATTATCACAGGGGGTGATGATAAGGATTATACACAAATAATTATATCACGGGACGTGATAAGTATAGGTTATATCAGGATGATATCACTTGTTCGACTGTATCACAGGGTGTGATAAAAATGATTATATACAAAATAATTATATCACGGGACGTGATAAATACCAGGTCATATCGGGATGATATCACTAGTTAAACTGTATCACAGGGTGTGATG
Source organism: Labia minor (assembly GCA_963082975.1). Taxonomy (NCBI): domain Eukaryota; kingdom Metazoa; phylum Arthropoda; class Insecta; order Dermaptera; family Spongiphoridae; genus Labia; species Labia minor. Next base: position 30,783,069 of record OY720346.1, read on the forward strand.
ATAAAAATGATTATATACAAAATAATTATATCACGGGACGTGATAAATACCAGGTCATATCGGGATGATATCACTAGTTCCACTCTCCATTCTCAACTGCCTAAAAATATTAAAACTTGGAGGGATGGATCCTCCCCTTATGTGAAATATAATATCTATATATATATATATATTACATTTTAAGAATAATGCGACGAAATAACTTTGTTAATAAAAAAAAAGGGAATAGAAAAAAACAAAATAAACTAAAAAAATAGACAGACAAAATAAAATGTATAATAATAAAAAATAACTAAGAATATAAATACTTTGTCCGTTACATCCTCCCCCTCTGATTCCGAGGTCTTTTGATTGAGGGATCAGCCCTAGGAACGGACAATTTTTGGCCTTCCTCGCTTACGTAGAGGAACTACTGGAGTAGAACGCGTGTCGTGGCTTAGACGCAATGCTGATGTATGAGGGGGAACAAGTCCTTGAGTAAATAAATGTTTTTGAGTTTGTGGTGGCTCCATAACTCCTGGTGGGCCCCGATGGGCTCTCGGAGACCCCACCAGCTGTCTATATCGGACAGCAGGATCTTCTTTGCTGACTTTGGTACCGTCCATGGAATCGACGGCCCTTTGCAGAGCATTCAAACAACCGCCTGTGTTTATATGATGTTCAGCGTAAGGAGTTGGCTCTCCCCCTGGTTGAAAGACGGTTTCATGTTCTTTTAATAAATGGGCAAGTTTTATGTTCTGTTCCTCAGTTAGCTGAATAGTGTTTTCAACAACAGTATTATTTTCTTCAGTGGTGCAGAGATTTTCTCGAATAAATTTGTATTTTCTCTTAGGATAATTATGAAAATACCAGCGATTGTTTCGCATATCTAATACTAAACCTGCTTTTCTGAGAAAGTCAAGACCTAATAGTGATCTATTTCCACTAACATTGGGTAGGAATATCATTTCTATATGTATTATTTGATTTTTGATTTTTACAGGAACTGTAGCTAATAACACGGAATGTATACGCTTTTTCCCGTCAGCTAGAGTTAAGGAAAGTTTTTCGACTTTAAAATGTTCTCCTCGTTGTCTTAAATAGCTGAGAAGACGCTGACCGCCAATTGAGCGAGTGGCCCCGCTGTCAACGCAAATAGAACCAGAAGCTTCATAGATGGAGGCTTCTATTAGAGCGAGTTTAGTATCTCCATTTGTAGTGACGTCACACTGCAAGGCGTGTGCGTTGGTATTTCCTTGCTTCGGATTGCAAGTTGGACACCTTGGTTTGGTGACTCCTGGAGTTCCGCAGCCGTAGCAACGAATTATTGAAGAGTCAGTCTCTTCTTTTTGTTTTTCACGAGGTTGTGAGTTTCTAAAGGGTTTCCGATCATAATATTTCGATTTAGGGGGTTCGATAGATTTATTTGAAGGGATTGTTTTTGAAAATGGGGCCCTTAAGTTATCATAGGAGTCGAATTTTTCTGCGAGATCGAGGGGATCTACCAGTGTTTCCCAAGAGTCGAGGAAGTGATCTTTGCATTCGGATGAACACTTTCTCTTCATTTGATCAGCTAGGATCAAATTTTTAAGTTGATCAAAATTTTCAATTTTTAGATCGGATAGCCAGGCTTCTAGATAACCGCGTAGATTGAAGTAAAAATCTTTCCAAGTGTTTTCCGATGTCTTCTTGGAGGTGGAGAAAAGTTTTCTTATTTTATCCGTAGTTAATTTAAATCGGTGAAGTAGGAGCTTCTTAATATGTTGATAGTCTTGGGCGACTTCATTTGGTTCTCTAATTATTAGAGTGGTAATATCTGTGGGTAAGACCGAAATAAGATAAGTGACCCATGCATCCTCAGATATGCCAAGAAAATTCATTTGTCTTTCGAAAAGACGCAGATACGTATTAATATCGTCATCGTTAATTTTAAATAGAGGTAAGAATTTCAATATATCTACTTTCGGTTGAAGTGGGGTTGGTGATTCTACCTGGTTCACTACGGTTTGAATTCGGAGTTTCTCTAGTTCAAATTGTCTTTCTTTCTCCTTTTCTCTTTCTTCTCTCTCTCTCTCTTCTTTCTCCCTTTCCCTCACTCTCTCTTCTTTCTCCCTTTCCCTCACTCTTTCTTCTTTCTCTCTTTCTCTTTCTTCTTTTTCTTTCCTATCCTCTATGATGGTCATAAGTAATTCCCGTGTAAGGTCTTCATCATAATCAGGCAATGACGTGATGTCATTTTTTATATCGATCCTACGAGAATCTAAATTCATAACTATTCCTAATTCCTGTGCTAAAAGGATAAGATCCTCCTTTTTTCCTTTGCCGAAAAATGACATTTTTAATAGGATAATTAAATTTAATGTTAACCAAAGAGAAAAAAAAAATTAATTAATTAATCAAAATTAAAAGTTATTTAGTCGCGTACAATTGAATTATACAATGTTTAATTATAAAATAAGATAATTGTAATATAATTTAAAATATGTAAAAAGTATTTAAATATTTGAAAATATAGTGATATTTTATCAATTTTATTAATTCATTAATTTAAATATAATGTAGTTGAATAAAATTTAAAATCAAAAAAAAAATTTACAAATTAAAGATATAAATTAATTAATTATAACTAATAATAATATTAATATATTCAAACTATTTTTATTGAATTAGAATTAAATAGATAAATATTCTATTTGTTAGATAAATGTGAAAATTAAAAATAAAATAAAAAAAAATTAATAAGTGTTAAATATATATTAAACAAGAAGATATGATTTATTTAAATTTAAAGTATAAAAGTAAAAGTTTTAAATTTCTATTTTATTAATTAAATATTAAATTGTAGTATAAGTCCGTTGAGACCAAAAATGATGATACTGCTCACCAAAGATGAATAATGTACTTTTCTCAGGAGCCGTGGTGTACAAATCGGGCTACACGTTGGGCTGCCACTTTGTAAGGAGATCTAATCGAGCCAAACGTTGGGCTGCCACTTTGTAAGGAGGACCGTTTCAAGTTGGGGTCACTTTGTAGACGATCCTCTTACGTTGGGTGCCAATTTATAAGGGGATCTAAGTATGGGGCACTTGTAATGACCCACGATGACCGTGAATTGTTAATTATGTTAAGTTAATGATGGGCGCCAACTTTGGATATCCCAAAGTATAAAATAGTGTTGAAAAATTAAGGGAAAAGGGAAAACACAATAATAATGTTCACATTAATTTACTTTAATTAAATAGATAAAAATTAACAAATTAAATATACAAATTTTAAATAGAAAAAAATAAGAAAATGTAATTCACTATTGTCACTGGAATTAGCAGAAATAATTATCACAGGGGGTGATGATAAGGATTATACACAAATAATTATATCACGGGACGTGATAAGTATAGGTTATATCAGGATGATATCACTTGTTCGACTGTATCACAGGGTGTGATAAAAATGATTACATACAAAATAATTATATCACGGGACGTGATAAATACCAGGTCATATCGGGATGATATCACTAGTTAAACTGTATCACAGGGTGTGATGATAAAAATGATTATATACAAAATAATTATATCACGGGACGTGATAAATACCAGGTCTTATCGGGATGAAATCACTAGTTCCACTCTCCATTCTCAACTGCCTAAAAATATTAAAACTTGGAGGGATGGATCCTCCCCTTATGTGAAATATAATATCTATATATATATATATATTACATTTTAAGAATAATGCGACGAAATAACTTTGTTAATAAAAAAAAAGGGAATAGAAAAAAACAAAATAAACTAAAAAAATAGACAGACAAAATAAAATGTATAATAATAAAAAATAACTAAGAATATAAATACTTTGTCCGTTACAATATATATTTTTTTTATTACAAAATTTAATAGAGATTTTGTTTTTGATTTCGACAATAATATCTGTTCATACCTTTTCATTAACGGTTTTTTTTAAATCAAATTATAAAATTAAATATGTATTAATTTTTTAAAAATATATTTTCCCAAAAGAAACAAATGATTTTATTTATAAACAAATTTAAAAATTGTCACTATTTGATTTTGTTTTATCTATTAATTTTCCAACTTTTGATTATTCCAATTACCACTTGGTAATTATGATAAGCCACTAAATTTTTTTTATTTGCTTAGAAATGAAATTGGATACTAAGCTGAATAAAGTATTTTTCCAATAATATAAATAATTATAATTTCTAATATGCCATTCAAAATCAAATGCATTATTTAACTATTCAAGCATTCAAGTTATTTAAGTATTATTTATTTAAGTATATTAATATTTAGGTATATTCGGCTAAACAAATTATATATTCTATAAAAAAAAACATATTTAACTATTATTGTCATATGTATATCCTTCAATCAACAAAAAACTATGGTAAAGGTTTAATTTTTTGAAAAGGAAAATTCACTTGGACTCTTTTTTAAAAAATTACCTATAAATTAATATTATTATAATATTTTCTGTAAGTTTAATTACTAGGTGATTATAATAATTACATTGTGATGATTTTGATTTTCTTTGATATTTATTACCCTCACTTTATTAATTAATTACCTTAATTATTAAAAAAAACGAGATTTAAGGAAATCGATTTTAAACTCAAAAACCTGGTCATAATAAATGGAATTATTTAAAAAAAAAAACTATTTAAGCCTCATTGTACATAGAATATTAGTTTTGGGAATAATAAGATTTGATTATTATTTTGACTATTTTTGTTATTATTACTAATAGAAGAAATTGATAGATATTTGAAATTGACTAAATAGGTATATGATTAAATGAAATATAATTTTTTTACTTGTTTTAAAATGGATAAGAATTCAAAATTTGAATTTTATACGCCACCCAAATGATTTAATTATGCCGTTAAAGGGAAATAAGCCATTTTATGTATACAATTTTTTTTTTTTTGTTTTAAGGAATTCGATGAGTATCCAAATCAATTTTATTATAAAAAGTTGTATTTTTTATTTAAATGACCAGAGGGCAGTAATTTAGTCGATCACACGTGCGCATAATTCAAAAAAAAAAAAAAAAAATAATAAAATAAAAATAAAAAATAAAATAAAATAAAATAAAAATAAAACATTCGTTATGAATAATCAATCTCTCTCCACACATATATATATAAATATATTTATTATTTCCATATACCTTTATAAGAATATATATAAAGGGAAAGAGAGAGAAATAAGAAAGACACTCTCTCTTTACGTATTTCTCTTCATTGGATTATTTTATTAGATTGTATGTCTAGGTTTTTTATTTTATTTTTTTCTTGTAAAGTTTTCACATAGAAACGCTCTTGGGCATAATTAGATTAGAGAATTTGAATTGTTAGTTGCATGAATAAATAAAAAAAAAAATAAAAACCAAAATTAAAAAAAAAAAATCAAATCTGACTTAAAATATAAAATAGAATACATTTATGTTTATTATAATAAATGATAACAAACGACATTTATCTATTCGTATACCATTTTCAAATATGAAAATGATATATGAGATATCCTGAACCTTCTTCATACTTCTTTTTATAATTTCCCATGTCTATCTTTATTTTGTATACGCACTGAACATTTCCCAATTGGTTTCCCCTTAGTTTTGAAAATAGTCCGTTTGTTGTATATAATCAGCGTACCCTAAAATCGAAAAGGCGTAAACTCGAATTTTTCTATTTGAGATACATATCTAACAAGGATGTTACCACTTTTTCGATAAATTCGACAAACTGGAAGTGCCACTTAACATCCTTAATTTTGCATTTTTGCAATTTTCTCAAAAATTATCTTTAATTTCAGGAAGATTTTATTCACGTTGAAGTTTTTTGATAGAGCTGCCAAAGAAATTATATAAAATAGACTTTTAAGTAAAAGTTGTTGATACTCTCGCACCGTTACTATTTATTTGATAATGTCAAATTTGATTAGCAAATTATAGGCAAATGTTCTTTAAAATAATAAAAATAAAAATATAAAAATTGATTGTGTCTATCATATTGTTAAATTTTACTTAGCTAATGTTATAATGTACTGGCGTAAGCAATTTAACCAATATACTATATAATAAGTTGACCTGTGGCCAGGTCCGAACCGACCGACAGTTTAAAATAAATTAATTTCCAGCTACAGAAACAATTTCAAATAATTTTAATATATCTATTAATGTAATAACAAACAGATATGGATAGAACATAAATATTTTTAATTTTATTTTATTTATAATATATAGCTGAATTAGCCGGCGTTGCCCGTGATCATAATAAGGAGGCTGTGACGTCATGAAGGGATGGGTGACGTCATATAATTTTAAATTAAGAAAAACATAATGAAGATGATTTTTCCCGAGGACAAAACCAATACATTCGTGGTGATATGTAAAAAAATCTCATGTGAAATTTGGTGTGAAAATAACCCTTCCCTTCCTATTGCCGATCGCTAATACTACCACTTCCGGTTTCCGGATTTGCACCAAAAGTTGATCAATTCATCCCACTGATGCATTAAGTAAATATACCAAATTTCATCAAAATCGGTTGAGCCATCCAGGCTGTACACATCTATACGGACGGACAGACATCATGCTAAAAATACTTTTTTCTGTTAAGAAAATGCATGATTCGTGGAGATATGTAAAATCTCCACATGTGAAATTTGGTGTGAAAACAATACCTCCCTTACTATCGTCGATCGGTAAAAATATATAAAATTATAAAATTGAATAAGAGACAAATTAAATATTTTCATGCAATTTGATTAAATATCTAATTTTATTTATATGTTAAAAATATTTGAAGTGGTATCAAAATCATATAAAAAAATTTCTTTGATTAAATAATTCAAATTTGCTTATGATATCTAACTTATAGTATTTATATTCTGTCGAATTTTCTTTTTTTTTCTTCCAAAATAATAATCATTATTTTCTTAAAATTAATTAATTATAATAATTATAATAATAAAAAGGTGTTAAAGATGTTGCTGTTATTATGGTAGTTGAAGCTGTCATTCTGAACTCGTCGACACTCCAAACTCACTATTCAAGAGCTTAATATTTTTTTTATCTTACTGGCTTTAAGAAAAACAGAGATATTTAAAGAAAAAGAGAGAAACATATATATGTATATATGAGGTATGTGGGCTAATGGGAGTGAAAAAAGAGGGATTGAGTAAATAAAAATATAATCATCTCTCTCTCTCTCTATCTTTTCTAACAATGCTTCATCTCCTTAGGTTTGTCTGTCTATGTCTACCTGCCTCTTCAACTTTTCAATTTTCAGTTCTCTCTTCCTCTTCTCTTTTGTTGCATAGTCATACATTCATACACAATATTTGATTTTATTATTATATATTTTATCTTATGTTTATTTTTCTTTATTTTTTCTTTTCCTCTATTCTTTAATAAAAGAGACAATCATCATACATAGGTACATGGAGAGTTTTTTTAACTACTTTATTTATTAACGCCTTTTGGATTCTTAGATAGTGTATTTTTTGAAAGTAAATATAATAAAAGATTAAAAAAAACAGCTATAACTTATCTTATATTTACTTCAGTTTATATTAAAATTTAAAATAAGGCTCAATTTCATTTTTACTATCTAGATCAGAGGTTTATATAGACCCCAGGGGTCTATTTAACAACAAGAAGGGTCGATCTGATCCAAGGAGTCGAATGGGAGTCGATTGGGATTCGAAGGAAAAACAGTTCTTAATACGCAAATCACATATACCTAATGCGTATGTAAAATTTTAAATTTTTTTATAATTGATTTAATATCATTTTTTTATAGAAAATAAAATAAAAAACTTGTATATATATTTATTCGGGTGAAAAGAAATAAAAAATCTTTAGGTACTTTACTTATGGTTTCTGATTTATTAAATATTAAGCCTATTAGATAGTTTTTTATTTTAATTACCTGAAAATTATTATGGGGGTCGATGGAGATTTCGAAAAACTATATAGGAGTCGATGATCAAAAAAATTTGGCGACCTCTGATCCAGATGCTCAATCTTTTTTAACACACTTTACTTAACTCACAGTGGCAGGTTGTCCGTGTGTTGTTTGTCCGCGGCATTTTATAATCGATATTTAAACAACTTCCCGTCATTCAATCAACTTGAAATTTTGCATACGCGCTTGCTCCTGCTAATAATACACGAATCAATTGAAAAATCCACTGAATTATTTACCTGTTAGTGGTAATTAATTAACTAAACTTTCATATGCGGAATATGGAATAGTTCACTATTTCAATCATAGATGGCGATATCAGTTCTACAGACGCTGAACACATGTAATTAATAAGAAATATTTAAAATAACGACTACATTTATTTACGTACGACTAAAAAGTATAAAATAAATTTAAGTAAAAAGAAATCTTTTTAAAAAACACACTTTACTTAAAATTGCACTAAAAAGTAAAAAATAAAATCACTGTAAAGTGTATGCGCCCAATAGTGGAAGCAAATGTTTTACGGTGTTATTATAATTTGAGCGCACACACTTTACAGTGATTTTATTTTTTACTTTTTAGTGCAATTTTAAGTAAAGTGTGTTTTTTAAAAAGATTTCTTTTTACTTAAATTTATTAAAGTGTTCTTTTTCTCTATTCGTGGAGGTTCGCCTCCATGTTCCCCTTCCACCGTATTTTTGAATATTAGAAGTATAAATACAATCAAGTATCTTTACTCTTGATTAGAATGATAATCGGGATTCTTTTTCATTTTAAATTTTTATATTCTAATTTTCTAAAAATATATTATGATATTAATTTTAAAAGTTATTAAATTATATTTAGAATATTTAAATATATAAAATTTACATTTATTATTTTAATTATTAATAAGTTATGTATAATTTATGTAATAATATAATTTTAATTTTTAATAATATTTTCTTAAAAAAAAACAATGATCATATTACATTTCATATAAGTAGTTAAATTTTATAATTTGTGAAATCTAAATAAGTAATTCAACAAAAAAAAAATATTAAACTAATTAAATGATTTTTTTATTTAAAATTTCCTCCATGAAAAAATTTATTTCCAATTCTTTTTAGGTTTCCCTTCCTAATTTTTACTTAAATACATAAATGTTACATAAGATATAGATAATTATAATATATAATTATATATATAGATAATTTTTAAAAATAATCATTAAATATAATATTATCTTTTCGAAATATTAAAAATATATAATCATTAAAATGATCTTTATTTAATTAATATATTAACCTAATTAAAATAATATCAAGTACATTAATATTAGTAGTAGATCGAATGATGTTTTTATTTTGTTGATCTCCAAATGAGATCAATAATATTATTTTTACTTAATTATTAATGATGAAATGCAAATATAGATTTCAGCCATATTTGGGATTGGCATTTGAAATATCTTCTATTATGTGTATAGCGTAGTCTATTATAGGAATCCATTAGATTTGTAATTTATCAATTTAAAAAATATGTATAAATAGATATAGCTCATGCATATATTTTTTTAAAATTTTTGATGTAAGTACATTATATATTTACTATTTATTTGTTGAAAAATGATATAAAATCAACAAATAAAATATATTTTTGTATTTTTAATTTAATGAAAATTTCACAAAAACTGATCAATATAAATGAATAATAATGGGATGACTAACTAAAATGGGCTTATCCAATTCATGTAAATAAATAATGATAATAAAAAATTTTGAAATGTTTTTTAAAGGATTATTTTAATTTTTTAAAGAGTATTAACATTTTGACTCTCTCTTTCTCCCCCCTCTACCCGATAAACAAACATGGATTGGAAAATATATTTTTTTTTAAATGAATATCAAGTCATATTTTCAAATGAAAAAATATTATTTAGAAATTGCCCTCAATTCATTCATTTATTTCATTTTATCCTTCTATTTTTTATTTAAACATTACCTATTTATTTCATTAAACAATTTCTTTATTAATGCCTAACTTTAATTAACTAAGATTGATTATTTCCTAAATTATTAAATTTTTGTATTAATTTAGATCTTATTGGGTTGTATTTAAATATATCGAAGAAAAAATAATTTTTTTTAATTTTCTCAATTTTTATTTAATATTCAAGATATTTTTTGATATTTTTTATTATTTAAAATAAAAAACGTGATATTTAATTAAACCATATGTATATATATTTTTTATGTATATTTATTCATGCATTTTAAATTATTTCTGCCATATTTTTTGTAATTATTTAACTTGTTAAAAACGATAATCGTTCTAATGCTTTACATGAAACCATCCCAATTGGTATGTGATCTATATTTATTTTAGTATAGCTATAGCCTTTACCACCGTTCCATTGTACTGTTTTGTTTTAAACAAAGAGCAATAACTTTTTAAAATTTTCTTTTCTTTCAAACAATTTTTATATTTATTTTTTACAAAATTAAAAAAACAGAAACAAAAAATTAATGAGTTTTCAAATTGTCTCATTTTACTTTTATACCAGTCTTTAAGAAAGATAAAAAAAAAATATTAAAAAAAATATTACCTTCTCTTTTTTCTTTTCAACCTTATCGTTTTTAAACAGATACTTTTAATACCTATTATATTATATTTATGTTAGAAAAACTCGGGTTATATAAGCCCTTCATGTTGTTATAAATACATTATATTCACGTATATTTTTCAATAAGTAAAAAGAGAAGGAGAGAGTGAGTGAAATATTTTTTTAATTTATTTTATCAATCATTCCAATCAATAAGATATTTTTCCTACAGGATTTTTTTCTCTAAAAAAAGATTCCCTCTGTCTATATTTTACTACGATTATCTTTTATCTTGTTTCTTAGTGCAATTCTAAAATTCCGGGAATCCGTCTTGGGGGTCAAGTATCATTCACAATGAATACTTTGAAAAGAATCATCTTCGTTTCATTCCCTTCCCTCTTTTGCTCTCTCACATCCTCTTTTACTCCCTCCTATGTTTCTATTTTTCATCTCTAGTCATGATACTTTAGAAGGGTCAAATACGATTAAAATCATTACTTTATTAAAAAAAAATTTGGAATAGTTTTTTTATATACTAAACACAAAGATGCAAGTTATAAAATATAGCTTTTTATAACATTTATTTTCAATAAGATTAATTTCTAATAATATTTAATAGATAAAATCACTTTCTATTAAATAATCGATATTAATTAAACACGAAATACTTGATTCACTTGTGTCATTTTTGCTATCTCGTCAGAGATAGTATTGCGATCACCAAAATTTTTGATGTCAAGATTTTAATGTTTTTATACGTTTTGAAGATCCCTGAGCCATTTTCACTAAGGTTGAGAAAAATGTATTTATGTGTTTGTGTGAATGTAGACAAGATTATGCAAAAACGGTTTGAGCTAAAATAAAAAATAAATGAAATCTATACACGGGCATTATTCAAAATTGGTAGTTTTCTATCAACTTTTGAGAAATGTAGCTCATTCGGAGGAGAGTCATTACCTACCACATTTTTTTTCCTCTAAAGATACCCTAAAAATAAAGATATATGTTCGATAGTTTTTCACATGATTAAAAATTGTATAAAACTGCTATATATAGAATTTCAGCTTGATTGAATTGCTGAAAGTACCGAAATTATAATTTTTTAACACGACTGCAAATCACGATGTGGTGCCAAACACCCGCTGGTTTAATAAATATTATTTTTTAATTTATAATTTATAATTAATTAAATTTAATTTAAATATAATATATATAAGTATGTTAATTAATCCAATTCAAATTTGCGAGATAATCGAGTGGAGACACTCCAAATTTTTTAGTTTTGTTGATACATCCCAATATAATACTTTTCAACCCAAAAATTATTGGAAGTACAGTAACACTATATTCTGAGACCTCCATATATAAATCTCTCTTATATTTGATTTGATTTGATTATTCTACCTGATTCAGACCAAAAACTGAATTTCTTTTACCAATTGACTTTTCTTCACAAATAAACTTTTCAATAATATTGTTGTTCCCCTATTCGAGCTAAATGTTAAAATGTTAAACAGGAAATACATGTTTGTTTACTCATTTTTAATTTGTGATGGATTTTATTACTGAACTTTCTCGAATTTATACTTTCAACTATAATTGAGTAAACACAAGTTATGCTCTTTATTATGTAACTGCTTTCATGACTAAATAATATAATACATTTTTAGTCCTTAAATGTTTATTAATTAATATATTATTATAACAACGATTATTTTCATATGAATAGAATGTCATAAATGAAAAAAAAAATATATTGTGATGCTCTTGTATGATATATTTTACTCTAAATATGTAAATAAGTTTTTTTAAAACTCATTTCATACACACATCACATATTTTTATTTGAAATTCACATGAAATTCTTATTATTTTATTTTATTTTATGTCAGAAACATATTATATTTTTGTGAATGATGTGTGTGCATAATTTTAAAATGTCAAGTAGATCGTTGGATTATTTATTCGTAGTGAAGGGGATATATATATATATATATATATCATCAAGAAAACAAAAAGCAAAATTAAAGGATTACATCTTTTTCATATATAGGTATTATTTTTAATGAAGCGATAAAAAAATAAAACATTAAGCCTGTAGAAAAATTAATTTGCAGAAAATAAAATTTCCTTATTATACAAAAAATACTATAAATAATAATAGTATCTTGGATAATGATCGGTCACTCTCAACTTTTTTAAAATATTTAAAAAAATTCTATTTTTCTAGACAATTAGTCTTTGTGAAACTATTGAACTATAATTTTCTTAATTGATTTTAATACAACATCTTCTAAAAGCAAGCCTCGAATAAAAGTACAATTATTACAATTTAATAATTTTTTTTCTAAAATGACATTCATAAACCACTTAAATCCTTTAATTTTAGTCTTCTTTGTTATTTATTAATTGCAGTTATATGTTTATTTTAATTCCTCTTTTTCCATAATATATTTTACAAATTATAATAAATTTTGACTAGTAAATTATATATATATATACAGGGTCCGCTATGTAACATTTTTTTTAAATGCAATAAAACAAAAATGGTTGGATGAATTTTCAAATTGATCTTTTCATAGTGAAGTGATTAGATTTGTGTATGTAGAGAAATATAAATATAATTTTTTCAAATTGCTCACTCGATTTCGAACATTATTTATAATGCCCGGGCAGTGTAATATTTGCTATCAAATTTATCATTTTGTTACATTACATCGGGTACTTCATAAATTGCCCGGCGATTATAAATAATACCCAATTATTTAAATTAGGTATAGCATATATATATATACGAAATTATTTTTATAGGATTAATCATATACATGTATTCTAAATATCTAATCCATATATAGTGAACAAATTTCCAATTGAATAGAAAGGCAGAATAAAAATAACAGTGTATATTAACAAACTGTAATACTGTGCCCTTTAATCAATTTTCTTAAACTATAGTACTTAGTCTTCATCTACACTTATAAAAAATCATTGTAATTAAGAACATTAAAAATTTAGATTTAGGTTATTTGAGTCAAAAGAGTGGTGAGTTTGTTTGTGATAAATCAATTGGAAAAGAATTGGTGGGGGTAGTTGTAAAAACGAGGAGATATTAAAAAGAGTGATAGACTTAAAGCAATTTATAGTAGAGCGATGCATTAAAGAAGGTGACTTAAAATTGGTTAATTTGAAGAAATATGATTTGATCATATATTTCAATCATTCACTAAAGCATAGGTTCCAAACTTTTTTTGTGTCGTAGACCCCTTGCCATATTTTTCGGTTTTGGGTACACCCCCTAAATTGATTTTGATTTTTTATAAAAAAATTTTACCCTTTTTTTAGAGCCTTATTGAAAAATCAAAAATGTTTTAAGAGCCATGTCGGTAAAACAATTTACCTTTTTTTTACAGATATATTGAAAAAAAAAATCAAAAAATGTTTCAAAAGCCATGTCGGAAACACAATTTACCTTTTAGACCCCCATTTTCATTTAAAGGACCCCCAAATTTGTTATTCGCTTCCGTAGACCACTTTTGGGAACCTCTGACCTAAAGCATACAAAGTATAAATGTATAATCAAGTCCTTTTTGTTTCTTCCCTCTTCATTTCTCTCCCCCACCCCCACCCTCCGCGTCATTTTCACTCACCTTCACCCATCTAACTATCTACCCACCACTCCTTCTATCTCTTCCTTTCATTTGAGATTGTTTTTATTTCCCTTTTTGACTCTTGGTACATTCCATCATCATGCTCCAAAAAAGAGAAATTTTTTTTCTTCATTTCATTTTTATTCATTCCATTTAACCAGTCAGCCTTTCAATTGTTTTTCTTTTTTTTTAATATTTATATTTCCTATGATATTTTTTTCTCTCTTTTAATGATTTATTTTAAGTTTTTTCTATTGAATCAATATGATGATAGGAAAGTGAGTGCAATAAAAATAAAAATTATAGTTTTGTAAAGAGTTAGAGAGAAATAAAATAATTTTTTTTTGAAAATCTGTTTCGCTGATTTTTTTTAAAGACTGTTTTCTAGTTTTTTTATATTTGTTCTTATTATTCCATTCTTATTCTTATTCTTATTTGAAGAGTCTTTGTATTATATATATATATATATATATATATATATATTAAGAGAATGTAAATTATTTTTATATTTCAAGAAAGAGCGAAGTACTAAAAAGATTCGAAACATATGTATATATTCTTACACAATACTCCTTTCCCCCTTTGTTTCTAATCTTTTTATTTCTTTACTCTACCTTGATATATAAAAATAAATCTTGCAATACTTTAAATTTTTGTTAATTTATAAAATAACATTTTTTATTAATATATTTTATAAATTATAAAATACTATATTATCTGAAAATATAATATATATTTATTAAATAAATAATAAAGCAACACTTTTCTAATATTATTTAAACATATGTTTGCCTCTGTTACGACAGTCTCGTTTACTGGCCTCACTACTATTTTATCGTCCAAACCGGACACTATGTTGACATTATCAAGAAATATAGAAAGATATAAAGAAATTAGGGGTGGTTATGAAATGGTGTTGGCTCAGTTCAAGAATATTTAGAACTACACCTATCCCCCGATTTACACGGTACTTGTTTTACACGTTTTCGCTTTTACACGGTTTTCCAAATAATTTTTTTTTTTTTTTGTTTTTACCGCACTCTACTAAATGCTACTGTGTTTGAACACGTGCGCTGTGTACACATCTCACGGGGAATCCCGAGCTTATGTGCTGACTTGGTGCACATGCACACTGTCTGTATTTCTTCGCATAAAATTAAAGTTTTATCTACGGAAAATTGTATTTGAGTGAAAGTTTCACAGTTTCAGAAAGATTTAATTTTCCATATTCGTAAATTACAAGTGAGTGCATAATTTAGATTATTATAAATTAACATAAATTAAAAAAAATTATAGGCTTATAATGTCGAAAGAAGTTAAAAGAAAAGTTCTTTCTTTAGAAACTAAAATCGAAATTTTGGATCGCTAACGAAAGGGAGATAGCGTAGTAGATGTTGCAAAATCATATAGCATGAACGAAGCTACAATAAGAACTATTAGAACAAATGAAAACACAATTAGAAAGAGTATTGCAGCTGGCAATACCACGAGTATGGGCACAATTGTTAATAACCGATTTTATTACCACCTCTCAGAATGTAAATATTTCTTCTTCAAACATCGAATCGGCACAAATAACTTCTGTTTAATGTATTGTAATTAAATAAAAAAACAGTGTTTCCGTAATATATTACATATTTTAACCTGTCGATGTATTTTATTTTTATTTCTGTGTACACCTAAAAATATTGAAAAAAATCACAACTGTTAAATAGCAAAATTATGCATTTTCTTCTAGCTTTTCGATTTACACGGTTTTGACTTGAAAATTTTTAATTTTCGATTTACACTTTTTTCTCAGGAACGTATCTACCGTGTAAATCGGGGGATAGGTGTATCTTATAAACAAGAATAAAGTGTATTAGTATCATATATATAGTTATATCTTTCTATTATTTGAGTAAATCCAGTTTTATTTGTTTAATTATTCATTTACATATAAATGTAATTTTCGATAGAGATCATCAGTTACTTAATAACATGTTTTTAAATATTTTTTTATTATTTCTATGTTTTTTTATTTAAGAATATTATTTTAAATATATATAATTTAAATATGATTTATTAGGTTATTTACTTTTATATGCCTAATTTAATTTACAAAAATACCAGTAACTGAGTTTTGCCATGGTATTCTGCTGAGATGGTTAAATTTACGTAAGACACGATTATGTCGTATAATGACAAGACAAAAAGCCTAAAAAAACAACAACATGCACGATTCGAACGAAAAACAACCAATCAAATCATTTAAAAGGAACTCTACTGTCCGAAAAAAATAGAAATAAAATTATACTCTCTCTGTTTCTTTCTTCCTTAATCTCAATGAACTCTACCAGTAACTTTTCTTTTTTTTACAAAAAATACTAAATATTTTGCAAAGGAAAAATTTTAAAATTGTTCTTTACATCCCTCCTTTCTATTTCACCCCACTCCATTGCTATCCTTTATATTAAAGAAGAATATTTAGATGAAGATTAATATGAGTATGCTAGTATCCTACTATTCTTATTATTTATTATTAATCCATATTTCTACTTACTATATAATGTACAATTAAATTTAAATTTATTCTATCGTTTATTTAATTAAAAAAATATAAAGCAGTTAATTAATATTATAAATATCTACATATATATCCCTTGGAAATTTAAATAATATTCTTATTTTAGTATATCTTGTTTGGTTTATCTTAACAAATTGACTGATATTCTTATATATATATATATATATATTAAATTTAGTGAAAAGTGTATTTGAAAGTATAATTTAAATTAAAATTTTCTTGGTCGATTATATATAACTTTCCATTTTAATTAGAATATATACGATTATGGATGTATATTACATTTTTTTTTTAAGAAAGTGATGAAATTGAAGATGAATAAAATTTATTTACACAAATATATTAATTAAATTATCTTATGTTTTGCTAATTTATTCTCTTAATTGTACTAATTTGAACCTAATTTTAAACCTTTAATTGATTTATTTCTTAAATAAATAAGAACAGATAACATTACAGATATATATATTTGTCTATATTTTTTTTTTCAAATCAAATAGTAAATAAAAAGATTCATTCATTTTATATTTACTTCGAAATATAAGAATCCAAGATTAATCTAGATGAGTTTTCAAAATTAATGGTTTACATTTACACTTTTGATCTATGTATATATGTATATAAATATAGAAAAAAAGTAAAAGATCACATGATGAAAAAATGATCATTTTTCATTGCAATTTTTTTTTTTTTGTTTTTAATCCTTTATATTTTAAAATAATTATACGGTTGATTTCAAAAGAAAATATGATAAAAATATATTGGGGAGTGGAGAGTGGGAAAGAGGATAGTAGACATTCAGCCATCCAGATATCTTCGCATACTTTAAAACTAAAATAAAAAAAAAAAAAAATTAAATAAATGGAATGTAAAAAAAAAATCTTAAAATGGAATTTTTATTTTATTTAATCAAATTCTTTGAAATATTTGATTAAAATTAAAGAAACCAAATTTTTTAATATATATATTTATAAAAAGAAGAATGAGTGTAGAGAATTTTTTTTTTTTTAAATTTTCTTAATGGAATAACTGATTCTTAGTGATAACCATAGAAATAGATAGATCTGTAATTTAATGAAATAAAGAAGAATTTAATTATTGAAATGAACATCAGGAAATTATATTTTAATTTTTTTTTATTTTATATTTTTGTTAAAATTTTAATTTTTTTTTTATTTATCGAAATTTTTAAAATGAATTTTGTATTATATATTTCTTTATCATAAATAATTAAATTTAAATTTAAATTTAGATATTAATATTTAGCCTAATTATCATTTTTATAGAATATGAACTAAAGAAAAGAAGTAATGCACTTTAATTAAAGTATTCCAAAAACATTTTGAGAATACTTCCGTTATGGTCTGTCAATAAATATACAAATATTAATTCTATTAATTCCATAAAAATTTTGATTATAATTTCTATATAATTAATCAAATTACTTTTATTATAAAAAAATTCTATTCAAAATTTGAATTTTTAACAAATACTAGGCTTTTCATTAAAAAAATTTACTTCCAAACTTGAAAAACTAATGTTATTTATTTATCTTTTTTATAATGATAATTAATTACGATAATCTTATTTATATATACGAGGTATGAAAATTAGTAATAATAATTTTGATTTAACAATGAATTAATTTGAATAATTATTCTTAATATCATAATTATTATTATAATTAATGAATAAATATTATAGGTTATAATTTTTTTTCTTCATATTTTTAAGATTAGTGCAAACTCATTTCTATATAAGAAATTAAATATCAATCAATTTATAAATTATAGGTTTTCATTTAGCTTCATAATTTATTTATTATTTATTTTATCTGGACTAATCTGTCATTTTTTTTGTTTTTTTCTATATCAATAAATTATGTTTGAAATGTTTGTCTTTAGAATGATTACATAAATCAACACTAAAAATGGGGGGGGGGAGGGAGAGAGATAGACAGAGACATGCAATTAATGTAGATTGCTAGAAGAGATTTTTTTTTCTTCCTCCAATGTTGATCGGTTGAATGACTATATTTGCTTAAGTATAAGCAACCTACAACCAACCCCTCAAAAGAATCCACCTACCTTGTTAGAATCTCTTAACCACGCCAGAAGGATATCTATTCCCTGCCGCCAACCCCCTATTCTAAACTTTCTCACTCTCTCTCTGTCTCTTTCTTTTCTTTTTTCTTTCTGATACCATCGGTTACTTGTCCAACCCAAATCTTATTGAATTAATTGCCTAGATATTTAATAAATCTCTCCTATTCCCTCCCTCCCCCTATTATCCTTTCTTATCAAAATCTCACCTCACAAATTCCTTCTAAAATTATATACTTCTTTTTTTGTTTTATTTGATTTTGTTTTTAGAACATGTTTTACGATTTTTTTTTATCATAAGAAACAATCTTTGGATTACAAGAACCCTTAACTAATTAAATACAAACAACATCCTACTTATTAATATTATATATTGGAAAATTTATTTTAACAATCCTATTGGGAATCAATATAATCTGTGTTTTTTATTAATATTATAGCTAATCTTTTTTTAAAACAAATCTTGGGTCTCCACTCGACTATCACGCAAATTTGAATTGGATAATCAAGTTATATTCTCTATATTTGAAAATTAATTAAAATTTTATTCTATCCGATCATGGGATTTAAGGTTTTTAACATAATTTTCACTGATAACATTTTATTGAAATAAAATAAATAATAATATCAAAATTGTTTTGATTTTTTTTATCGTAAGTTACCTTCATTTTTAAGTCAAAATTTAAATTAGCTGGAGTGTCTCCACTCGACTATCTCGCAATTTGAATTGGATTAAATAACATAATATATTATATTTAAATTAAATTTAATTAATTATAAATTATAAATAATAAATAATAAATATTAAACCAGCGCATGTTTGGCTTTTTGTTGATGGCACCACGTCACGTGTTGGCGCGGGAGATTTGAAGTGTTAAAAAATTAATTCTGGTAATTTCAGCGAATCAATCAAGCTGAAATTCTATATATAGCAGTTTTATACAATTATTAATCATGTGAAAAATTATCAAACATATATCTTTATTTTTACGGTCTCTTTAGAGGAAAAAAAATCAAAACGTTGTAGGTAATGACCCTCTTCCGGTTGAGCTACATTTCTCAAAAGTTGATAGAAAACTATGAATTTTGAATAATGCCCGTATACCAAATTTCATGATTCTAGCTCAAACCGTTTTTTCGTAATCTTGTCTACATACATACATACACACAGAGACATTTTTCTCAACCTTAGTGAAAATGATTCAGGAACCTTCAAAACGTATAAAAACATCAAAATCTCAACATCGAAAATTTTCGTGATCGCAATACTATCTCTGGCGAGATAGTAAAAATTGGTTCTTTCAGGGATTCAATCAAGCTGAAATTCTATATATAGCAGTTTTATACAATTTTTAATCATGTGAAAAACTATCAAACATATATCTTTATTTTTACGGTCAGTTTAGAGGGGAAAAATGAAAACGTGGTAGGTAATGACCCTCTTCCGAATGAGCTACATTTCTCAAAAGTTGATAGAAAACTACGAATTTTGAATAATGCCCGGTCAGCAAATTTGTTTATTCTAGCTCAAACCGTTTTTGCGTAATCTTGTCTACATACATACTTAACTGTTGATTTTCATTGTTAACAAACTTCTTATGAATATTGTTATACTCTAAAATAATCAAGAAGCCATATTAATGTTGATCATGGGGTTTAAAAATGTAATTTTTATAAGGACTGATTATTATTTCAAAATAAATTTACTATTATTTTTTTTTTATCGAAATTATGATAGAAAAGATAAGTTCTCTTGTTGAACATGTGCGACCACAAATTTCTATTTTATATCATCAATAGGTTTATATTTTTCTTATCTAATATAAATTTATATTATATATTTCTGATTATATAAATATATAGATTTATAAATGAAAATTATAATAAAAATAGAAATTTTAGGATATATGGTATTTATATTGTTTAAATAAGAATGAAAGAAAATTATGCAAGAGAGATTTCATTTATATTTATTTATTTATTTGCTCCCAATTTATATTTTTTTATTTATTCATTCATAAGATATGAAAGGAAAGAATAAATAAAACATTTTCTAAAGAATGAATTTATTAACTATTTATGCATTTAAAACTTATTATCCAGTCATTCATAAATTATACAGGTATTATATTTTTATTATTATTATGGGATGTTAAGAAATGAGAGGGAAGTAGGAGCTCTGGCGCCAGCAGAGGTTGCTTGTGGATACGGAAATCAAACCGATTCTATTCGTAGACAAATATACTTTGTGGCTCTCACCTGGAAACAAAAAAAAAAGTGTAGCTAATTCAGAGTCGACGGAGCATTTGTTTCTGTCTCAATCAAGTTGTCGATGCGTTGAGTGAGGTGGAACCAATTCAGGCAACGATCAGAGATGGTATTTTCAACTTTGCTTTCATTTGGCACAAATCTATTTGGGCCCAGAAAGGATGGAAAAGGTGAAAAGATGGAAGAGCAATACAGACAACCAGTCAAGCTTATCAAAAGGATTTGCTTTATGAAACTACAGATTAATTAATGTCTTCTCTTTCTTCATCTGTCACCCACCTCTCATCTTACTTATTTTGCATCATTACATTAATAGCTCACATTCCTGATACATAAGAAAAAATAATCGGTATCATTTTATATATATTCTAGCAGCTTAGAGCGCCTTCGGTGCTCTTCACACCTAAACGGGGGCTCCGCCCCCTGTACTCCCGAGTGGTACATAGTATTTGGTTGAAAGTAGTAAAAGGTTTTCATCCATTTTGTTTCAATCAGTATATTACATAAAACATTCATTTCTTTTTGGGTGATTATTTAAAATATATTTTAATTTAATCAGTAAATTAATTATATATATTATTATTGTATATGTTATATCTATCTATTTATATGGCTCAAAGATACTCGAAAGTTGTTGGTCGCAACAACCACATTTCTCCAAGTGTCCCTATCCTGAACCCCTGTTCCATCTCTCTTACGTCTCTTCCTATGCGTCCTTGGTCTTCCAAGCGAACGTTTTCCAATCGGTCTCCCCACCAATATCTTTTTTCTCTCCCATTCTAGCCACGTGCCCCGCCTATCGCAGCCTTCTCGCTTTAATAACCCTAACTATTTCTGGAAATGCATTGAGATCATGCAATTCCTCGTTATGCAGTCTCCGCCATTCCCCGGTATCCCCATCTTTCTTTGGCTCATAAATGCTGGGAAGAATCCTATTCTCAAATACTCTGAATCTACTCTCACCTCCCAGGGTCATAGACCATGCCTCATGGAAGAGGGTAGGAGTTGGGTGGTTGTGGCTCAGATAGGGACACTTTTAGAAATGTGGTTGCTGCGGCCAAGAACTTTCGAGTTCCGTAGAGCCACAGAGATAGATATATATTTAATATTAGTCTGATACTAATAAATACTAATTAATCATATGTATCATAGTATATATATATATATATATATATATATATATATATTATTTATATTATATATATTATTTATATTAAATATATTATATATATTATTTATATTATATATTATATATATATATATAATTCTGTTATCTTTTATCATTTTGACATATTACTTTAAATTATTAATTATTGTAATTGTTTGTTATATTGTTATATTGTTTAAGAGATAATCAATACAAAGGGCTTCTTCAACAAATAGACATTCCATCTGTCTTATGTCTAAAGCCTATTTGTTCTCCTCAAATGGATAAATTAATAATTGAATACCAAATGCAAGCAACGAAATATTGATCATAATTCATAATTGTTTATTATTCACTTAGGAATTAATATAATACAATAATAAAACATTATTTTTATCATTGTTTTATAATTGATTTGTAATTGATAATAATAGAATACTTTCACTTTAAATTATTTCTCATAAATATTTAAATTCAAATATTGTTCATAATTAATTCGTTTAATAAATGTGGTGTCACTTAATAATTTTTACAAATTAGCAGATTAATTAAAATTGATGAAATAACTACATTCTTCTATTAGTTTATATTATATAAAATATCAAATCTAGTTAATAACCTTTACTTTCCCTCTTCCCTATATAAATATATATGTTTTTATTAGAATATCTTTGTATATGATTTTTCCTTAATTATTTTAATTGCCCTTTTCTGGCCCCTTCTTTTTTCATTTTCCTTCTTTTCATTTGCCCATACTTTTTAATAAATATAAATAATATAAATTTAATATTGAACCAATGACTGATAAATAGAATCCATTTGATTTGTTGGAGTTTCATTTATTATCGACCTCCAAATAAAATTTCCATTGTGTATGTTAATGATATGAAACGAAAGAATTAACGTCACACATCAGTCGATCGAATTTTGAACATAGCTTTGAAATAATTCATAGCTTATTATTATTATTATTTTTATTGTTATTATTATATAATTATAATATATAATCGAATCTATGTATAATTTTACAAAGTATAAGACTTCTGAAATGGTTTATTGTGCAATAAAATCCAACCTAAAATCCATCCCTGACTGAGCTAAACTGTCCTTTTCCAGGTATATGCGACTAATTCTCAACCCCTCTCATTAGAGAAGGTTATAGGGTTTTTGTACTAAATCGATCTGTCAGAGTTCAGTTTGAGTATTGTTATTTGCTTAATTGATATAATTGGTTAATGAAATTTAAATATTTAAATAATATTTAAAAAAATATAAATATTATATTTTACTGAAATATTCAATAATTATATAATAATAATAATAATTTTATTATTAAATCCATTAATATATATATATTAATATATATATATATATATATATATATATATATAATAACTATTAGATTAAATAGTTAATTAAATCATATTTGATTGACAATTAAAAATTAAAATATATTTTAATAGTTTCGAGAATTTCTTAAATTAATATTATTTTGTATTCATTATCATTCGGGTTAAACAGTTGTGGACATATCGGTTTTAAACCAAAAATTAAATTCTAGTTATTTTGCATATATATATATATATATTGATTTTCCTATTGACATTGATCTATGTATAATCAGGAGAATATATATAAGATAAGATAATACATTGGAGGATAAATATTGTCTCAGCAGGTATAATCCTAAAAACATATATTTGGATTTTTTATCTCGTTTCATTTTTGTATATATAGAAATTATTAGGTGATAATAATAATATCATCTATAGTTCATTCATATAAATATAGCGCCAGATAAACGGGTGAGCAAGCAAGACTACCCTGGCGCCAAATTTTGAGGGGCGCCGATATAAAAAATAAAATATTTTTTTAAATTTATTATTTCTGTATATCAAAACCATAGAACCAGCCCTGAACATATATATCTTTTATTTTATAATTTATTCTTATAAGAATTGAAATTATAATAAAAATTATAATTATTTAAAATATTCTACAATATAGCTTTAATGAATATTCAATAATTATAATTATTCAAATTCAACAAAATAACAATTGTACTTTTCTGTGATCAAATTACTACAAAAAATTCGACAGAAAGTTACACTTATTCTTTTTTTAAAATAATTTTTATTTATTTAACTAATAAAATTTAAAAAATAAATGATATAGATATAAATAAAATTCATAACTGAATGTTTAAATAAAAAAAGTGTATTTTAATCTTTATTTTTTTGTTGTTTTTTTTCAGATGATGAAACATGCTTGGGACAATTATGTCCGTTATGCCTGGGGAAAGAATGAACTTCGGCCAATCAATCGGAGGGGCCATAGTGGATCAGTGTTTGGTGGTGCCTCGTTGGGTGCAACTATCGTCGATGGTCTTGACACTCTCTTTATAATGGGAATGAAAGATGAATTTGCCCAGGGACGAGATTGGATAGCTAATCATCTCGATTTCAATAACGTTGTAAGTCTTTTTTACACACACATATATCCTTTTCACTATTTTTTTTTTTTTTTTGTGATCCTTTAAATATTTAACTATTCATTTAAATAGAATAAAGAAGAATTTTTTTTTATCATTCTTTACACTCCCTATTATCACTCTATCCATTAGATAAAGGATTTAATTTTCAAAGATAAGAAAAAATATTGATATGGAAAATTGACTTTTATTAATTTTTTATATTAAAAATAATATAAATCAGTTAGATCTCAAATCTTTTGAAATAAAGATTTTCTAGAAATCTAAATTAAAACAATAACATGGAAAAATTCTTGTTGAAATACCATGATGATTTACCTCATCTCGTAAACGAGACATATAAAAAACGTGATCTATCTTGTTTCTATCTCTATCTCTTTGGTACTATAGATTTTTGCTACCATTCAGTTGGAATGAGTAGAAATCATGTTCCTCCAATCATTCTTATCTTGTATTACCACTCTATCCACTTCTTAATCTCTTCTAATTTCCTTTTATATCTGATTTTATTTGGATTATATACCCTACTCACAGGTTTCTTGCAATTGGATTCCCTCTGTAAATAAATTTATCACCAATCATTCTTTCTCCTTATCGAGTGTTCAAGTTCACAAATAATGTATAAATACTCGAGAACAAACTTAAGTAAAAAGTTCTGATGCATCAGTCTGTGATTCATCGTTGGGACACTGAAAAGGGAGCGACAGTAGTTCGTATTCAATCCCGTAGTTAAAGATGCTAAAAAATGTTAATAAATGATAACTGACCAAAATAAATACGTTTATTTTTATATCAATATATTTAAGCTTAATGTACGGGCCAAAATTGTATATTATATATATAATAATAATTAATTATGCTCGATAACATAACTTAGTGCATACTGTACTCGTGTAAAATAAGAGAATTTTTTAAAAATGGATAACTAGCGATATGTAATACTGTAATAGTTTAAGAATGGACTAAGAGTTAGAACATGAAAATTGTTTATTTATCTAAGTTAAATGAGCTGAATTACGCGAATGTGGCCACTTAAACCAACAGTGAAAGGTTATTAGAAGTCACTAACTTACAACGTTTGAGAACCTGGAAAAAAATTGATGAAGGTGCAGAAATCATCTCTAAACTGACCTTCCTCCAAAACTATTTCACAAATTTTTTTCAAGAAGCTTATTGATTGCTTGCAAATAATTATTGAATCAAATCGAGATTAATTAATTAAAATAATATATATTGTTTAAATTTCAACTAATTGAAGATTATTATCTGGCATGAATTTATGCTATCACACCAATTTTGTTTTAAATTCAGTTAATAGGAGGTTTTTATATGGGAAATTGTTCTGAATAGAGCTGATTTTGGAAAATATTATTTCATTAAGTGTTATTCTCAATTAAAATATATTAAATTAGTCAACAGATATTAAATAAATACTATAATTTTAAATTCACCAAAAAGAGTAAATAGGATTATTTTTATGAAGATATACCCTATTCATTTGTTTATTCTATTATCTAAAAAAAAGTAAATTATAAATTTGTAATATTTTTAAAATAAATAAATCTGGAATCTTTCTTTTATATCAAAAGTAATTTAAAATATTATTATGGTTAATTTCAGAGTTCTTCTTTATAATAAAATTTGGAAATTTGAAACACATCACAGCCTTAGATAGATTATATAATTATTTTACGATTAAAAAAAAATATTGCTGTGACAGTCTTTTTGGCAATTATGACCACATTTCTCCAACTGTACTCTTTCTTATTCCTAACCCTCATTTAATTCCTATTCTTTCCCAAATCCGTCCTATATATGTATCTTTATTTTATCTTCTCATGGAGTTCTTTTTCAAGCTTATATATAAATTCTGATTTTATTAAATATAATTTTTCAATTGAATAGTTGAATTAATTTTTCATGAATAATATATTTATTACTTATATAATTAATAATAATCATATATTAGATAATAGGAAATGCTATTTTCTTTATTATAGAACAACATATCATATTACTTTATTCTTTAAATTTATGTAAAATAACTGATCTCTCTCTCTCTCTCTCTTTGTCATAAAATTATTATTTTATCAAAATTGTTTGAATTATATATTATTATTTAAGAAAAAAAAGAATATATATATTTTATTATTATCAATGAATAAATATAAGTATAATTGAAGGAATTTCTTTTAATTTTTGAAATTTTAGAATATAACAATTTTTGGTGACTAACACTTGTGGCTTTTGAAAAGAAAAGAAGTGTATGTATGTGTGTGTGTGAGAGAGAGAGAGAGAGAGAGAGAGATTCTTACGTTAGTATATGTATTGGAGCAGACAACATTCAAAGAGGATTGATTGAATTCATCAATAATATTTAATGTTGTAAGGACCTGTATCAATTTATCATAAAGAGATAAACGAAACCATTTCTCCTCCCCTCTTCCCCCTTCTCCTTCTTCTCACCCACACATCCCCTTCAAGCCGCACCCAGGACAACCAAACTGCTGCGTTTTCTTATTTTAAAGTAATAGACTAGAATAAATTAGAAAATATTATACTATATTAATAAACTTAGAACAAAAGATTTGAAATTCTTTTATTTTCATTTAAATAATCATAATTAATAATTAATTTTAATAATATTTATAGGATTATGAATTTTACTTTATTTTTAATAAAATAAAATTATTTTGATTTTTTTATATATAAAATGATTAGTGTTTTATATATTTTATTTTTTACCTTAACTTGATTCAGTCAATTGTGAAGAGTTATATTATTCAACACACATACTCATTGTATCATTAATTTATGTAATTTTATGTTGATTATTAACTAAATAAAACGAAAAAAAATATAAATCACTTTTAAAAATTGTCAAGAATATCTCCTACAAATTATGAAAAAAAATAATCAATACCCCGAAATTAATGTGCCCCATAGATAAATTGTTTTTATTTTATTTGATCTTTTCATTCGAAAAGGTTTTTGAGAGTAAATATATTGTAATCGCAGTTGACTAGCGATATGCGGATGTGACAGATCTCCACGTTTCAAGTCTGATTCCTAAAATGTTGTTTTCCCGTTTACAAATGTGTGTGTTTGGAAGAAATGTTGTTGAACAAAATTCCGATCAAACGTTAAAACCGATTATAACCAAATATTATATTAAGTTAAATATTATACTATATCAACCTTTTCCATTAAATACATTAATAAATAAATAAATATTAAAAAAGTAAAATATCTATTTTATATCAAACAATTTATATCATTATATTCTACAAATTTCATATTATATAAAAATTTTTGTCAGACTTAAATAATCAAGATAAAGATAACCCTCCCTCTCTCCTTATAAGCTCACTTTGATTTGAATCGCTCAATTAATTTTACTTTTTTTAATAACTTTTATACTAATATTCGATTCCCTTTATTAATTGTTTTTAAAGTACTATTCAATAATTTTTTTTTTATATTTTAATCATTTTTAAAATTTATTATCCTGTCCCTCCCTTACCGCCTTACTTTAATTTATTTCACAAGCATTTAATATCATTCATCTCATAATAATAATTATATCTATCTATCTATCTCTGTGGCTCTACGGAACTCGAAAGTTCTTGGCCGCAGCAACCACACCCCTCCAAGTATTCCTATTCTGAGCCACAACCTTCCAGTCCCTATCCTCTCCCATCCTTTCCCACATTATCCACCCACCGTATCCTTAGTCTTCCAAGTGGACGTTTCCCACTCGGTCTCCCTAGCAATATATTTTCCGCCATTCTATCTTCTCCCATTCTAGCCACGTGTCCTGCCCACCGTAGCCTTCTCGATTTTATAATTCTAACTATATCTAGAGATGCATAGAGGTCATGCAATTCCTCGTTGTGCAATCTTCGACATTCCCCGTTGATCTCATCTTTCCTTGACCCATAAATGCTTCGCAGAATCCTATTCTCAAATACTCTAAATCTACTCTCGTCACCTAAGGTCATAGACCATGCCTCACATCCATATAATACAACCGGTAAAATAATTGTTTTATATATTTTAACTTTTATCCCCTTTGATAATAATTTTGACGCGATAAGCCCCTTTATTGCATGATAACAGGCGTTTCACGATTGTAACCTCGCTTTAAACTCATCTCGAATATTATTATCTTTCGTTATCACAGAACCTAAGTATTTGAATTTTTCTATATTTTCAAATTCTATATCTTGTATGTTAAGATTTTGTGTGGTAATACTATTCCTCTCTGTTACTAAATACTTTGTCTTAGCATTATTAATTTCAAGTCCACCTCTTTTCCTGCTTCGATTAATTTTTCTACGCTATCTATAATTGCAATTACGAATTTCCTAGTATATTTAAGTCGTCTGTGTAACCTAATACTTGAGTTTTTTTGTTTAATTCGATTCCGTTTGACTTCTCCCCAGAAATATTAAATTCTCGTTTCTTTTCTGATATCTGCCTTAATGAAAATATTTGATCTAAAGTCGATCGATTTGGCCTAAACCCGCATTGATATTCTCCTAGTATCTCCTCCGCATATGTTCGTAATTTTAATAAAACAATATTCGAGACAATCTTATACGATGTCGTCAAAAGAGATATTCCCCTGTAGTTATTGCAGTTGGTTTTATATCACTTCTTAAAGAGTGGGATGCCTCCTGCCATTCTAATGGCATCTTTTCCTTATGCCAGATTGAAAGAACTAATTTGTGTATACACTCTACTAAAGGTTTTCATCCATATTTGAATAATTCTGCCGGGATCCCATCTATTCCTGTCGCTTTATTATTTTTAGATTTTCCTATTATCATTTCTACCTCATGTAACATAGGTTCTTCGAGATTAATTTCCGCTAAGTCTACAGTTAAGGTTTCTGATCTATTACCTAGATTCGAATTTAATAATTTTTTAAAATAGTCTCCATATATTTTTAATGTGGCTCACGCCTGTTTTTAATTATTATTAATATCTCTAATTAAGTCGAACCGTGCCTGATAACTCTTTTTAATATTTTTAATTCCCATGTATAGATCTCTACTACTCTTGTTGCGGTTACTTTCTTCTATTTCTAATATTTTATTTTTTATACTTTCTCTTTTTTTGTTCCTAATGATTTTCGCGTTTCCTACTATTAATATACCCCAATCTATTAACCCATTGTAATTTTGCTTTTTTTCTAACCTCTATTACCTCATCGAACCATAGTTTACGCTTTTTATTATTCTTAAAACCTATACTACTTGAAGCCGCCGTTTTAACTTTTGCTTTTATTTGGTCCCATAATTCTTCAGAATCCTTCCCTTCTAGGATTAAACTATTAAATCTATTTATGATTTCGACCTGATATTTTAATTTATGTTCCTCATTTTTAAAATTATCTAAATTGTATCGTTTTTGACTAATTTCTCCTAACTTCGTGTTACGTGTCGAGAGCCGTTCTCTCAATAATAATAATAATAATAAAAATGCTGAGAATGTACAAATTTGTAAAAATAATAATATATTAAATAAAAATTATAATTATTAAATTACAGTATATATCGATTGAAAAGTCCTATGGTGGCTACCACATATATTCAACTTGGGTAATTTCTTACAAAACGGGAAGCTTCAGGGATTTGGAGGAAACTTTGTCAGTGAATTCCTTTTCTAATTCCAAAGAAACTTTCCTTATGCAATATTTCTCAGTCTCTTGTAGTTTACGAGTTAAAAATTATTAAAGTTTGACAGATAAACTAGTTATGAATAATGTTTTGTCTAATTCACTAATTATTCACTTATTCTCTAATTTTCGGTTTTTTCGGTTCGGTTGGATATAGAAAAATTATTTAATTAATTAATTTTTTAATTTTCATTTAACCAAACTGAACTGAAAAAAACCACGAAAATTATTGGAGCCATCTGCTGGTCAATGAAAGCTAAATAAAATATCAATGGATTTATATACAAATTTTAATAATA
Organism: Labia minor; assembly: GCA_963082975.1. NCBI lineage: Eukaryota > Metazoa > Arthropoda > Insecta > Dermaptera > Spongiphoridae > Labia > Labia minor. Next base: position 30,813,831 of record OY720346.1, read on the forward strand.
TTTATTTCGTAAACTAGAAGAGATCGACAAAAATTTTATAATAAAAGTTTCTTTGGAATTAAACAAGGAACCCACAGGTAAAGTTTCATCCAAATCCTTGAAGCTTCCCATTTTGTAAACAATTACCACAACTTGTTTTATTTAGGTGAGAAAAAATAGAAAAAATATACTTAAATATCTTAGATTTTGAATATGGGCAAGCCGAAGTATTTTGAACCATTTTTAAAAAATTAATTATTAGGTTTTTTTCAAATATCTTTCGCAATGTTCAAAGATTTTATATTCAAAATATCCTGGGCTGATTTATTCTATTTTTCAACACCTACATGAAAAATTAAAAAGGGAACTCATTATTTTTGGAGTTTTAATTATATATATATATATATATTATATAGTAATTCAACTATTTTCAATTTTAGATTTTGTATAATTCAATACAAAATCTAAAATTGATTTAAGTATATATATATATGAATATTATGTATTTTATTTGGATATTTACTTGAGTCATTATATTTGATTTTGATAATTTTTGAAATTTCTTGATAATTGATTACTTTAATCAAGAAATAACAATTAAAATATTATGCTAGCTTGTAATAAAGATTAAGAAATGATGTCAATTTTTCTTTAATTTTTTTTAAGACAAAATAATATCGCTGATTAAAGGGTGGTTGTCTATTTTAAGAAACGGAATAGATGGTATAACAATACTAAACCAAAATCACCATAGGGCGTGGTTTCCCTTCCCATCTTTCATCCACCCACTCATTCAATGGGACCCAACTAATTGATACATTTCTAGACTAAAATATCTATATAACAGTGTCTTACAGCCTTTTTATAAATTATATGTACACATATTCACATCTGCTGGGACAATGTGTTGGACAGTTTAGTATATAGATATATTTTCTTTTTAAATGTTTGTGAAACACAGGCACACCCAGAGAATCATCATTCAAGGTAAAAAAATGATAAATGAATAATAATATCATAATGGATTATATATATCTTAGAATTTTTCATGTCTGTCATTTTAATTAATTTTAATAAATTATTTATATATCAATTTTATTAAATTATTATTTATTTCATTATAATATAAATTATTCAATTATAATATAAATTATTTAATAAATCAATTAAAATAAAACACATATGACAAAATGAATATTAAGGGATATTTTATTCAATTATAATATGTATATATAATAAAATATATAATTAATTTACTGATTAAATTAAAAAATGAATAAAAACAAAATGGAAATGAATGTTTTAATATAGTGATTGAAATAAAATAAATGAAAACCTATAAATTCAGACTTCCAACCAAATACTATGCAAATACCCCTGGCTAAGAAGCGGTCTGTGCAACTAGTATTAATATAAAATTCAAATATATTTACAATAAATATATTAGCTGCAATAGACCACTTTAATGATGTTTTGTATTTTATATAATTCAGTGATGTAATATTTGTATTTTGAATATAACATAGGATTTAGGTTTTATGATTATTTATTATAATTTAATATTATTATTATAACATAAATTATTTTCAATAATTTTGGTATAGTATCAAAATGTTAACCTTTAAGCGACATTCCTGTTTATACTTGTATTTTATTTTAATATTTTTTAGGTGGGTTGAAAAGTATTTGGTGGTTAGGGGGCTTTCCTATCTATTCGAAGAAATTAACAAATGAAAATACTCTGCTTAATTTTTATTTACTTATTATTTTTTTACTTTTTTTTATATATATAGCAATTTCTTTTTTGAAAAAATTCTTATGTTCCATAGAATTTTTGAAATGAAAATATATCTATATAATAAACAATTTAAAATCTAAACCGAATTGCATTTAAATTTAGTATATCAAATATAAAATATACACACACACTTATATATATATATATATTTTTATAAATATAATATATACATTAGATAAATATAAATTAAAGGAATTAACAATATTATATGTTCTTTTAATGTGATTCTTCTTTTTAATCTAATAAATGTATTTTCAATTATTTATTTATTTATTTTTTTTTGTTTATTTGTGTTTTTACAGAATTCTGACATTTCTGTTTTTGAAACGAACATCCGTTATGTAGGAGGACTACTTGCATGCTTTGCTCTCAGCGGCGATGTCATGTTCCGTGACAAGGCGGAAGAAATTGCCACACGACTGTTGCCCGCATTTGAGACGCCGACTGGCATCCCCAAGGCAGTTATCAACTTCAAGACAGGCGTAAGTATTCCTCATCTCTTTGTTTTCTACTTCTTATTATTTTAAAATAATTTTAATCAATTCATTTTTGATAATTTCTGACTTGTGATATTTAATACTTTATTATAATTATAATTATTATCTATTAACTAATCTTAAAGGTAACTCACATAATTAGAACATGAAAAGACGGAAATTCTTAATCTTAATAATCTTAACAAAAAAGTAAACATTATATACATAGGTATGAAAACAAAAACTTTATGCTTGTTCATCTCTGAAGTTAAATTATTATTAAAAAACTTGAAAATTCTCGTCTTCTCAGATGATAATGCAAAATTATTATTATTATTATTTTTGAATAATTTACTCCACAAAATAGGTTATAAATTAAAATATTTATATAAAAAATAACACTCTCATTAATATGTATCTACATTTTAAATATACATTATAAGAGATAGAGCACACACACATTTCAAATGAAGGAAATGTAATGAATTGGCTTTGTCTTGATAAGGTTGACTGGCCTGAGAACGGAATTACAGGTGTTTTAAAACAAAAAAAAAAGCTAGTCTAATTGAGTGAATTACTTTTCGTTGCCCTTTAAATGGTTTTTATTTTTATTTTACTTTTGAGATAAAATCATCATTAATATAGTAAATTCAATGGTAAATTTTAAAATGCTTTAAAAAATGTATTATTATTATTAATATTATATTTTTATTTCAAATTTTAAATTAACATATGGTGCAAAAGATAAATTTGTTTAATATTCTTATCAAAAACAAAATCGACTAAATGAAAAAATATATATATTTATTTATAAATAAATTTATTTTTTATTTATCGAAAATGTTGAGTGAAATATGGAATAGTTCATATATAATAATAGAGAAATATTTAACATTCTAAACGACCTGAATCTTATAATTTTATTTTTTTATTAGTACAATATTTAATTTTTTTCAAATATGTATGACAATTCATTTGAAATAATTAATAAAGAAGAAAATAGCTTAAACTTTTTATTTATTTAATATGTATCATCGAGAAACATTCTATATATACATGAAATGTTATTTAAATTATTTATTTTAAGTAATTAATATTTATTAATTAATGTTTTCAAAGAAATTTTTCTAAACAACACCTCTTGAAAGTATAATAATTTGTAAATTAATATAATTAATTAATTGAAAAAAAAACTAAGAATTTTTACAAAATTGTTTATGAAAGATGGAATGTCTATTTTTTAATTCTCTAAAAATTATATCAAATATTTTTTTGTTTTAAATTTTTTATATTTTAAGAAATTATTAATTTATTTAAAACATTTTCTACATTTGTATTATAATAATATTTTTATTTGTTTATTTTTTTTTTATTTATTTTTTTTTTTTTTAATATAATTAATTTTTTAAATTGTTTTTATTTTAATACTATATATATTATATATATATATATATAAAATCCAAAATAAATAAAATAGTTATTATTAAATTATAAAAATTTATTGCGGTCTCCTTTATTAATATCTACATAATTTCAATGTGGTCTCTAATGGTCAAAAAAGGTTAGCTTTCCTAACCTATTATAGAACAAGACAGGACATTAGACGCTCCCACCATAACAAAATGTATTATAATCCAGAGACTACTACAGCCTAGCAATAAACCGGAATTAATCGACCATTTTATTATCGATTTAAATTTTATAACACACAACCCATCCATCCATCCACACACAAAGAGGGAATGAAAAGTATGATGCCTTATTTTGATATGAGTTTTTTTTTTAAACATGATAGAAGATATAGGTATATAAATTCTTTTCTTTTTTCCATTCAACCACTTTATGCTCTTAGGGATGGATGATAATAAAAATTTGAAGGAAAAAAATATATTTAACACTTTTTATAATAATAAAAAAAAATTGATCGACGATTACAAAAACAGATTCTATTACTCCCATAAAATAATAATAATAATATTAATATTAATAATAATTTCAGATTGTTTTTTAATCGTGTAATCAAATATATATATATATATATATATGAAAAATATTGATTTAAGAAGCACAATTTTATACAATCATTTAATTTACGACATATATTTAATCATAAAAATTTATACAACATAATTAATTTTAATATTCAAATAAATATCAAATTAATTTTTCATTAAAGATTTAATTTCAGATTATTTATTAATACAAAATGAAAATATTTTTTATATCTCATAAAATCTTATTAAACACCCGTAAGAACGTTTAAGAGCAGTGATTGATTTTCAAACGTTTCTGGTAGTTATCACGGAATTCACCTAAAAATTTCCATATTATCAACCAAATTTATAAAATATTTAAATTTAGATAATTGTGGTTAAGCTCAGCTCTTAGCATGTTATTATATGATATTAGTAAATAATTATAAAATAAACTGTGGATAAATTTGTCTTATTAAGGTCTCTTTAGTGAATTTCATTTGGAAATTTTGTAGGATAAAGCAGTGGAACACGCTAACTAATTTCACTTGGCATTCTTTATTTATGTAAAATTCCATAGAGATCCCTGAAAAGACAGTAAACTTATTCTTAATCGTGAATATAGTTAAAATAAGATTATTTTGTGAGTTGTATATGCTTATAGGGTGTTTTAAAATCTGTTTCATCATCGAAACTTCATAAAACATTTTGTATTTTTCTGTCTAATAGAAATTTGTATTGAATACATCATTTTATGAAACAATTATTTAATTTATTCATTTTTAATAAAAAATACATTTAAACATTTTTTCAATTCAAATTCAATTTGCGGTATTCTTTGAATAAAAATTTTTTCACTTCCTCACAACCCCTTTAAAAAATTCTAAGATATATTACACATATTGCTCGTCAGATTAGAAAATATCCATTTATTCTTTTTTATTCCCTTTTTATTAACTTCACTTTTCTGTTTGTCTATATGTAGGGTTAAAAATTTGCAATTGGATTTTAATCCACTTCTACTTGACATTGATTTCGCTCAAATTTGAAATGTATATTGAAAGTTGATGACACTGCAATAATCAAAATGAAAAATTTTGAATTTTTCAAAAATACGGATTTTTAAAATTAGTGAATTTAAATGATTGATGTTAATACAATGTTATATTTATATTTACATTTTTTTATGTTTTCTATACATTCTGCTTCTATTTTTTAGGGCATTTTTGATTAAAAAGCGTGTATATTAAAAAGTTTTTTTTATTAATTTATTTTAATTTATATTCATCTCATATTTATACTGCAATTAATTGTATTTTTTTTCAGGGAAGTAAAAATTATGGATGGGTGAGCGGCGGTTGTAGTATCTTATCAGAACTCGGTACATTACACTTGGAATTTTCCTACCTCTCTGATGTGACTGGGAATCCTATCTTCAGACAAAAAGTTGAACATATACGACGAGTTCTTAAATCAATGGACAAACCTCGTGGCCTCTATCCAAATTATTTAAATCCTAAAACCGGCAAATGGTGCCAACGTAAGTGTCTTCTTGTTTATATATTTATATCTATATATATATATTTTTTTTTTTTGATGGTTATTATATCGGTCCTTTGGAAAGATTATTTTTGATTTATGATCTAAAAAAAAGACGAGTCTTCCTTAGGGTATTTATTTTAAATCATGATAATCGCTGCTATATTTTTTCTCTTAATGTAAATAAGTTTATCCACATGCTGAGACATTCCTTAATCATTTTCTTTTTCTTTTTTGCCTACCCTTCTCTTTTCTTTCCTTTTTTTTAATTCCTTTATTGATTATCTACGCAAATTATCTAAGTACACAATGCTAAAAAAAACTTATAATTTATTAAATATAAATAAATAAACATTTCTTTATCTTAAATTATCTAAAAAAAATTTTCAATAGAAGTAAATTTTCGATTATTAACATATATTTTATTTATTTATTTTTTTTAATATAAATAAAAAAAATTACGTCCCTTCATTGGAGTGAGAATTAATTACATTTATGAAAATTATTCAATAACTATTATTTATTATAATAACAGGGTGTGATAAAAATTTAAAACAAATATTAATATTTATCTTTAATAAACTAAAATTAACAAAAATTGAGAATATTATAAGGACACAAAGATTGAAATTTATTATTTGAAATGATCAGAAACATTTATTAAAATTATAATTAATATTTTTAAATTGTTTAAATTATATAATAATCAAATTTATCACTCAATAAATATTGGTTATTATTTTAAACTTATTATTATAAATTAAAAAATCTCACATATTAATTCTCTATTAAAAAAAATTATTTTTTTATTTTTTTTTAACTCGTTTGTCTATTTTAATAAATAATGAAAAATAAATAAATTTAATTTTCTAATTATTATTAATTGTTTATTATTTTACAGATCATATGTCGATTGGAGCCCTTGGCGATTCCTTTTATGAATATTTGCTTAAGGCCTGGCTACAATCGGGAAAAGAAGATCAAGAGGCCCGTGAAATGTATGACGCTGCCATGCAAGCGATACTTGATAATATGTTACGTGTTTCACCTGGAGGACTTACCTATATTAGTGAAATGAAATTTGATAGACTAGAACATAAAATGGATCATCTTGCCTGTTTCTCTGGTTAGTATGTTAATAATAAACACTATAATATGTGCTGTGATTTCTTTTAATAATTAACTTTCAAAATTTTTTATTTTTTTGTATAAAATTTCAAATATAATCTTCTCTTGGTTTTAAAAAAATCAACTTAAGCTCCTCCTCTTCCCCCTCACTCTTCCCCCAAAGCTAAATTCCAAGACCACACCTGATTGCTAATATCGTTTATTTTCTTTCTTTTTTTTTTTATTCATAAAATATCTTTAAAAAACCAGTTGATCCATGTTGTGTCCACCATAACACTTTTTATCTCCCTTATTTTAAACGGATATTATATATATATATATATATATGTAATAATAAACCATATATTTGTATTAAGTTTTATTTTTGAGATTATAAAAATATTTTAAATTTTTATCAAATTTCATTTCATTGAATAGTTGATAAAATAATATTATTTTTAAAATAGATGATAAATTTTACTATCGATTTATTAGAAATAGAAAAGATATTAACATTAAAGGGGAGGACAAAAAATAAATTTTTACTTAGGAGTGTAATTTTTTTAAAACAAAAAAAAACCCTTTACTTATCATTCTAGAACTTTAACTTGATATTTTTTTAAATATTTAAATTAGGGAAAATCATAAAATGGATTTCAAAGTTATATTTAAAATATGAATAAAACTGTGAATTGACAATTACTTGATAATTAAACTTTTCTTAATTTATTTGTCAAAAATATTGTCTCATATATAGGATTTTCTATTTAAATTTATATCGCTTTATAAAAATTTAAACAGAAAGTGTAAAAAATCATTGCATTGTTTAATTTTACTATATTTCCTAGCCTTTCTTTCTTTATTATTTGAGTTAGTATCTTTACTTATCATTTGCATCGAGAATATTGTTGACGGTTCAATTTTTAGATTATGGGTCCTCTAAATTATTAGAAAAGATATAAATTGAAATAAATAAAGTAAATCTAGGAAATATCTTAATCAAGCTAAAGAACATTGAAGAACTTCAAAAATGAAAGGGATATGGGGACATATCAAACTCTATAAATATGTACTTTTAATATCAATAGTTAAAAAATTTCAATTAATAAATTTATATTTTTTAATTTTTTTCAGGTGGTTTATTTGGACTTGGAGCAAAAACATTGCCCAATGAAAAATCGCATAGTCATATGGAAATAGCAGCTGGCCTCACAAATACTTGTCATGAATCTTATATACGTACTGAAACAAAATTAGGGCCTGAATCATTTAGGTTTTCAGAAGAATCTGAAGCACGTGCTCTTAAAAATAATGAAAAATATTATATATTACGTCCAGAAGTTATCGAATCCTATTTTTATATGTGGCGACTTACAAAAGATCAAAAATATAGAGATTGGGGCTGGGAGGCTGTCGAGGTAATTATTAATTAATTAATTATTTTTATTTTATTTTTAATTTTTTATATTCATTAATTTTAAATAATTTTATTTTTAGGCGTTAGAAAAACATTGTCGAGTAGCGAATGGATTTACTGGAATTAAAAATGTTTATTTAGAATCACCCGTTCAGGATGATGTTCAACAAAGTTTCTTTCTTGCTGAAACACTCAAATATTTATATTTATTGTTTAGTGATGATTCACTTATTTCCCTTGATGAATGGGTTTATAATACAGAAGCTCATCCATTGCCGATTAAAGGGGTGAATCCATTTTATAGGGAAGGAGTTATAATACAAGGACGAAAATCTCCTGAACCACAACTAGGAGTTAATAATGATGCTTTAGGAAATGAATAAATATTTTATCTGCCTCAACTGTGGTACTTATCGTCAATTAATATTAATCTAGATATATTTATTAAAGAGTCTTTTAACAAAAAGTGTCATAAGAAATTCTCAGAAAAATGAAATGATTTTATTTTAATCCCAAATCTAAATTTTAAAGTTAGATATGAAAAATAAATATTAATGAAATTTTTAATAATGAGTCTGAAGTCTTTTCCAATAACTTATATAATAGTTTGTTAAAATATTAAAAAATTATGTTTTAGTACATCGGAGTAAATTTTTTTTAAACTTTAGTGGCTTATAAAAGAATACAAAATACAACTTAGCATAAATACAACAGTCATAAAGGTCCAGAGGTAGAGGGATATTATTTAAAAAGGAAACATAATATATGATGTGCATAAATATAGTTTATTTTTTAAATAATTATATATATATATTTTGAATTTGCATTTTTGTTAGAATGTTTATAATATTTATATTTTAGTTTGAGTAAAAAATACCACTTTTGATGGGTATTATTTTATCAAGAGTAATTATATCCCTTTATATCTTCTCCCTTATTAAATTTTAATTATTATTGATTAGTAAATAAATCAGACTCATTTCATTCACTTGTGATTGTGTCAACATACATTTATTTACAATTCCTGGTGATTAATTTAAATAATTCAAATGATAATTCAAATGATCCTTTAGGAGGAAGATTTTTTATCCAGACATTAATATTACTTTTTGTTGAAAGATTCATTATTATTATATTCTGAATTTTTTTTTTAATAAAATTTAAACTGTTTAATTGAAAATTATTTAATATTATTATAATAATTCTCTGTTTTCATTAACAATACATCTGAGAATAGATATCATAAATATTATTTATAAACCTCTTTAAAAATTTTAGTTTTTAAATTAAATTAGATTAGTGAATATTAATTAAATAATTAATTTAAATAAATTTATAATTAAGGAATTAGTTAATTTTTTCTTTATCTCATACAAACAAATAATATATATATTTTCTTTTTATTTCAGATTCCATTAAAAAGAATAATTTTGAGTTATCATCTAGATACAAAAATATAATTAAAATGAATATGATAATTTCTAATCATGTAAATATTATTATTATTAATTAATAATGATAATTAGATAGAATGATAAGAACTTTCTTCACACGATATTGAAAGTCTCCCACAAGAGAAAGAATAATAAACAAATAATTAAATGAAATGGATGCATATAAGTAATCTCTCAATTATTAGTTAGATAATCAAATGAACTTAGGTAAATGAATTGAAGAAGAGAAATATGAAGTGTATGTGAGTGTATATGTATTACTACCAGCACTATTCCATCAACAACAACAACAACTACTACTACTATTATTATTATTAAAAAAATATACAACTACATATTAAAAAATAAAAATGTGATGATATCAATGTGCTTCGGCATATCAATTACTGCGTGTTTAATTAATTGTGTGCATGAATTATATATGGATGTAAAATATATAATAATTATTAATTATTATTATTGATATTCAAATATATATATATATATATTTATATATATATATATATTATTTAATTTGTGAATATGTTTAAAGAATGTATGTGAATGAGATGAAAAGCTCAAATATATATTAAAAAGAACAAAAATTTATTAGCAAATGAAAATTCAAAAATAAAATGTTATGGACGTATATATTAAATATATGGACATATGTATTAAATATCTTTTTATTTTCCCTCTTTTTGTTATTATTATTCTAATTTTGATATACATGTATATTATTAGAGGACCGAAATATTTGACTTAATATGCTGTTAATTATTGTTGATTATAAATATATTTTCTTTTGTTTTATACGGTTTAGTTACTAGATTTTTTTTTAAATATGAATATTTAAACTACACATGAAAATAATCGCATCAGCATTAAATTCATATTTTTATGTATAAATAAAATAAATTTATTTTACCTTTATTTAATGAATAATAAAAATAATAATAATATGCGAAAGGTTACCAGCGCTTCGGTGCTGAGTAAGTGCAAATCAACTCTAATAATATTATTAAATAAAAACTAATACAACTGAAAAAAGGAATATAATATTATAAAAAAAATGAATATGAAATTAAATTAATAGGAAATATCGGATAAAAGAAAATATTTATACCCTTGGAAATTTTTTTTATTTCTTCTGTATCTTAGCTAAGAAGTCATTTTTTGCATTTTTTTTATATTCCTAAAATAAATAGGTTTGCCTCACTTTATTTATTTATTGTTTAATAACAAAATATATATCCTGTATTATAGTATTTGAAGTAGACAGTTTAGTTCTAACGTTGGGAACAAATGATTTAAATAAAAAATTAGACAATATTTCATTCTATTCAAAGTCAAAGATATATACCTATCCTTCATTTTACACGGTAGATAGGTTCCTGAGAAAAAAGTAAATGGTTACTTTTGCAAAATCCATTACAAATGTTATAATAGTAATAATACTAACCTTTTCCAAAAATATTTTTTTCTTTATTTCCTTACCTACCGATTTTTAAATGTATAAAATAACAAATATTATTAATACATATTTTTGAATAACCACTTTTTTAAATCATAACTATAATTGGATAGTAACAGGGACGAAATACTTAGATATATAGATGCAGATCATTCAGTTTTCCATTTTCTCCACATAAATATGACTAAAAAATTTGTACTTCTTCACTGTGGCTTACCAATTGTTAATGATTTATACATTATTATTTTATATATAGGATGATTTATTTTTTAAAATTTTTTATCATATTATAAGAAATAATCCTGTTATATTATTTATAATTAAATTTAGGTTCACTTATATTGTAATTTAATTAAAGAATACCAATTTTTTTTTAAATGATACTAGGATAATTGATCTGTATTAAATCATTTTTAGATAAATAAATAACAGTATTTTTATAATATAATAAACCTAAATTATAATTCTATAAAATAGTTTAATATAGAAATGATTCTCAAACATTATTTATAATACATCCATATATAAATTACCGATACATGATTGAAATATTAAAATAAGATTTTATTTTAATATTATAAAATTTATAAAATTTACATATTTATTTATTATTATTATTATTATTATTATTTTATTATTTTTTTAATAATTGAGATGCGATAATTTTTCTCAGTAGTTTATTTATAGTTCGACGCGGGCGCTATTTATTTAATATTAAGAATAATTATGGTTGTCAGGTTTGATCTTAAAGTAATATCTATCAAACAAAATTTTAATATAAGTTGTTTCTCATATAAAATCACTTTTTAATTTTAAATTTTTTTTTACTTTATTTCTTTTATTTTAATTAAATATACGCGCAAACGATTTATTTGATTTCATAAATTTATATATATATATATATATAAAGTATAAATATAAAGGGTGATTCAAAATAATGGACACAATTTTACTTTTATTTCTTGCAATATATAGTTTTGCAAATAAAATTAAAATTAGATCCTTCATCTCGAAATACATTTAGAATTTAGAATGATCCTTAATGCATTTTTTTGTTTTATTTTAATGATTATTGTGAATTTTATAAAAATCAATTTTTCTACAAAACCATCCTAATTTATTTCATATATATATATTTATTTATTTACAAAATTTCTATTTTACGTATATAATTATAATCTTTGTTTATATTATACCATAATTTTCATTTGATTTAAACAAAGTAAATTTAGAACTTTTCTTATTTTGATTTTAAAGATAATTTTTTTTTAATAAATAAAATCCTTCAAAAACCTTGTATCTACATTAACAAACTATTAAAAATTTATTTTTTTTTAATATAAGAAAATTCACATGAAAACCAATCAATTCAATTCATGTTTATATTTTAATAAACAAATTAATATATTAATACTGTCTCATAAATTTTAAAGGAAAATAACAAACGATCATTACATTTTTATTTATATATAAAATGTACATTAATATTATTTTATCTCCCGAGTGATGTATTTTCTAATATAAAAATTCAATTACTAAACAAATAATTATTATTGTAATTATAGATATTATTTATTATTTTTATTATTTTTCTTTTATTTTCTCCTTTATTTATTTTATTCTTTAGAATGGATTTTTTTTAGTAATTCATATATATATATATATATATATATATATCGTTTTTATTATTAATCTTTGTTTAAGATATTAATTATATTATTATTATTATTAATATTATTATCATTAAAATTTTGTGAAAATTACTTGCCAATATCTGACATTCAGATATTTGAAAAAAATAAATAATAAAAAATCAAATAAATTGTCATTGATTTTTCCCTAGATTTAGTTTACCCGATCATCTTTGCATTATTTATTTGAAAAAACCTTCTTCACCAAAAATATATTCAAAATATTATTGTTTTTCTTTTTGTTTAGTCGTGTTTGTTGGACATCCCTTTTAGTAAGGTGGTATGTACACACCCTCTCCTAGTCATATATATATATATATCTCAATTTTTGATTGAGCAAGTTTGCGAGGACTAAAGACTCCGATCCTCTGATCTCTTCGAGAGAACCGTAAATTTTAGCCATCTTACCAGAGCAGATAAATATTGATGGATAGATAGATATAGATAGCAATTAAACAGAAAGAATAAATTATGAATTCATGTTTCTAACTTTTTTGTAAAATTTAGTGAAGAAATTATTAAACTATTTTATTAACTCAGAATTAAAAGGTTATATAAAAAAAAGATTTGTAAAAATCCTAATTAAATAGTTGAAAGACGAAACATAACTGGATTCGAAGTCCATTTAGAATAATAAATAAAATATATAAAGTCAAAATTATTATTATTTTAGAATGATTACAAAACAGAGATATATTGAAACATTTCAAAAATATTCTACTTATTCTTATTAGTACTTTCCGGTTCGAACGCTTCTTCCAAAAGAGAATTGACTAATGAATTCTTTCATATGAACGAAAAAATTAGGTATCGGTTGAGAGGAAATACTCTTAAATCATTTCTTATAGTGAAGTCACATTTTGAAAATATTACATAGAACTTTTTAAGAATGAATTTGCAAAGAAAAAAAAAAATTTTTGGAAAAAGTTCATTGGAGTGAAAGATTGATTACAACTAAGGAAAGTGGTTAATTAGGTATGCATATATCACTGATTTTTTTTTGAATTAAAATAGAAATACACACCCGGAAAAAAACATTTTTTAGAATATTTTAAGTTTAAGTTTTTACATTTCATAATCATGAGATCTAGCCCAGTCATATTAGGGGTTTCCTTGTTAGGTAGGTTCTATTTCAGGTTGCCCCGAATGTGGTGCATTCATTTCCATATCCAAAAAATCAAAAGCACTCTCAACTGATTCAAAGAGGCTTACAGACCAAATGCCTTATTATTATTTTTTTTAATAAGGCCCACTTTATTTTACAATACTTGGTACAAATTCTGTAAGCCGAGGCTTGGAAGGGCTAATTTATGGGGAGAGGAGGAGGCCCTATTAAATATTCAATTTTTTTTTATTTAATTAAAAATTAAATAACAAAAATTAATTGAATATCGTGATTATTTTCTTTAACGTTTTATATTCATGGAAATGTAAGAATATAATGTAATGTTTAATTTATATATATTTTAAAGTTTTTACTATTTATGCAGAATTTATTATTATTATTATTATTATATAATTACTTAATTTAAAATATAAATTCAGACTCCAAAAATATCTCATATAGGTATAAAATATAATTTTTACATTAATATTTCTTTTTAAGTTACTAAATATAATATTTTACTTTTTTCAATGTTGAAAATATTTCAGTAAAATGTAAATATGTTTCATATATTGTTTCAAATATTGTTATTTATATATATAGTAGTTATAGAGGTTTTAAGTTATCAAGGGCCTATGTTAGGGATAGGTTAATAACATTTTTTTAAAGGCTAAATCATGTCGTTTCTTAAAATTCTCTAACCAGCCATTGCTGGCTTTAAAATTTTTGATTTTCAGCTTTTTCTTTCAGTATGGGTCCACTAACACTGATGCTTTTGTTTCGACACTGTTTGAACCACGTAAACAAACATTGTTCTAAATTAGGGAATTCGGCAATTTTTCGTCTTTTACATTGAAAACCTGATTCTTGTTTCTTCAAGATTTCAGCTTCTGAGGTCCAATACAGAGATTACTAATTTAAGTTATAGAGGTTGCGTATTTTAAGTTATTGAGGTTTTGGGCTCTGGTGGGAAGGGAACATATTATTTTTTGAAGTTATAGAGGTTTGAGTTATCGAGGTTCTACTGTATTAAAAATTTAATATTAATAAATTAACAAATATTTTTCTTAAAATTGTAAATCATATTTGGGAAGAAATAATACATAGTTGAACGTATTGTCTTTGAAACAAATGAAGTTAATGTATAATTTTTATTAAATTCTTAACATGTATAATACAACTTATTTTATATAATAAATATCAAATTTTTTATTTCATTAAATAAGTGATACTCATCCACTACCCTACTTAGGGATCTCATCTATCCCGTTTTTATAATGTCACAGTATCTTCACAGAATGCATCAAAAATGGTTTTCCAGAAAAAAAATTACTCTACGCCCCCTTTGAAATTTACTTTTTTTTAATTTTAATAACAATTAAACAGAAGGATAAATGTACTTATTGGCAAAATATTATAAATAAAGGTGTAAATTAGAAACAAATAAATGCACCAGCGCCCAATTTGGGAATCACTGATTTAACTAGAACGCAAGATTCTAGATCAGAGCTGGGTAAACTTAGACTCCTGGAGTTGTGTGAGGATTTTTACCGACCGACGATAGTAAGGGAGGTATTGTTTTCACACCAAATTTCACATGTGGAGATTTTTACATATCTCCACGAATCATGCATTTTCTAAACAGAAAAAAGTATTTTTAGCATGATGTCTGTCCGTCCGTCCGTCCGTATAGATGTGTACAGCCTGAACGGCTCAACCGATTTTGATGAAATTTGGAATATTTACTTAATGCATCAGTGGGATGAATTGATCAACTTTTGGTGTATATCCGGAAACCGGAAGTGGTAGTATTAGCGATCGACGATAGGAAGGGAAGGGTTATTTTCACACCAAATTTCACATGAGGAGATTTTTTTATATATCACCACGAATCATGCACTTTGTATTGGTTTTATCCTCGGGAAAATCATATTTATTAGTTTTTTCTTGATTTAAAATTATATGACGTTATCCAGCCATTCATGACGTCACAGCCTGGTCTTACATATATATTATAAATAAAATAAAATTAAAAATATTTATGTTATATCCATATCTGTTTTTTATTACATTAATAGATATATTAAAATTATTTGAAATTGTTTCTGTAGCTGGAAATTAATTTACTTCATCATCGGTTCG
The DNA here is from genome assembly GCA_963082975.1 of Labia minor. Classification (NCBI taxonomy): domain Eukaryota; kingdom Metazoa; phylum Arthropoda; class Insecta; order Dermaptera; family Spongiphoridae; genus Labia; species Labia minor. The sequence continues at coordinate 30,829,965 of OY720346.1, forward strand.
GACCTGGCCACAGGTCAACTTATTTTTTTAAGAACCAAATTGAAAAAATTTAGAAAAAACTGGACTAGATTTATGAATTAATTTGCATATATAAAAAATTATTTTGGAAATAGTTCCTCCAACTGAAAAATATACTGGAACCAAAGAAGGTTGAGATATATAAAATGTTAATATTTGTTTATTTTATTTTATTTTAATATGTATTTTATTTGAAATAATTTGGAGTAGAGCGCTCACCTCTGCACTCCCCGCTCGCCCCTCTCCATGCCCCTACGCCGCCTGACCACACCTCCTCATGCCGGCCGGCTGACTCGAACGATTCAGTTCCCATCAGTTCCCCTTCCTTGCTGTGTGTAAGACCCTAAGCGGCCTCTCCACTGAAATCATCCCTTAATCAGTCGCTAATCAAGAATTAATTGTAATTTTATTATTTATTTTTATTAATTAAAAGCAAGATTAGTGAACTTAAAAAAAAAAATATTTCAATAAAAATTAAATTTTATAAAGTGCATTTTTATAATTTTTTATTCATATACCCAAATAAATTTATAAATTTTTCATTCCAATCTCTGAAAAGAATTAATCTTAAATATTCTATCAGATCTCATTAATTAAATTTTATTAAAAGTTAAATTAAAATTATTTAAAAATTAAAAAATCATATACAAAATTTTATTTTTCTTTAAATATATTTATTGAATTTTTTAAATTTCAAAAATATATATTAATCCTATTAAAACTTATTTATTTAAAAAATAGCAAAATGTGCTGATTATTTTCAAAATTCATATAATATAATTATAAATCAAAAAAATATAAATTTCTCCTATTCATATAATAATAAATATAATATTTAAATATTCTATATATTCTTTCTAATATCATTATCGCTCACACCGTTCCTTTCAAATCTCATATGAATAGTGTTTTGTCATTTTCATATTATTATAACACTTTTGAAAAATGAATAATATTTCTATTACCTACTCGTATATCTCAATTAAACAGAATAAAATCTTCATGAAATTAATAATATAATCATAATTAGTTTTCTGATGTTTTCTAAGATATTTTTATTATATGTCTATTAAATGCGTATTATAACTTATTATAATCATGGTTCTATATAGGATGTAAAATAATTTTAGTATTTTAATATTACAGAAATAAGATAATACACTTTTTAATCCTATTGATATTATTTATTTATTTATATCTTTTTTTTAATTTCGTGTATATAATATAAATATCTAATCTTAATTATTTTTTTCTTTATCGAGGCGAGAGTGATGGACATCAATTCAAGTCTACGAGCTGTTCTTCGAGTTTAATCTGCGAGAAATATCAACCCTTTATTAACTCCGAGGTCAGTATTTATTATTAATGTTATTTTTAATTCAATTTAAATTTATTGATTATAAACTAATAAGTTATTTTTTTTCTTATATTTCATGTTTCAATCTTCGTTCCTGCTACTGAATGTTGATTTGAATTCTTGATTATCTTCTCCATCCTTCATGACGATGAAATGATTTTAATACAGCTCTCCAAATGTAAGTAATAATCGTTATTTATTTAGCATGGCTCACTTTAAAATAGAAAATGTAAATATAATATTTAAAATAAAGTTTAATATAATATAGAAAGTAGAATTAAATTACAATGATTTTTGATTTGAGGAGATTATAGAGAAATGTATTAATATTAAATTATATGACAGAATTTAGTGAGATTAGGGAATTTCAGAGTACATCTTTCAAGAATAAGCATTGATAAAGGAGGCAGAAGAGACAAAGGTATTTTTAGAATTAGTAGGTTTCGATGCGTTATACTAGGAGGGTGGCTATTTTTTGATATATATATATATATATAGTTGTTAGGAATTTTCAGATGGTTGCCTCCTACATCCATGCATGTTCTCATCATACTAATTCATAGATTAGATTAATAAATAACTAAAATGTGGGTGGATAAAACAAATGCCATGCTATTATTTAAGGGATGGTTTGCATGAATTGCATGTCAGGTCTGAATTATGCCTTTTTGTATTACTGAGAGTGTATTTGAGGTGGATTGGATGAACGGGAATTCGGGAAGGTAATTCAGCACAGTTCCAAAATGGGATTAGCCTGAACAGGAACAAATTGTTGGTTACCTTTTGAGCGCAGGGCTTTTTCGATTAGCATGGGCCTTCCATGCCTATTGATGGAGGCTATGCACTCCCTTACTAGGAAGGTTTTATTTCAGGTTGCCCCGAATTTCGCGATTTCATTTCGAAATCCAAAAAATCAAAGGCACTCTCAGCTGATTCAAAGAGGCTACAGACCAAACGCCTTATTTTTTTAAATCTTTTTTTTTAAGGCAAACTTTCTTTATTATTACTTTTTCTAAATTTTAATTAAAGGCGAGGCTTGGAAGGGCTAATTTATGGGGAAGGAGGAGGCCCTATTAAATACTCAATTGTTTTTTTTTTAATTTAATTAATAATAAAAAAATAATTGAATATCGCGATTATTTTCTTTAACTTTTTATTTTCATTTTGAAACATAGGTACAATTTCATAATTTAAACTTTGATATATTTTAAATATTTTACTATATAGGTAGAATTAATTATTATTATAATTTCTCAATTTAAAATTAAAATGCAAAAACATCACAAAAAACAAATCATATCCATTATTATTTCTTTTTAACTTACCAAATATAAAAATATTTTATTTTTTTTTATTATGGAAATTATTTCATATGAATATAAATATATATTGTAATCGAATATATCTATACTCAATAATAATTTAATATTAATAAATTATCAAATTTTTTTCTTATCATTGTACTGATAAATCATATTTGGAAAGAAATAATATATATATATATATAGTTAAGCTTATTTAAAAAAATAACTTAATGTAAATTTTTGTTAATTATAAACATGTGGTACAACTTATTTTAAATAAATAAATTAAATTAGATCTCCTAAAATTTTTTTTAATTTTGATAGATCAATTATTCTTATTCTTAGGCTGACTTACAAATCCCATACGATCATTTTGCTTATTCTTATGTGTATTCCGTCCTAGTGTCCCCGCAAAAATTCTCCGGGAGATAAAAATGTCTCGGTTTACATAAATAATAATATCATCCGTGAATAAACCCAATATTATTCAATTTTTACCGAGCGACGATATTAAGAGATGTATTGTTTTCACACCAAATTTCACATGTGGAGATTTTTACATATCTCCACGAATCATGCATTTTGTATTGGTTTTATCCTCGGGAAAATCATCTTCATTAGTTTTTTCTTAATTTTATATTATATGACGTCACCCAGCCCTTCATGACGTCACAGCCAGCAACTACTTATATATTATAAATATAATAAAATTAAAAATATTTATGTTATATCCATATCTGTTTTTTATTGCAATAATAGATACATTTAAATTATTTGAAATTGTTTCTGTAGCTGGAAATTAATTTACTTCAAACCGTCGGTCGGTTCGGACCTGGCCACAGGTCAACTTATTTTCTTATGCAAAACATTAATTTTTACAAATCTTTTTTGTAAAATAATGGTAATCGTCGCGCTCTTCGTGTACCCCCATCGCTCATCTCTGTTCCACGACAGTCTGATCGGTAGCATGAGCGCTTACCTGGACGAAAGAGAAATTATAGTGGAAGCACAATTCACATTTCGCAGAATTCTTTTGACAATTTATACAATAAGAAAATTGACTAAATTATCATTCTTCATACAATAAATAATTTGGATTCATAGATATAGATTAATATAATAGATTTTATCTATAGCAAGTTTTCTACCTGTATATCGTATTATTATTTTAAAAGTACAAAAATGAACATCTAGAATAAATAAACGTATTTTAAAGATTCATAAAACAAACACACGTGAAGTTTCAAGTACTTTATTTATTTATGTTTAGTCATTGGATTGTAAATTTTTCAATTAGTCTATATAATATTATATATAACATTATAATAATTATAAACATTCATATTAATATCTTACAAAGATTTCTAAATGAACACAATTGATAATTAACATTAACATAATATGTTATTATTTTAAAATGTGATTTGTTTTAAAATATATTGTACAATTGCGCTATTTTTTAAAAATATATTTCATTCATAACAATAAAAAACGAAATGATTAAATAAATCTCATCAAAAATAATACATTTTTATATATATTAATCATACTTACATTAGTAGTAATAGTATGTAAAATGTTTAAATTAGTACACTCTCGAGATGATAATTAATGGACAAAGACTAAAAGAAGTATATTGCTTCAATAAATCAATTTAAACAAAAAATAAATAAATCCAAAAAAAAAAATGATTTTTCGCGGTGAGTAGTGAGAAGAGTATAAGTACTTTCTAAAATATTTGTAATTTTTACATTCATCACATCAACTATATAACACATTTTGAACACAATTTACAAAATGTAATTGAAAATTTTTTTAATTACTATGAAGAGACATTTTAAGTACTATACTATAAACTACAATTCTAAATAGTAAAAATTGATTACAATTAAATTATAAATTCATCTAATATTGAATATCTTTAAATTAAAAACTAGAATTAATTGTTTAATAATATAGTATTATCTATAAATGTATATATATCTATATATATTCAATACTAGCTTGATCTCTACCATAATAATTAATTTAAATAGATATATTATCATAAATATATATAAAAAAAAGAAATCATCTTTTTTTTATTTAAAAAATAATTAGATTAATCTCACTACAATCTAAATTTATGATTAAAATTTCATTTAAATAGAAAAATTAAATTAATAATATTTTAACATCAAAGCTTGAACAAAGATAACAAAATATATATAAAGATTAAAGTAGAACTAAATAAATGTTTAGATACATATACTTGTACTGTGATAATTTAAGGGCTATTAGTTAAATTAAATTATAATAAACAATTATATACATTTCATTTATATGGAAATTATTATATAATAAATTAATTACATTTATATATAAATATGTATATATACAAAGAAAAGATTAATCGAATTAAAATTCATAGATAGTATAAGATTATATAAAAATGAATGATTATTGTTTTGATTTGAATAATTTCTGTTGGAAATAAACTTAAATTAAAAAGCAAATCAAGATGATTGTGATAGACAAAACATAATTATTCTTTGATGATAAATTTGATGATGAAGATTTTTCAGGAATATATTTAGTTCTATCGAGTAGCCATCGATATTCTTTTGTTAATTTAAGTCTCTTCAATTCTCGTCCAACTTGTTCGCGAATCTGATTATTATATTCATTCAACCATCGTATCTAAAAGAGAATATACAATTTCATTGAAAATTTTAAAAAAATTTCATCCAAATGAATTTAAATATAACAAAACAATAATGAAAGTCAATGAACCTAAAATAGAACTATTAAAATTTACCTGTGGAACAGTAAGAAGATCAAATTTAATCAGTTTCCTTTCATAAGGGACAAGTGTGATAGTTTTAAAGCCTAAATATGGCCCATCGAAATCATACTGAAAAAATAATATTTATATATATATAATAATTAATATATTTCCAAAAATAATAAACTAATATTAAAAATACAAATAATGAAAATATGGTCTGAGAATAACACTATTTTCATTTATAAATTTAATTTCTATAAATTAAAATTAATTTACTTTTTAATTAAAAAAAATATATCAACTATATAATATTTTAATTAATAATTTTGGTGAAAATGTTATAATAAAAAAATATTAATACATTCTCAAAAATATATTTATAAAAAGGTAAATGAGAAGCGGGGAAACCAATCGGGAAAAGGCAAGTAGGTGAACAAAGCACGTAATAGGAGAAATAAGAAATGGTTAGAAATGACTTTGGATTAGTTGAAGGATGGTAGCTAAGCTAAGAATTTTCAAATCAAATATCTCTTTAAAGATACCTCGATATTGATAAATATATTAAAGATATATTTTATAAATTATTATTAAAAACTAAACTCACTTTTGTATCTCTTTTTTCTACTAATAAAATATTTTCTAATCGTACACCGAATTGTTTTTCTTGATAATATCCTGGTTCTGAAAAGACATATATAATATAAATTATATATTAAAATATATGTGTTATTTACTATTTTTCCATACCATATATTTATATATTTTGTAAAAATAAAATAAATTTTAAAATCAATATTTAATGAGGATAAAACGCAATTAACAAACTTCAACAAATTAGTTTTATTTACTTAATGCCCATTTTCATATTAATGGTTTCATAATCAGATAAAAATATTTATTTACTGTATATTATTAAGTTTTTTTTCTAGTTTTAACAAAAAACAATAAAATGTTTCAACGGATATTTACAATTACATTTAATTGAATAATAATAATTGAAAAGTTATTATATCTTATATCTATTATTTTTGGAAATGAAGAGTTTACCATCGGAAAAAAATTGTCCAGGATAGAGTCTTTCTGTTCCAGTAAGAAGAATATGAATTGGAGCTGAAAATGATTTATTTTAATAAATATCATTAAAAATAAAAAATAATTAATTAATCAATAAAAAAGGTGTTCTTGTTGCTTGTCTCGTATGACATGCATTGTAAATGATTCGTTAAAGTAAAATGCTTGCAACTTCTCCGATTAGATTTAATAAATGGCCAATTAATTTAAACTAATATTCGTTTTATCTAAGCAGTTAGATAATTTTATATAAATTGAATCATATATTATTCTATTATTTTAATTGAAACGATAATTGTAATACAATTTATTATTCTAAAAATTAAAAATAAATTGTAATTTTTATCTTCACAGGAAATTTTAACATAGGTAATAATAATTTTTTTTTAAAGTGAACAGTGAAGTTTTTCTCTTTTGCATTTTTATAATAAATTGAAGATTTATTTTTCAAAATTATAAAAATTAGTATTTTTATATGTTATAAAATGAAATAATCGGCTTAGTTATTATAAAATAAATAAAAGTTTAACTGTCAAAAAAATTCAAATACATACATTCATGAACTGTGTTATATGCTCCAATTCCATGTCCAGTGCCATGTCTATAATTCAGTCCAATATTCCAGAGTGGTCCACGTGCAAGTGTCTCAAGTTGTGATATTTGAATAATTTCGGGAAATACAGCCATGGCTAAATTGATTTGTCCCTGAAGTACTCGAGTATATGCTTCACATTGGAAATCTGTCGGTTCACCAAAATGTAAAGTGCGAGTAACATCCGTTGTTCCTTCTAAAATAAAAACAGAAAACAAAAATATGAATATTAAATGAATATATATTAAAACAATATAAACAAAAAGCTAAAAGTTAAGAAATATTAACAATGCTAGAAACAATGTCCATTCATTGACTGAATTTACCCAAATAATGTCCACCAGAATCTAAAACTAATGTAGATGTATTTGTGATAAGTCGATTGGTCAAATTGGTTGGAACATAATGTGGCAAAGCTCCATTAGGTCCGTAGCCAGCAATTGTAGCGAAACTCAATCCGCGGTTGTTGAATTGACTGCGTCTTCTTAAATCCAGTTCAGCTGTGATATTCATTTCAGACCAATCATAAGTGAATATCTACAATTCATTCAAGTTATTTATACAAAATTTATCGACAAGAAAAATTTAAATGATTTTTCACCTTATTTTCAATTTTATATAAAAATTCACACATAGCAACTGCATCCTTTACATGGGCTTCTTGCATCCCTTTAATCTCGACTTCATTTTTAATCGATTTTGGTAAAATAATTGGTGAACGTTGCTGAAGTCTTAAATTTGGTGGCTGTAATAATATAATATCATTAAATAATAAGTTGATCTGTGGCCAGGTCCGAACCGACCGATGGTTTGAAGTAAATTAATTTCCAGCTACAGAAACAATTTCAAATAATTTTAATATATCTATTAATTCAATAAAAAACGGTTCGGACCTGGCCATAGGTCAACTTATTTATATTAGAAAATTCAAATATATAAATTTATTTTAAAATTTTTGCATGCTTATTAAAAATTTTTATGGAAATATTAGATGCAGAATTAATACGATTAATAATTAATAATAGAGTACACTATTTAAATATTTCAAGTTTAAATTGGGCGGCTTGTATTGCCGGTTGCCTAAATGCCAGGGGCACCTAGTCGAGTAAACGCTCACTCAGTCAGTCGATTTCGTTGTGTGAGTGCGCATGCCAACTCAAACCAGGCGGGCGGCGATTGCGCTCTTTCTCTCTCTACTATATCAAAAGCGTAAGTGTATTTTCTATTGAAATTATCATAATTTACCAATATAAAGCGATCAATTAACATCACTTCTACCATCATTGTAATAAAGTCTCAAATGATTTACTGATTTTTTTTTAATAATTATTTTAATAGAAAAATATCATATTTGTTTTTTATTTCATATTCATATTATGAATGATATTTTATTTATTAATATATATATATATATATATATATTTAACGTGATATATCTGCACATTACTCAAAATTTAATTTAAAATTATTTACACATTTTATTAGAATTTGAAAATGTGTATATCTTCTTTTCTTCTAATTAATCTCTTTTCTATTTCATTATTATCATTTCATTTAATATAATAAGATATATTATATATCGTACCCTATATATATATATATTGGTATATATATTTCTATTTATTATTCTATTTTTTAATATTTTCTATTCAATATGAGTTGATTTTTTTAATATATATTTGGATATTATTATTCATTTAAGTAAATATAATTTTTTTATTTTCAATTTGAAGTGACCTTTATTCTAGAGACGCCCAAAAGGCAGGGCTAATTTATTTTCTTTTTTTTCTTTTATCTTGTAATTTACTGTTTAATTTATCTAAAAAAATGATAAATTCTGATAAATATTTATTCTTTCAATATCAATTATTTTCTGAGAATTCTTCATGATTATCAAAATCAAAAATCAATTGAAATTTAAATAGAAATCATTTTAACATTCTCTTTTAATTATAGATAATAGAAAAGGTCAGTTTTAATACTTTCATTTATTAATCAAGAATTTTATTATGTGTCTTTGAAATATTATTATTTCATTAAAAGTTATAATAACGAAAAATTAATATATGATACCTTGATTAACAACAGTTTCAAAGTATTTTTAATCTGCATTAAAAAAAAATACAACTGATTATAAAGGCAGATATTTTATTAGAATGAATTAATTATAAATTTGGAAATAATTTTAAAGCTCGGAAGCTTCTATTAGCTAAACAGCGTAGGCGTTACGTTATATATATTATATATTACTCGTATTCTATATTCTATTGTATATATCTCGAGACAACTCCCAATATATTTACTTGTTTTTCTTATTTTGATTTCAAGCAAGAACTATTGAACTAATTAATATATATATTTTCATGTTATCTTTTTTATAATTAAACACAAAAAAACATCTGATCAGTTAATTTATAAAATATTTCAGTTAAATAGAATTTCTATGCTGAATTTAAATTTGAATATAAGAAATAGAAAAATTCGTAATTCTTAAATGTTATACCATTATGTATTGCTAAATATACATTTAGGTAATATTTTAAGTGTTTTATTTGTAATTTTTCAATTATCACTTGTAATTATATTGAATTTCTATTTATATATTATTTTTTTATTTAAATACTAGCTGCTCAGACCGGCCTCGGCGCTCTTCACACCTAGACGGGGACTCCGCCCCCTGTACCCCCGAGTGGTACATAGTATTTGGAAATTCATTTACTTCAAACCGTCGGTCGGTTTGGACCTGGCCACAGGTCAACTTATTTCATTCATTTATTATTTATTTTTCATCCTTTCATTTCTTTTAAATTTCATTTTAACGCCTGCAATTAGGCAATATGCAGTGCAAGGAATATTCATTAATATTTATTTAAGAACCAACTTTGTTCAAAGTGATTTTTAAATCTAAATTATGTGTGAAATTAATTCTTATCACACATTTTTATTAGATTTTATTAGAATATTTATTTTATAATCAACAATAAAATTTTGAAAATATATATTGTTATTAAATAATATTAGATTATTTTATTTTATTTAAGAATTACATACATAATGTAATATAATGTACATAATGTTTATGTGTCTTATACAGAAAGAGTAAATGAAACGTTTTTATTTAATCAGGAGTTTGAGTTAATATATATATATTTATATGTATGATAAAGTATATTTCAGTTTTTATAATTTATCAGAGATATTAATAACTTTATTATTTGGCATTGATGCATATTATTAAATTATTAAAAAATTAAATATACTAATGTAATCTCTTAGCTTACCACACTTTCTACAATTTTCTGACTTGCTCCTTTACTAAAGGACCATCGACTTGGTAGATAAACTCTTTTCCATATTTGAGATCTTGTCCGGAGATCATTAAATATTTTATGATAATCACGTTCCCTAAATTAATAATAAAAAATTAATATTGTTTTTATTTTCTATATTTTATCACATTCATGTTACCTACATGACACATTCCAAATTACCACTTGTGCAACCTTCCATTCTTAATGCCTTGACTATACTTGAATTGCGAATGCTGTTTCTCTCTACATAAAGGGTTACTTCATTACTTGTGACAAGCGCATAAGCCCTAATAAAAGGATTATATGGATAATAGCCAATGCCACGAATGTTTAATAACCAGGCAATTTCATCAAGGGCCGTCACCACGATTGCATCTGCATTGACATCTTTTATATCTTCTCGAAGATTCTTTACTTTCTCTTCCCAAGCCATACCTAAAAAAAAAGAATCAATTATAATATATATAAAAGAAGAAAAAGATTTATTATAAAAATATCCCACACTCTCACCAGTATAGTCAATTGGTAAAGCAAACGAAGTTGTTTTCGAATATTTCGGTCTTTTTGAACCCCATAATGATATTATGATATTTTCAGTAGTTTCAGATAATAGTATTCCTCGTGAATCTGTTCAAATAAAAATTATTTATTATTAATTAGTAAAAAAATTAACAAAATTTGAATCATTATAAAATAGCATAGAAAATAAAATAATAAAATAAATAAATTCAATTTATTAAATTATATTGAAATTTTTTCAATAGACATTTATTTGATTTACAGTTATAAAAATTAAGAGAGGAGAGAACAATCAAATGTATAAAAATGATATATAATTTATATTAATTTTTAATAAATATATAAAAAAATTAATTATAATAATATTTAAATTACAGTATACATTTTAGAAAAAATATAATTAAAAAAAAAAATTCATAAGAGCAAACCTATATTTCTTCTAAATTGCAATTTTTACTCACATACATGTTGAATATCTTAAATTATTTATTAAATATATAATTTATAATAAAAATAGAATGCCTTAAAATTTTATATTAATAAAAAATTAATTAAACAATTAGACAAATAAAATAAAATATAATTGATCGAAAAATTAATATTAAATTAATATTTATTTATTTCCTTCATAAAACATGTTTGCTCAATATTCTTTTCTACGTTCTTATTCTTTGTAAATATTTATATATTTTAATTAATTATTTTATTTTATCATAATTAGAATATAATAATCAATCTATATAAACAATTTTTTTAATGAGGAATTAAATTTCGAAAATGTTATTCTTTTAACTATTAGTAAATCCGGTACATCTTTGAAATTTTATTAATTTGTTCTTTTGTTGTCTAGTCCTCTCTCTAAATACCATATAAATAATGTATCTGTATAAGATAATACATATACTAATATGTTTAATTATTCGTTGTAAAAAAGATAAATAAAAAATGGTTTATTAAAAGCGAATTATGAGATGCCGAAGTATAACTTGAGAAAATTAATGATTTAGTTTTTGATCTAGTTGTCAAATATCCATAGACATTTCATAAAAATATTTTTTTTTTTGAGTACATGAAACTTTAAAACAATTTATTGCTGAAATTTCGAAAAAACAAATTAAAAAATTTATTTTTAATATACATATTGATATATAAAGAAAACTTATATTTTTAACGGTTCAAGATTTAATTTCATAAAATAAACTAAAATTATGTTTTTAGTACTTTTAATCTTTATGGAGATAAACAAAAGATTAGAATGAAAAGAAAGGAATAACATTGCATTGTGCACAAATAAAAGTATTTTAATTTATTTGATTTCTGATCCTGTATTTGGGAAGTAGGTAGATAATTTTTTTTGTTTATTTTCCACCGAATCAGAAATTACGAAGAATAGGAACTGCTGCAATGGTGATAAATGGACACAAACCTCTCTCTCTCACCTAGTGTTCTTTTCCAGTCAACCCAAATATAATTGGGCACCCTACGTGGATCGGCGCCTACTCTTGAACCTGGTGATAATTCCGTGGCAAGCCATTGGTCCACGGTGGGGGTATCTGGTGATGAGGCATGCAACACCGTCCATTGACAATCAAGCTGTTCATCTGCTTGGGCCTCATATCGGCCATCTGTCCAGAGAATTGCATGGTTCATCGTAATAACAGCGAGGCCCATTGAACCACTAAATCCACTCACCCACTTCACCAAATTATCTCTTTCATGAACGAACTCAGTCTAAAAAAAGACCATATCCATTCTATATTATAATTAAACATAAAAACATTAAATAAATAATTATTTTTGATGAGAGAAATTGAATAATGAATGAATCAAGATCATATAATATTATCAAAACAGTTTGATGATAAAGAAATATTCTTACATCATCTTTATATAATATTTAAAAGGCTAAGAGCAATTATGGTGACATGAACTCCAAAGCAGCTTTACGAATTTAAACCATTCACATCTCATTAGATCCCTCCTAATGCCCTATGGTGTTATTTGAAAGTTAGTCGCAATTGATCAACAAATTTTTGTGTTTTTTTCTTTTATTTATATTTCTTTATCAGATAATGTTTTCCAAAGTTACTTTCAATCATAAAATCATTAAAATATTTTGATTTTTAGATTTAATGACATATATTGATGAATTTAATTAATTAAATAACACAACCAATTATATAAAATGATTTTTCTCTTAGATGAACTTTCAACAACATTTAACACTTTATACATTTTCACCTTTTCTATTTGTATTGAATTAAAAATAAAAATTAGAATTATTTTTTAAATAAAATTTTAACACTGAGATTCGCTAGTTTATATTATTGAATAAATATTCATAACTTTAGTTTTAATAAATTCGTCTATATAGGTAAAACTCGTAAGTCAAATTTTTCATGAGAACACAAAAGCGTCAATCAATATCTTAAAATATTCTATGAATAATTTCATTACGAAAATAATAACAAAAAGATGAGCATAATTGGCTGATTGGCCAATTAACCCCGAAGTTGACCTGATGTTCGTCGTCAGTTGTGATTATTAAAGCCTTGAGTTCAGGCCATCCAGGTTGGCCATAGGACATAGCACTTCGCACTAAATCCACTTGTTTTGTGCTGTTCACCCTTCCAGGTGGTCGAGCTGTTTGTCCAGGTCGACAAAACGATCGTAGTCCGAGATCTTCCAACGCATTGCCTTTACCGCGTAATGGAATACCATCTGAAATAATAGAATTCGTATTATTATTAATTTTATTATATTTTTTTAATTATATAACATGTACAAAAAGTTAAAAGGTATACACATAATATTTAATTGTTTCAGTATATTGAAAAACCAATCAATACCTATCGACTAGCAAAATTCCAATAAGAAATAAATTTCAAAAAATATTGATAATATAATGATATTCTAGGAGATCTAGATACGTCTAGATCAGAGGTTCTTAAACTGTGGTCCGCGGACCCCTGGGGGTCCGCGAAGCCTTTACTGGGGGTCCGCAAAGCCATCGTACAGGTGCACGAGAAAATGATGAGTCAGTTAAAACTTTATTTAATATAAAAGGAGCGATGGCATGGCTTTGTGAGGAAACAGATCAAATACCCAAATTCAACGAAATGTGCAAGAAAATTATTGCTACCGTTTCCATCTTCATATTTAGCTGAATTTTCTAATAAAATCTGTTCTACAACATGCAAAAAAATCGTTATTCATCAATCACTGTTAGAAATATTCACCATATATCCTTGTTCTTATGAGATCTTAAGCCAGAAATTAACTATTAAAATGACGTAAAGTACCTAAAGTTGGGATGGGGTCCGTCAAAAAGAATTTTCTCAAGTGGGGGTCCGCGGAGTACATAAGTTTAAGAACCTCTGGTCTAGATCTATATTACGCATAGAAATATAACAACTGAAAATTGATATTTCTAGATGTCTATATAGACGTCTAAATTTATATTTCTAGACGTACATTTAGATTAGATGTATAAATTGAATTAAATTAAATTAAATTCTATATAGACGTCTAAATTGATATTTCTAGACGTATCCTATATTTCTTAGACGTCGATTAGACGTCTAATCGACGTCGAAGTTCTGTCTGGGGGAGGGCAATACGTTTTCATGAAAATTCACTTTTTTCCATTTTCTTCTCAAATCACGAGGTAGTCTGCTAATAATAGATGTTAAATAAAAACTAAAGGACCCAGCTGGTTCAACAGGGTAGGTGTTGTCATTCCATTTAACAGATAGGAAATTCAAAAAGTCGCCGACTTATTGACCTCCCCTCGTATTATAGACAGTTAGTAGAAATAAATATTATTTAATTTAATGATATATGCATGGTAGATTGATTATTAATGATTCAAATTATATTGTTATATAAAGTAATCATGTTAAAGTTAGAAAAAAACAACTATTTTAAACGTTATATCGAATTTAAAAAAATCTGGAGTGTCTCCACTCAACTATCTCGCAATTTGAATTGGATTAAATAACATAATATATTATATTTAAATTAAATTTAATTAATTATAAATTATAAATAATAAATATTAAACCAGCACATATTTGGCTCTTTGTTGATGGCACCACGTCACGTGAGATTTGCAGTGTTAAAAAATTAATTCTGGTACTTTCAGCGATTCAATCAAGCTGAAATTCTATATATAGCAGTTGTATACAATTTTTAATCATATGAAAAACTATCAAAAATATATCTTTATTTTTACGGTCACTTTAGAAGAAAAAAAATCAAAACGTTGTAGGTAATGACCCTCTTCCGGTTGAGCTACATTACTCAAAATTTGAAAGAAAACTATGAATTTTGATGTAACAAATTTCATCATTCTAGCTCAAACCATTTTTGCGTAATCTTGGTTACATACAAACACACACACAGAGACAGACATTTTTCTCAACCTTAGTGAAAATGATTCAGGAACCTTCAAAACGTATAAAAACATCAAAATCTCAACATCGAAAATTTTCGTGATCGCAATACTATCTCTGGCGAGATAGTAAAAATATAAAATATATTTTCTAATTGATATATTTAGATTCTTCTATAAAATATACAATATTTAAAATAAAATGGAAAAAATAAAAAAGTTTAATATTCATTACGTTTATATTTATTTTATAATTTATCCCAAGAACCAACTGCCTCTCTTTTCAATACCTAATTTTTCTTGTCGTTAAAAATAATTTTATTTCATACTTCACAATAATAAGTAGAATTTTAATAAATATATTATAATTATAATATAACTTATTTTAAAAGATAGTTTGATAAATTTATATTATTTATATTGTAATCATATTAAAACTGATTCTTTTATTTCTTGTATTTTATTTTATTTATTATCTATATTTTATAAATGAAAAAAAAAAGAATTAAAAATTGAAATATATGTATACTAATATTTAATAATATAATAAAAGTTAATATCTTCTTATTAAATGAATTGATGATTTCTAGTTATATATAAAAAAAAACATTTTAAATATCAAGGAAATTAAAATGTATACAAATAATAATTTTGTTCTATTAAATCTACTTTATTTTATTTTTTGATATTAAAGTGATATGAAAGGAAATAGAAAATTAATTTAAATAATTAATAAAAAGAGTATCTCTCTCTCTCTCTCTTTTTATTAATTCAATAAAATAAATATGATATTGTTTATTAAAAATAATATGATTAGTTTTATTAAACTGAATTAAAAATAATTATAAAATTGTTAATATTTACAAGGTAAGGAGGGGAAAAATAAATATTTAATTATAGAACTGAGGAATTAAATTAAGAGGGCGTGGATTTTATATTGAAAAGAGACGCACCCAATTCGTGATGTTACTTCCAAACATTGGATAGATTGAGGGATTCATCAGTGAATTCGATTTTTCATTGCAAATCGAATATTAACAGAGAAATTCAAATATATCAAACAAATAATATTTTATATATATCATTAAATTTGTACTTTAAAAATATAATTAATTATAAAAGGAAGATAAACGCCATAATTACTTGAATAGAAAGTATAAGATACAATTTTTAGAGTTATTGAGAAAAAAAGTTAAGTCCTGAGCCAACGAAGTATAATAATATTGTGAAAAATTTTAATATTATATATTCCTTCTAGAGTGGTCTATTCAGAATAATTCCTAATTACTCTAATTGTTTTATTGAATATTTTTTTACTAATAAACATAAATAATAATTATTTTTAAAATTGATAATTATTAATTGTAATTAAAAAAATTTAATAAAGAAAATTAAGTATATAAAATATATTTGAATACACATATAATAAATAGAAAATTTAATTATTTATTTTATTTTATTTATAATTTCAATTTTTAATATTATAAAATTAATCATTATTGATTTATAATATAGGATAAATATGTAATGTGAATTTGTAATTTCAATTTCTAATCTCACTTTTATAATTTTTTATAATTTATAGTATTGCGATCACGAAAATTTTCGATGTCGAGATTTTGATGTTTTTATACGTTTTGAAGGTCCCTGAGCCATTTACACTAAGGTTGAGAAAAATGTCTGTGTGTATGCGTGTGTATGTAGACAATATTACGAAAAACCGTAGTTTAGTTAACTTTTGACTAATGTAGCTCTTTCGCAAGAGGGTCATTCATAAGCTACCATGTTTTATTATTTTTCCTCTAAACTGACCGTAAAAATAAAAAATTATTTTTGATAGTTTTGTACATGATTAAAAATTGAATAAAACTGCTATATATAGAATTTCAGTTTGATTGAATCGCTTAAGGTAAGGAATTAATTTTTTAACACGACTGCAAATCACGCCCCAGCAAGTGACGTGGTGCCATCAACCAAGAGCCAAACACGCGCTGGTTTTATAAATATTATTTATTAATTTTAATTTATAATTTAATTTTAATTAAATTTAATTTAAATAAAATATATTATGTTAATTAATCCAATTCAAATTGCGAGATAGTCAAGTGGAGACACTCCAGCTAATTTTTAATCATTTATCTAGTGTGTTGGAATAAGTAAATGAAAATTCAAAACAAAAAAAACAGAATATAACCAACATCTCATAATAATAAAATAAATCAATTTATACAGGAAATGTATATATATTATCTTAATGTAAGGAAAAAAATAATGATTTTACATTTAATATATAATTAACGCCATCAATGATATTAATTTGTTTATTAAATGAAGGCCACTCTTGTAAACAACATCTTACAACGAGCGATGAGAAAAAAAAATTCAACTTTTTTTATTAACACTTCATTTTACGCAAATGCCTAAATAATTAGAAAAATCTGACGACAGAATCTACGCGATTATTATAATAATAAACGAATTAAATACATTTATGTTTATATTTAAGCCAGTTATATATATTTTTTTTATTCTCTTCTCTCATTCTTTAATATCATTAATTTATTAACAAGGATAGGCATCTGAAAAAGCAATTTAATGACTTATAAGTCCTTGAGGAGGGGGAATCTATGTTGAATCTATCATCAGTACCAATTATAAATGATAAATGGAAGATATTTGGTATTTAAAAATATTTAAAGAAAGAGTGTAAAATTAAAATAAATTATTATTATTAAATTTAATAAGATATATTTGAGTACAGGTTTTAAGCACTAGCATAATTACCGACCGACGATAGTAAGGGAGGTATTGTTTTCACACCAAATTTCACATGTGGAGATTTCTACATATCTCCACGAATCATGCATTTTCTAAACAGAAAAAAGTATTTTTAGCATGATGTCTGTCCGTCCGTCCGTCCGTCCGTATAGATGTGTACAGCCTGAACGGCTGAACGGATTTTGATGAAATTTGGTATATGTATTTACTTAATGCATCAGTGGGATGAATTGATCAACTTTTGGTGCAAATCCGGAAACCGGAAGTGGTAGTATTAGCGATCGACGATAGGAAGGGAAGGGTTATTTTCATATCAAATTTCACTTTTTGAGGAGATTTTTTACATATTATCACGAATCATTCACTTTGCATTGGAGAAAAATCATCTTTATTAGTTTTTTCTTAATTAAAATTATATGACGTCACAGCCTGGTCTTACATATATATTATAAATAAAATAAAATTAAAAATATTTATGTTATATCCATATCTGTTTTTTATTACATTAATAGATATATTAAAATTATTTGAAATTGTTTCTGTAGCTGGAAATTAATTTATTTCAAACCGTCGGTCGTTTCGGTCCTGGCCACAGGTCAACTTATTTATTTACAATTCGCCTACATTAAAAATTTTTGACTTAACCCAGTGTTTCTCAACCTTTTAGTATTCACGGCACAATTTTCAATCATAATTTTCATCGCACCCCCCCCCCCCCCCCCGTCGGAAATGTTTCAGAGCATCGCAAAATCATCTGACCTTTTTTTTTAGAACCATATTGAAAAAGATTGAGAAATAATCGAAAATGTTCAAAAGTTTGCCCACAAAATCATCTCTTACCTTTATTTTTTTTTTAGAACCATATTGAAAAAAGTTGAGAAATAATCGAAAATGTTCAAAAGTTCATCATTCAAGATGAGGTACAGGGTTATCATTGGATTCTAACAGGGTATCTTGAATCTTATAAACCATACAAACATCATGATTTAAGTCATCGGAAATTATACAATGTGATGAGACTATTTTGTTGTCATCAACACTCATGTTAATTATTACTGGGTGAACAGTGCAGGAGTCTGAGGTCCAATTTTAACCCTGTACCTCATCTTGAATCACAAAAGAGAAATTCTCGCTGAAGTCAATTGATTGATATAATGGCTTGATTTGGCGCGCACTTATCCTTTAGACTTTTAAAATAGCTCGACTGACTTTTTGCAATATAAGAATTTGGGATCAATTTTTCTATTTTTGTTGTTAGTTCATCAATAAATTCATCAATGGTTGAAGTTTGAGTTATCATCTGTGTCCTGTCTGTAGCTACCCACTGTTTGAATTCGATCCTATCTTCTTCCTCATAGTTTTCAAACTCTGTTTATAAGAATGCTGTTAAACTTTCCTTCGATGGACATTTTTAGGTAAAAATATTTTATTTAATATTAAAATGTCTAATTATTAACAATATTCAGCCATTGAGACTCTCATATTGCTCATAATTAATGTGTTGTAACTTGCAGTGGTCTTAGTAAATAGAAGGAGGCAAATACACAAAACTTTTATTTTATTAAATTAAAGCCCATTTCATGTAGATAATTTAGGAAAAAAAAGTTCTTGATTACCTCATTCCCTTGTCGAGATATTTCATTTTACGCTAAACTTTGTTTGTAATTTTAAAATTTTATAATATCCAACATATAATTTTTTTAAAAATATTTTGGGGTCCGTTACATTTTTTTTACAATTCCTCATAGTTATAAGAACATGCCTTAAAAATTTCAACAAGATAGGAGGTTAAATAAGTGAATGAGAAATTATTTTCTTCTCCAATACACGTTTTATTTGGCCTTATCCGAGGCTCGGAAATTTAAAAACGCCAATCTTTAAACTGCCATTACTCAAAAACTATGTGGGGTAAAAAATTAAAATTTGGTGGTGTTTTTCATGTTTATAAATAGAACATATTTACCAAATTTCATAAAAATCTGAGATTTTGGGTGAAACGGCCTGGATGAGTTGACGTGGAATGACCCTATAATAATTATTATTCAATAATAACATTTACTTAACTAAATAATTTTTTAATGTCATTCTTTTCTTTCTTCCATTGCATTAATACGCACGTTTAAGGGGTGTATGTTTTATGGCCAATTTTTTTTAATTTATGTTCTTTTAAATTATTTCAAATGCGACCAGGAATTAATATTACCAGCCAAACCCGATGATAAGGAATCATTTTTTTATTGACCGAGCGGTGACTCGGTGAACCAGGTATGTATTAATAAATGTTAAGTATTATTTATTTTCTTTTTACAATAATTTCATTCCAAAAAACTTTTACCTGTATGAATTAGTAAATGACAATTTAAATGTGATTAAATTAAATTCAAAATGCTTTTTTCGTGTAAAAATTAAAATAAGGATTTTTATAAACTTTCTTTATTATTTACAATTATAGATTACTAAAATGAAAGAATCATAGACATATATTAGATTTGTATAAATAAATAATAAATAAATTAACATATGGATAATAAAATGATAGGATTCTTAAATGTCAAAGATAATTAGTAATAATGTATTAATTACTAGAGCAAATAAAATACTAAGTTAAATAAATCAGATTTTTATTGATTTAAATTATAATTTGTGCTATAAAGTATATAAACTATATTCAAAGAAAATCTTGCTTTCATTATTAATCCTATTTTCAAACATTATGTATTAATGAATGTTTAATTAAACTTGATTTATGATTAAATTTCTTTTCACAATAATTACATTCAAAAGGTTTTTCTCCTGTATGAATTAATAAATGTGATTGTAAATGTGATTTCAATGTAAATTTCTTTTCACAATAATTACATTCAAAAGGTTTTACTCCTGTATGAATTAATAATTGTTTATCTAAACTTGATTTCTGATTAAATTTCTTTTCACAATAATTACATTCAAAAGGTTTTTCTCCTGTATGAATTAATAAATGTTTATCTAAACTTGATTTCTGATTAAATTTCTTTTCACAATAATTACATTCAAAAGGTTTTTCTCCTGTATGAATTAATAAATGTGTATTTAAAGTTGATTTCTGATTAAATTTCTTTTCACAATAATTACATTCAAAAGGTTTTTCTCCTGTATGAATTAATAAGTGTGTTTTCAAATTTGATTTCTGTTTAAATTTCTTTTCACAATAATTACATTCAAAAGGTTTTTCTCCTGTATGAATTAATAAATGTGATTGTAAATGTGATTTCAATGTAAATTTATTTTCACAATAATTACATTCAAAAGGTTTTTCTCCTGTATGAATTAATAAATGTCTATCTAAATCAAATTTCCGGTTAAATTTCTTTTTACAATAATTACATTCAAAAGGTTTTTCTCCTGTATGAATTAATAAATGTGATTGTAAATGTGATTTCAATGTAAATTTCTTTTTACAATAATAACATTGAAAACGCATGTCCTCTGTATGATTTGAATTAGTTTCTTCTTTAAATTTTTCGTCTAAGTATTTCGCTGTATCCTTTTTGAATTTTACATCATTTTTGAAAATGGAAAATATTTTTTTATGAAAACATTTTTTTAGATGTTTACATAAAAATTCCTCACTTATAAAATTGGTATGACAATATACACAAGAATATAGAGGACCTGAAAAAGAATTGTTTTCGTTATTTTAATTCATTATAATTTTATATATCTAACTATTTTATAATTCCTTTTAAGGAATAATATCACTACAAATAATATTAAAAAAAATAATTTTAGTGACAATTAACATTACTTTCGATGAAAAAACAGAAATAAAAACTAACCTATATATATTGGATATTTTGTGTCTTCTTGTGAATAAAGATCCATTTTTAATTGATTAATTTATTATCAATTATAAAATATATAATAGGTAATAAGTAAATTAAATCAGATGGTCTGTGATATATACGTTTTAAATTTGGATTTTGATTTATAATTAAAATAACAACCGAATATTTGTCTTTAAGATAACAACAGGCAGGTGGCAGTGCCGCCCTAACCACATTGCTAAATAGGCTATAGCCCCAGGGCGCAAGCCTTTTGAGGCGGCAATTTTTTATTTGCGCGATATAGTATTTTCTTAGGAAGAAGGGCGCATTATTTTTAGTAGCCCATGGGCGCCGAATTCCTTAAGACGGCCGTGCCAGGTGGGTGACACTCAAATTTGACTTCCGGAAACCTTATGTGTTTTTACTCTTATCATTGTTATTAGATGGCGCTGCTGTCGATAAATTACAATTTTTAGATGGCGCTGCTGTCAATAAATTACATTTTTACCGACCGACGATAGTAAGGGAGGTATTGTTCACACACCATCCTTTTTTTGTTTTCATACCAAATTTCACATGTGGAGATATTATAATTATTATAACGTTTTTCTCAACTTCACTTGGCGTCTGTCTCTCTGACTATAATTAAGAATATTTTATAGCATTAAAATAAATTATGAATTCTTATTAATCAGGTAATGTGAAGAGGTTTTTTTTCCCTCAAATGGCATAGAGAAAAGATCCATTTTTTATATATGTCCCCGAGAGAAAGGAAACAAAAAAACAATAACCTTTTTTTTTATGAAGACAATCATATCCTATATACATTTAGAAAATCTCATATTAATAAAAAATTTTTAATTATAAATATAATATAATAATTATTATTCAATAATAACATTTACTTAACATAAATGCATAAAATCAATTTTAGAAGATTAATATATTTTTTTGTTTTATTCAATTTGTGTAAATTTTCCTATAACTTCATCTTTTCTATTTCTCTTGTTATATATTTATAGGTATTGTTTTCACCCCAAATTTCACATTTTAAGATTTTTACATATCTCCACGAATCATGCATTTTCTTAACAGAAAAAAGTATTTTTAGCATGATGTCTGTCCGTCTGTCTGTCCGCCCGCCCGTTGTGTGTCCTTATAGACATATACAGCTTGAAATAAAATTACGAAATGTATATTATGTTATATCCACAGGCCATACTTTTGTCTTTCAGTGCATTAATTGTTAATGGCTGTATGTTTTATTACTATTTTTTTTTTATTTTATATTCTTTTAAATTTAAATTATTTGAGCGGCGGCTCAGTGAACCAGGTATTAATATTACCCGCCAAACCCGATAATAAGGAGAAATTTTTTTTAATGACCGATCAGCGGCTTGGTGAACCAGTTATGATCCAAGAAAAGCATAACAGCAGGATAACTGAAATGTTAGTTTTATCTCTAAATAAATAATTTTTTAAGGTCATTCTCTTCTTTCTTCCATTGCCAATTTTTTTTTAATTTATGTTCCTTTAAATTATTTGAATGGCGATTCGGTGAATCAGGTATTAATATTACCAGCCAAGTCCTATAAAAAGGAATCATTTTTTTTATTGACTGGTTTACATAGACATTTATCAATTCATACAGGAGAACAACGTTTTGAATGTAATTATTGTGAAAAGAAATTTAATGTGAAATCAACTTTAAATATACATTTATTAATTCATAAAGGAGAAAATCTTTTTGAATGTAATTATTGTGAAAAGAAATTTAAACAGAAATCAAATTTGAAAACACATTTATTAATTCATACAGGAGAAAAACCTTTTGAATGTAATTACTGTAAAAATAAATTTAATCATAAATCAAGTTTAATTAAACATTCATTAATACATAATGTTTGAAAATAGGCTTAATAATTAAAGCAAGATTTTCTTTGAATATAGTTTATATACTTTATAGCACAAATTATAGTTTAAATCAATAAAAATCTGATTTATTTAACTTAGTATTTTATTTGCTCTAGTAATTAATACATTATTACTAATTATCTATGACATTTAAGAATCCTATCATTTTATTATCTATTTATTTATTTATTTATTATTTATTTATGCAAATCTAATATATGTCTATGATTCTTTCATTTTAGTAATCTATAATTGTAAATAATAAAGAAAGTTTATAAAAATCCTTATTTTAATTCTTACACGAGAAAAGCATTTTGAATTTAATTTAATTAATTTTATTTATACAAATGATATTTATAATAAATAATTGTGGAAAGTAAAAATGACTTTGGATTTCATTAGATTCATTATTTTTAAAAGTAAAGAAAGCAAAATCATACTATGACAAGTTAAAAATAAATGTTTACATCAAAATTATTCCTAGTAAATATTCTATTTTTTAAAGTTAATTTTAATTTACATGATAAAGTTTACTTAAAAAGAACATATTCTCATAATTTATAGTCTGTTGTTCTATTATTAAAATAAAAGTAGTAAATATTCCATTATGTATTATAATTAAAATTCTAATTTCAACATGAAGAATTTAAAAAAGCAGTATTTATATTTAAATAATAATAATGTTTTATCTTACATTTTTACTCTCAAAACCTTATATTTATTTACCTGTATTTATGTATTTTATTATGTATAAAAAAAGTATTTGTATGTAATTTAGTATTTATTGAGACGCCACAGGGTGGGAGGTAGCGTAGCTGGCTCCCATTCTCGCATTCATTACATCTTCTGCTCGACATCTAACTTTCTTTGTTTTGTTTAAAGATTTAGACGCATTCTGGGAGTTAGTGTAGCTGAATCACATTCTCGCGGTCCCGGGTTCAAGTCCCGGGCCTGGCAAGGGAATTTTTCTCTAGCTAGGATCTATGGGACGGAATCAAACCAGCCTCCGGGATCAAAATTGGGAAACTACTTGATAAAAAGTGTAGCGCCTCCGATCAAGAAAATCAAGGTAGAAGTTCATAGGATCCGTTTTACTGATCAGAGAACACCTCATTAATAGAACCGACTTGATAGGCGCTGTCATTTTGTAGGATGTACAAAAGTCAGAGGGTTTTTTATTCATATATACATATATATATATATTTATATATGTAATAGTATACTCGTATTGAACGACACATTTTAAAGAATTATCTTTCAGGATCTGTGTTTTCTTGGAACAACCATAAATATTACAAGTTATAATAAATTATATTTATTATTTAATGTAAATTTTTAAGTTTAAAATATTCAAATACTTACCATAATAAATGTGCTCTCAAATAGATAATTTTATTAATAGAACCGATTTGATAGCCGCTGTCCTTTTGTAGGATGTACAAAAGTCAGAGGATTTTTTTTTTATTATATTATTTATTGTATTTTTTAAATTATTTTAGACCAATTAAATGATCAATTGATTTTTTACCGACCGACGATAGTAAGGGAGGTATTGTTTTCACACCAAATTTCACATGTGGAGATTTTTACATATCTCCACGAATCATCCATTTTATTAATAGAAAATAGTATTTTTAGCATGATGTCTGTCCGTCCGTCTGTCCGTCCGTATAGATGTGTAACGGCTAAACCGATTTTGATGAAATTTGGTATATTTACTTAATGCATCAGTGGGATGAATTGATCAACTTTTGGTGCAAATCCGGAAACCGGAAGTGGTAGTATTAGCGATAGACGATAGGAAGAGAAGGGTTATTTTCACACCAAATTTCACATGAGGAGATCTTTTTACATATCACCACGAATGTATTGGTTTTATCCTCAGGAAAAATCATCTTCATTATGTTTTTCTTAATTTAAATTTATACTAGCTGCTCAGAGCGCCTTCGGCGCTCTTCACACCTAGACGGGGGCTCCGCCCCCTGTACCCCCGAGTGGTACATAGTATTTGGTTGAAAGTAGTAAAAGGTTTTCATCCATTTTGTTTCAATCAATATATTTCATAAAACATTCATTTCTTTTTGTGTTCTTATTTAAAATATATTTTTATTTAATCAGTAAATTAATTATATATTTTATTATTGTATATGGTATATATATGTATGTGGCTCAAAGATACTCGAAAGTTCTTGGCCGCAACAACCACATTTCTCCAAGTGTCCCTATCCTGAGCCCTTGTCCCATCTCTCTTACGTCCCTTCCTACGCGTCATTGGTTTTCCAAGCGGACGTTTTCCAATCGGTCTCCCCACCAATATCTTTTTCCTCTCCCATTCTAGCCACGTGCCCTGCCTATCGCAGCTTTTTCCCTTTTATAATCCTAACTATTTCTGAAGATGCAGAGAGGCCATGCAATTTCTTGTTATGCAGTCTCCCCCATTCCCCGGTGACCTCATCTTTCTTTGGCCAATAAATGCAGGGAATAATCCTATCCTACAGGCAAAATAATTTTTTTATATATTCCCTTTGATATAATTTTGATGAGATAAACCTCTTTATTGCAAGATAACAGGCGTTTCCCGATTGCAACCCCGATTTAAATTCTTCTCAAATATTATTATCCTTTGTGATTACATTCAATTTTTCAACATATTCAAATTCTACATTTTGTATCTTAAGATTTTGTATGTTAATACTCTTCCTCTTTGTTACTAAATATTTTTTCTTATCACTATTAATTTCAAACCTCCATTAATATTTCCTCGCTATCTGTAATTGCAATTGCCGAATCTCCTATTATATTTAAGTCGTCTGGGTAACCTAATATTTTACAATTGATTTCCGCATCTTACTCTTTCTTTACTACCTTCAAGACAAATTTGAAGATCAAAATTTGAAAAAGTTTATGCTGATCTATATTGAGTCATGCGTATCTTTTACTAAAGTCTACAAATAATTAGTGAACAGAAATATTGAATTCGCGATTTTTTTCCCTAATATCTGTCATAATGAAAATATCTTAATTAATGTTGATCGATTTGGCCTGAACCCGCAATGATATCTCCTAATATTTCCTCCGCCTATGGTTGTTAAGTATTTTCTCTGTTATAATAGTATAATATATCTTGATCATTACATTTTGATATTTTATTTTCATTGCTAGATTATTATTGAATATTTTTAATTATAATGAAACTTGAGAAAATGCAAAAATAGAGACTTGAGACAATTTATAAAAATTAACGGTATAAAACTATAGATAAATGACCAATATATACATTCATTAATAGTATTAATTTAAATTAATTGATTTATTTGTTTTTTTATTATTAAGTTCATTTATTAATTTTTTTAGATCATAGTTATTTTCCTCCCTTAAAAGAAACTTATCTAATTCTGTGGTGCTAGGGGATTTGAAAATTATTAGTCGCAATATGAAGATTTCGCTTACAGTTTCTGTCATGTCCGACCTCCGTCCAACAGTTATTTCCCTCAAGTTTCTTGCTTCGCTTAATCATGTGATCTATATATTTAATTTTTTTTGATTCATTGTAATAAAATTTAAACAAATAAAAATTTTCACTTTGTTAATTTATAAAAATTTCAAATTAAACTGATTGTGAGTGATACGCTTTGCCAATACTTTGAATAATTTGTGTATAGAAATATTGAATGTTCTTAGCGAGATTTTTTAACCTTTCACTTTCAAATAGAAAAGAAGAAATATATTCAAATATATAGAAAGAATAAATAAAAATTAAGTTAATATAAATATGATCTAAATATTTTATTAAATTAATTAAAATGGGAACTTTTAGAATAAATTATCTAATTGAATTGATATTTGAATATTAGAATTTAAAATAAAAAGGGAAATATTATAATAATTCTTTGATTGGGAATAGCTATGATAATTCATTGTTTGAAATGATTCCGCTAGGCCGACAGTGAGCCGCGAGCTGCTCTTGAATGAACAACACGGAGAATTATATAAACTTTAAAAAATTAATTTCTGCGGTTATTGTTGACATATAAATAAAATTTATAGCCTATGTTACTCTAGGGGTATATAAGAATATTGTGATGTAATTTCATAGAAATCGGTTCAGCCAATTCAGAGTCTATAAAATAGTAATTTTCCGGACAGACAGACAGACAGACAGACAGACAGACAGACAGACAGACATGAAAAATTCTAAAGTCACTTTTGGATTCTAGAGGTCATGAAACGCGAAGATATGCAAAAATTTTTAAATTCTGAGCAATGTGCAGACAAAAACCTTTTTTTATATATATAGATGACGTCATCCAGCCCTTCATGACGTCACAGCCTCCTTATTATGATCACGGGCAACTTCAGCTATATATTATAAATAAAATAAAATTATTATACAAATATTTATGTTCTATCCATATCTGTTTTTATTACATTAATAGATACATTTAACACGTTCCCGCCGGCGCGTACCACCGGTGGCCCGCACAAGATTGTCTCATCGGGCGGCGCGTACCAATGGTAGATTGTGCTATTAGAAATAATGAAAATTTAACGTTTATTTAATCAAAATATTTATTTTTAATAAGTTTTGTTCAATAACATAAACATAATAATACAGTATTATAAATGTAACTCAAATTCTGCAAAAAATTAAATAGAATTTTTATTTATAACTTCATTATTTATTCTTTCCTATGTAATTTGTTGAAACATTTCAAGCATAATGTCGGCTGGCCCTTGCACTGGCCACAATAAGTCTTAACTCTTGTAGTTTTGTTAGTGGCATAATCTCTGCCCTTTGTCGCGGACAATTTTTTATAGCATTCCTTGCAGCGTTTACGTGACTCTCTTGCTGATCCCTCATATGATTTAAGAACATGTTTAGGTAGTTTAGGACAGTATATTTGTTCACCACTCAAAAGGTGATCAATAATAACTTCCCTAAATTGTAACATATTCATATTTTTAGTGCCCCATCTTTTATGAATATACCACGCATTCACGAGGGAGGTTCCGCATATTAATTGTATTACTATTTTTCTGTACCATTTAATGGTTTTTCTCAAACAACTGTAATAACCCGATAGTTGATCTGATAAATCAACACCTTTTTTTGCAATATTATAATCAAACACAGCATCGGGTTTTTCTTTGCCATTTATTCCTTCCACAAATTTACATCGGTGATTCTTTGAAGTAGTTAATATGCAAACTGGTCTTTTGTCAGTCCATTTTAGAAATTTTACACCGCTACGATTTTCGAAATTCATCAATTCACCACGTTTTTGTTTTTGTTTTGCCTGCGGTGGTAGAAATTTTTTGTTCATTTTTACAGTACCACAAAAAAATGTATTATTCTGCAATAGTTCTTCACACAAAGGAACACTCGTATAATAACTATCAGTAAATAAAATGCGGCCCTCAAATAATAAACCATTTAGTAATCTCATAACTACATCATGAGAATGTGATTTTGATTTTTCAATGATTGTGTTATTTTTCCCGGAGTAAATTTCGATATTATAAGTATAGCCATCAGGTAAACACAATTTGAATAATTTTATGCCGTACTTATGTCGCTTGCCTGGAATATATTGACGAAAACGTAGACGTCCTCTCCATGGAACCATACTTTCATCAATAACGATATTTTTGCCAGGTCTAATAGAACTCTTGAAGCTATCTACAATTGTTTCAATAATGTTTCGAATTTTGTACAACCGATCTTCAGTTCTAGCTGTGGTATTGTCCGCAAAATGTAAAAACTTAAGAATAAATAAAAAACGGTTACGTTTCATTGCATTTTTTATGCGTGCATTCGCATACATGTCGTTGTTAGACCAATACAATCTAATATCTGGTAATTGAACTACACCCATAATAAGCAATATGCCAAAAAAAGTATTCATTTCATCTTTTGTAACAGAGTGCCAGGCTTTTTGGTGTATTCTACTGCTAGATGAAGAATTATTTATACATTGTGAAGCATATTTATTTGTTTCTTCAACTATCATCTCTAGTATGTAATCCGAGAAGAATAGTTTGTATAAAGCAAAAGAGTCATTACAGTCAGTGTCATATAAAAATTTCTCTTCTTCCGAATATCCATTTATTACTAAAGTTATTTCTTTTACTGCCTGCCATTCATCATCGCCATCCTCGTTCTCTGATATAGACACCACATCTTCCTCCGGGGGAGATTCGTTCATATCACTGTTTTCTTCGTCAGAAGAGAAAGAAAGTATCCGTAATCTTGATGCCTTTCTCTTGCTCCTATTTATAGATTCAGAGTCACTTAATTCCATTTCCTTGTTACTTCCTTCTACTTTTTATAAAATAAATATTAAAAAAATATTCTAACCACCTTATACAATAATGAACAAATAAATAAACACGACGCTTATGAGGTCTGAATAGGAAAATATGGCGCGCCGCCAGATGAAGCGTTGCATCTTTTTGAGCGCCGCCTAGCGGAAAAAAACATTAAAATCGGCCCCGGCGGGAACGTGTTAAATTATTTGAAATTGTTTCTGTAGCTGGAAATTAATTTATTTCAAACCGTCGGTCGGTTCGGACCTGGCCACAGGTCAACTTATTTTTATTTCGAATTGCATTTAAATAAGCTTAAAAAAAAATGGGCCCAAAATTTTTCCCATAAAGAAATACTATATAATATATAATAAATTAATAAAATAACTTTTTAATATACATGGTTTTTAATCATAAATCCCCTAAAAAATAGAAAATAAAATATTAATTAAAACTTAAATATTATTCTTTATATGCCTAATATAAAAGAGTGGGCGAATATGAACATTAGTAGTAGATAAAAAATGTAACATTATTATATGCGCCCACACTATTTTGTTGGGCATATGTAAGGGATAATATTCAAGGTTTAATTAATATTTTATTTTCTATTTTTTATTAAAAAGTGTGTATATTAAAAAGTTTTTTTTTAATAATTTATTTTATAGTTTCTACATAGTTTTATTAACTTCACTTTTCTGTTTATCCTTAATATTCAAAATTTGTAATTGAACCTACTTCTAGTTGAAATATTTTGCTCAAATTTGAAACGTATATTGGAAGTCGATGACATTGCAATAATCAAAAAAAAAATATTGAATTTTTCAAAAATACGGATTTTTAAATTTTGTGAATTTAATTATATTTTTATATTTTGGAGATATTTTATCCTGATAGGGATTTTTTTTAAATTTTTACAATAGATAATTTTTATAAAGAAAAACCGTTCAGTATTGGTTTCAGTCTCCTAAAAAATCATCTTTGTTAGTTTTTTCTTATTAAAATATAGTAATAATAAAGATAAACTGGCGTCAACAGCGACATGAATAATCATATAGGATCAAATATTTTATCAACTAAATTTGAATAATTTTTTCATTTTGAAATTTTAATTAATTTGTACTATTTTAGGAAACAAATTTTTAATGTGTCATTTTTAGAAAACTTTAATAATTGTAACAAATAATTAAAAAAATTATATAGCATTATTCTTAAGGGGTTTAACGTTAGTTCGATGTTCCAGGTACTATTTCAATAAATTGAATTAAATAATATTGAATTAAAATTGAAAAATTTTTATATCCAAATCTATAATCACACAAAACTATTAGTTTTGATTTTAATTTCTATTTTGTTTAATTATTTAAGTATTTTGATACAATTTCATGAAATATGTAACTTTATTTAAAAGGAATTTATAATTTTTATCTTTATTACATAATAGAAATTTTTGAAGATAATAATAATGACATGACTTAGAAAATTATTTTTGAAATGATTGCAAAACGCATTTAGTAAAGTTTTATACATTAAAAATAAGTTGACCTGTGGCCAGGTCCTAACCGACCGACGGTTTGAAATAAATTAATTTCCAGCTACAGAAACAATTTCAAATAATTTTCATATATCTATTAATGTAATAAAAAACAGATATGGATACATAAATAATAAATATAAACATTTTTAATTTTATTTTATTTATAAATATATGCAAGACCAGGCTGTGACGTCATGCATGGCTGGATGACGTCATATAATTTTAAATCAAGAAAAAACTAATAAATATGATTTTTTTCGAGGATAAAACCAATACAAAATGCATGATTCGTGGTGATATATAAAAAAATCTCCTTTGGTGTGAAAATAACCCTTTCCTTCCTATCGTCGATCGCTAATACTACCACTTCCGGTTTCCGGAATTGCACCAAAAGTTGATCAATTCATCCCACTGATGCATTAAGTAAATATACCAAATTTCATCAAAATCGGTTGAGCCGTTCAGGCTGTACACATCTATACGGACGGACAGACGGACGGACAGACGGACGGACGGACGGACGGACAGACGGACAGACATCATGCTAAAAATACTTTTTTCTGTTTAGAAAATGCATGATTCGTGGAGATATGTAAAAATCTCCACATGTGAAATTTGGTGTGAAAACAATACCTCCCTTACTATCGTCGGTCGGTAAAAAGTCATATCAAAAAATAAAAAAAAAATTCCAATGGTTAAGGGACTAGGAAAAAAATAGATCTAACGCCCACCCATCTATATCAACCAAAATAATAAATATAAAAATATTATGTCATAAATATTATTTATTTATATCAATATTTTGTCTCTCTTTATTGAAATCGAGCCCCTAGTCGGAATATTAAAAATGTTAATCTAATAATTTATTATTAAATTAATTTTGGAAAAATTGTTTATTATTATTATCATTATAATTATTATCCCTTTACCATTTGATTATTTATCCAGGTAGGGTGTAAAATTTATTGTATAGCAATGAATTTTGAAGAAAGTGAGAAAAGGTCAGGTCATTTAAATTAAATGTCAGCATTATAGATAAAATGGATGTTATGGACAATTTACATCCCCTCCTTTCTCACTCTAACAACCAACCATGAAGAGATAAAAACAAATCATATATTTTACATTTTATCTTATTTTTTCATATGCCAAGAATCTGTGAATAAAATATAATAAAAATATATTAAAAAAATAATTGTTCTAAAAATATATATAAAACAAGATGAAAAATATTTTATTAAATTTAATTTAAACCAATAACATTTTTTATCATTATAATTTTAGAATGGAGGGGAGAGAAATTCATTGTCATTTTATTTTTATAAAAATAATTATACTAATTTATAACTAAGTTATAATAAATTTAGGCTAATAGTTGTGATTCATAAGAAAAAAATTAAAAAAAATTATTTAAAGAAATTTTTTTTAACCTCTGAATAAACTATGAATAAATTTATAGTGAATGATCATCTCGCCTTGGAAACTACAATTAGAATCGTTCCAACATACATACACGTCTCTTTTTTCAATCAGTAAAATCTATCTATTATTTATTCAATAATGTTACCAGATAAGTATTGATCATTGGTATTCTAAAATTAAAAATTCTTCATGACATTTATAGACTGCAAAAACATGAGGGAATTAGGAGAGGGTAAGAATTGGTTGGAAGAAGGAAGATTAAAATAAAGTCAATAGAAACAATGTATTGGGTGAAGGAAAAAGTCTTTTCGGTTTTTTTATACCAATTTGAATGAAATTTTTCTATATTGATAATCAATTTTAATCAAGTACATACTGCCCATTATTATCTATGACCTTTTGCCATTTACTTTGTCATATACTCTTATATCTTCTACTTCATCATCCATTTTAGACGAACTAACTAACAATTTACAACACAAAAATATTATTATTATATCATTTTAAATTTGTATTCTTTTTTACTTTGTGGTATATTTAAAACTTTAAAAAATCTTTAGAAAATTTAATTTTTAAATTATCGTTAAGTTTGGATATAATTTCTTTTACGAATAAAATTCTTTAACAATAGCTGGCAGAGTAAGAACTTTTAATATCTTTCATTGAATGATATAATTTCTAATTCTTCTAATTAAATAAAAAAAAATTATTTCAAATTTTAAAGTCATGTTCTAAATTAAAATGATCGTTAACTATGTAGGAGTAATGGATGGAAAAGAAACGAGCAATTTATTAGTTTATATATATATATATATATTATAAATTCTACAATTTTATTATATTTTTAATTTCAGATGATAAAATACACTGGGATATCCCCCTTCCCTCTCACTTAAACATTAGTTATTTAATTTATAGTAATATTAAATTTAGAGTATATATAGGAAGTTTGAATGAATGAAAATAAAAAGAATTGAATCCTCTTTCTATTTGTGGTAGATAAACAAATAAACCTCTTCTAATCTATCTTGTAATATCTTGAAAGAGAAAATTCCGACATTTACATTTCCGTTAAATAACAAAAAAAAAAAAAATAAAGAAACTTACATATTGACGCATAAGTTCTTATCAAAAGTGTTTTGTTCCATCACTTTAACGAACAAATGTTTTTTTTTTGTTGAGGGTCAAATATAAGAATTATAAATATCATACCTGGCAACATAATCAAGCCAATTTTTCAAGGGCAAAATTTGTTCATCATTAATACTAAAGTAAATGAAACTGGGCCAGAAAGGGTGGAAATGTCAACGTGACATATCCAACAGAGCAAATTGCTTTAGTGATTAATTTCTATTCACACATACAAACAAACAAACTAAACAAATGACAAAGATAAGAAAACAAAAAAGTGATTTAAAACAAAAACACTTTATTGTGTAATAGATAAATACATCAACTATCAATAATTTTTAAATCTCTTTAAAAGTAGAATTATTAAATCATTATTATTATAATAAAGCTCAAAAATTTAAAATATTACTTTTATTCTACTACCCAAATTCAGTATGGGTGTATAGTTGTTTTTCTATTTTATGATTTTATATATATTATATTCAATTTTTAGTTTGAAAAATCAGATAAAGTTAGTGTTACAAGAACATCTCTCTATAATGGACGATTAGTTATTGCACAAATCAAATTTGTCAGTTTTAATTTTTAATGAATTATTAAATTAATTCTAATCAGTAATCAATAAGGAGTATAGAATTAAAATTAGCCAAAAAGAGCACATTTGTGGACAAGTTTCAACTTGTTTTATGGATTCTTTTTCAAGAATTGGTTCCTGGGATCGATAGGTTTTGTTATCAAATAACGTGTGAAAGTCGGATGGTTGGAGTAAAGAATGAACTACGAGATCGTAGTATAAATACTAATCGAAATGTAGGAAATAGTGAATTCTAATAATAGACTGGAACAAATTCCAACCAACATTCATCGAATTTCTTTGATGTGCCTTCCTGCGACTTTTCCTTTTTGATCAATTCAAAAAATCTCTGGAATGAAGGTTCTCATTGCAGACTATTAAAATGTTTCGAAAATTGAGTCAAGTAGTATAGTATACTATTTATAGAAAATATATACTTTTTTAAAATAAATTTCAATGCAACGAATAGTATGAAGATCGAAATATGATTAATTATTAACTATTTGTTTTGAAAAATGATTAAATCCAGAATAAATTAAAAAAAAAACTTCTATATCGACATTTACCTAATAATGAAGCTCATACTTTTATTTGGTTCAGTTATTCATATGACTTTTTTTTATATCAATCAAGTAAATGAGTTTGTAAATCAAAAAGAGGAATAATCATCAAAAGTAAACTTAAGAGAAGATGATTCTAAAAGTTATTACAAAATTATGAACAAAAAATACGAGTAAGCCTGATGATACATGATAGGAGGTTGGAAAGGAAAAAATAATTAACTCAATTTCGGAAGCTACAAACTTAATTAAAAAAAGAAACTGTTTCATAAAGATTTCCATTCATTAAAAGCTATCAAGAGGTTTTTTTATACTTCTAATAAAAATAGCTAAGAGTGCAATAAATTAAATGAAATAAATTCAAATAGGTTCATTTTTCTATGGATGGAAACAAGGAAGGGCTTGAAATTTAGGTATTGTGGGTCATAAGACGGGTGTGGGTGGACTGATTCATACATTAAGGATAGAAGAGGTAGCGGGGGTAGATGGAGAATATAGGAGGAACAGACTCACACATACACCATGCCTCGAGGCAATCTATTTCTAGAAAGAAAAATAAAAAAAAAATCACCTCGACCTTATAACGTATATGTATTTGTGTACATTTGTCGATCAACCCAGCCCATTTCTTTGTTTATAATATATATATATATATATATATATATATATATGCTATATAAGTATTTAAACTAAATACACTACTTTTATTTATCTCATTATTATAAGTATACTTATAAAAGAAATAAGTATATTTCAGTTCTTTACATTTATTATATGTTTTTGTTATATATATATATAAATAGTAGCTTAATAGTTGATTACATCATTCTTAATCTATTAATAAAATAAAATGAGGATATAATTAAAATCTTATATTTCTAAAAACGAATAGTTAGCGATTATATAATTATAATATCAAATAGCTGTTGACAAGCTTCTGATTGATGAAGGGTATAAATTCCGATGTGCAGATAAAGCAAACAATTTGTATATTTTAATTGAAAACAATCCGAGTGTTAAAATTTAAAATATTTATTTTCCTTAATAATTTAAGTTTAATTATCGATTTAAAATAAAAGATACAATATAATATAATATATTAATTTTATTCGAGGCTATTATTTGGAATACTCGACAAGAGAAATATTATAGAATAAAATATAATCATTTTGAACTTAAAGTGTATATTATAGCAATATATGTTCAAAAAACAAGAGCTTAGATATGAAATAAAATTCCACGTTTCCTCCCTCGAATCAAAGAACATGATAATCATCATCATGATATATATCAGGGTTTCTTAAACTGTGGGTCGCGACCCCCAGGGGGGTCGCGAGACTACTGAAAGGGCGTCGCAAAGATCTGATACTTTTGAATCATTGTAAATAAAATTTTAAAATTATTAAATTACATATATGTGAAATGAATGGGTATGTATTCTTTAATTCTTATTTTATTTACATTGTAAAATAGTGCGATATTATATCTATGGTTAATATATATTTCATTATATGGAGGAGGGGGTCGTTTAAAATTTCCTAAGCTTGAAGGGGGTCGCTATATAAAAAAGTTCAAGAAGCCCTGATATATATAACATACAAAAAAGAAAGAAAAAATGGGCAGGGCAAGATATAATAACATAAAAAATCTGGAGTGTCTCCACTCGACTATCTCGCATTTGAATTTGATTAAAAAACATATTATATTTAAATTAAATTTAATTAAAATTAAATTATAAATTAAAATTAATAAATAATATTTCTAAAACCAGCAAGTGCTTGGCTCTTGGTTGATGGCACCACGTCACTTGCTGGCGCGTGATTTTCAGTCGTGTTAAAAAATTAATTTCGGTACCTTCAGCGATTCAATCAAACTGAAATTCTATATATAGCAGTTTTATACAATTTTTAATCATGTGAAAAACTATCAAACATAAATCTTTATTTTTACGGTCAGTTTAAAGGAAAAAAAATCAAAATGTGGTGGGTAATGACCCTTGAGTTACATTTCTCAAAAGTTGATAGAATTCCACGAATTTTGAATATGTACCAAATTCCATTATTCCATTATTCTAGCTCAAACCGTTTTTGCGTAATCTTGTCTACATACATTCACACACACACACAGACATTTTTCTCAACTTTAGTGAAAATGATTCAGGAACCTTCAGAACGTATAAAAACATTAAAATCTCGACATTGAAAATTTTCGTGAATGCAATACTATCTCTGGTGAGATAGTAAAAACAGAAAGTACATCTAAAAGAAAGTATTGAGAAAAAAAGAAAAATAATAGTAACAATCTAAATAATATTTTAAACGATAATTATGGTATATCAAGAGCTAAAAAGCTTAAAAAAATCATGTACAAGAAAGCTTAAAAACAATCATGTACAAGAAAGCACTGAAACCTGATGGAACTATTAATGTATTCTACTAGAATTTACCCGTGGAAATAAAAAAAAAATTATAAATGAATTTTGAGTGATAAAAAGAATTTCGTAAACTATAAAGGCATATCTATATAGGCTTATTAGCAGCGCCCTTCAATATTTCAATAATTCAAAGATTTTGTTATCACTTCCTACATTCATTACTTCGTCTAGTGACGCGAAATATCCATCCATCCATTGTTTCTTTACTATGAAGAAAACAAGCATTATATAATTAATCTAACATCCAATAATAATTACTCATAACTCATAATAATTATTAATTATAATTAATAATACATATTATTTAATAATAACCTTTGCTAAATTTAAACTTAAAGTTATATCTATACCATTTTTAACCTAGTTTAAGTTAAGGTTAGCTTATATTGTTCTAAGTTATCGTAGTTTCGATATTCGTTCCGTTATTGTTCATAAAAACAACAGCAGTGCTAAATGAACGATCCTGGAATTTAATTTTATGAAGTCAAATCGCCATAATTTTTAACACACTTGTTGATGAATGACTTTAATTAAGAAAAAACATCAAATAAGTTTTTGCCTGAAGATGAGATTTTCTTAAATTTATTTTTCAGTTCCCCCCCTTCCCTCAAGTCATCCCTCCGCCCAATATGTGAATTCCATACAACATTTTATCTCAAATATGTGTGTCTGGTACATTATAATTGACGAGGGCAGTTCAATAAGTTCGTGACTTTTTGAATGAAACACAAGTTTTTGGATAAAAATTTATTTTATTTTAAACGTAGTCTCCTTTGAGTTTTATACACTTCTTTATCCCTTGCAAAAAAATAAGATTTGTAGAGGACATCAAATAGGTATTAGTTTGTTGGATGATTTCATAGTTGGGGGGAGTCAAATTTCTTTCCGCCGAGACATTTTTTCAGGTTTGGAAACAGGAAATAGTCACTCGGGGCTAAATTCGGAGAATAGGGCGGATGAGAGACCAATTCATATCCTCAGTATTGGCATTTCATTGAAGAGACGGGAAATTCAAAAATTCAAGAACTTATTCACCTGTCCTCGTATTTTTTTTTAATTAATAATGAATTTCACTGATTAAAAAATAGATCAAATTTCCATTTTATAGATATGTATTATTTTAATTTTCTTTAATTTACATTATATTTTTGATACTTATTATTTTCTTTCCAAATCAATATAGAACATACCAATAAGGATTGAAAAATAAAAAAAAACATTCATTGATCAACTTTCACTCTTTAACTTAAATTTCATCTCGCTAACGACTCTTGTTCGATTTTTTTACTAATATAAATTAATTATTTATATAATGGCCTCATTTATAATACCTATACTTATATTAAGAAAAAAACGTGATTTAACTAATTTGATAATCATAAAAATAAATAATTGCCATTGGTAGGTATACATTAAAATTAAAAAAAAAATATATATATTTAAACGGGAAAATGAAGGAAAAAAAAGCAAGGAGACCGGACTAGTTTTGGAATTTTTATATTTAAAATTCTTATGATTGCTTCATTAATATCACTAATGTAAGTATTTTTCAAGACTTTCAGTATATTCAAGGCGTAGCAAGTCGGCATTTAGAGTAGTACATGATTTCCAAAAATTATCCCTGTTATTGTTATTTTTTTAAAAAAATAAGGATTGATTAATAACATATTTATAGAATAAAATAAACGAATTAATCCTTAAGATCCTAATTCTTTAAAAATATATCCAAATTCTCCTATTTTCCCTAACCTTTTCTCAACAAGTTCCCCCTTCACATTCGAAAATGTTGTCTGAATATTTTATTTCTGGTACACAACCAGAACATAGTTCATAAATGTATAACAAACACTCTCTTAAAATTATGATGCTTTTTTCCATTTGCATTTGAAGCTTCATTTTCCTCTTCTTTATTTAAGGAATTCGTGAAATGAAAATCAACGTCAAGGATCGTTACTATCTCGCCAGAGATAGTATTGTGATCACGAAAATTTTAGATGTCGAGATTTTGATGTTTTTATACGTTTCGAAGGTCCCTGAGTCATTTTCACTAAGGTTGAGAAAAATGTCTGCGTGTATGTGTGTATGTAGACAAGATTACGCAAAAACGGGTTTAAACTAGAATAATGACATTTGGTATGCGGGCATTATTCAAAATTCGTAGTTTTCTATCAACTTTTGAGAAATGTATCTTATTCGGAAAAGGGTCATTACCTACCACGTTTTCATTTTTTTCCTAAAAAGTGACCGTATAAATAAAGATATATGTTTAATAGTTTTTCACATGATTAAAAATTTTATAAAACTTCTATATATAGAATTTCAGCTTGATTGAATCGCTGAAAGTACCGGAATTAATTTTTTAACACCACTGCAAATCACGCGCCAGCACGTGACCTTGTGGCATCAATAAAGAGCCAAACACGCTCTGGATTAATATAAATTTATTAATTTTAATTTAATTAATTTAATTTAATTTAATTTAATTCAAATTGCGAGATAGTCGTGTAGAGACACTCCAGATTTTTTTTTTAAAAAGTACATGAAACATGAAATTGAAACAATACATATATTATAATATATATTATTATATTATTTTACATATAAATAAAAATATATGCAATTATTCAATTTAAAATATATTTACTTAAATTTTTGATTAAGATAGCCTTTGACAAGAAAATAAAACTTTAATCGCGAGATTTAATCTTTTATCCAAAAAATGGATTGAATTGATTAGGATGACTATATAAATTTATTTATGAATAACTTAAATAATCAGTGAAGGAAGGGCGCAGTTAGTTGGGAAGCTGACGTAGGAGGAATGGTCAACTCTTATTTTGGTAGAGGTATAGATAAATCTTGTTTAAATCTAATAATTAAATTGGTATCTGTTCTTTATATTGATTAATTAATGTCAACTAATAACAAGAGAGCACGATCGTAAAGATTTTTACGATACATTTTAATTAGAAATAAAAAACAATAAACAAATTGTTGCAAATAAAATGTTATTAGTGTTTAGTGAATTTTGTGTTATTTATATCAATTGAAAATTGTAATAATAGTAACAGGAATTAACCTACTTTATTAATTTATGCAATTAATTATTTGTTTGATATATATGCATAATTTATGTCAGGAATGGTCATGAATGTTGTCAATGAACGAGACATCGTATACCGTAAAATTCAAATCTCGATTTCTATTTAATAAGATACATGTTTCATACAAATCTTAAACATTATGTTATGTATGATTTGTTAATATTAGGAAATACATTTAAAAGAAGAGAAAATACAAATCAACTACAGTGAAACTGTAGGGTTCCGAGCGTAACTCTTCTCACGGGTTACGAGTTGCGTGAGCGCTTTTCTTTTGGCGGGAATTTCTTTGCCCTGTGCTTGCCTTTGATCAGCAACATTGTACTAAGAACTCAGCCACAGCATGACAGGGTGTCGAAAGAAGAACACTCAACTGCTCAACTATCGAAATATTATTGATATAATAAAATAAAAATATATTTAAATGGAGCCGGCATTAACTTAATGAAGCAGTCAGACTCATTTACCTTACGTTAGGTATATGCGTAATCTATTAAATATACATGTAAATCTTCAGGAAATAATTGGTTATTAATTAAAATAATTAATTTTATTTAATTTGAATCATTCACTATCAATAATAGATATAAAAAAAGTAAATTATTATATTTATTATATCTCTAAAGTACATACAATTGATAATTATACTTATTTTTCTTAGCTATATCTTTTTTTAAGTAGTTATTATATATCTGATTTTATAATAAGAAATAATTTTAAAAGATAATAAAGTTAGCTGATATTTTGAGAGGAGAAATAATATTAATGAAAACTCCTGTATATGCAAATTATTATAAGGTGACCAATCGTCCTTCTTTAGGGAGGGCAGTCCTCCACTTGTAAGCTCTGTCTTTCTTTCGTCAGTGTCCTTTTGTTCTTTTGGATATCTGTCCCGTGAAATATTTCAATTTGCTTCTAAAAAAAGGACAAACGTTTTCTGGACTAAGCTTTTGAACATATCCAAATTTTCTCCAAAACTTTTTTCAATTTGGTTCTAAAAACAAAAAAAGGTAATATGTCCTGATTTGATGTTTTCAAAATATGGTTACCTTATTACTATCTTAAACCTACATAAACTAAAATTACTAAATTATTTTTAATCGGTCCATTTTTAATTAAATAGAAGGAAACATGAACATTTTTTAAATATATTATTTATTAAATGAAATTTTGAATTTAAAAAATGTACATCAAATTAAACATTAATTAAAGGCTTTTACATTTTTTTCATTATAAATTGATTTATACTACATTCAAAATAAACTTTCCACATATATTAAATATTGTAATATATACTAAGTAAATAATGAATAGTATAATTTGATATAATACTTTAATTCCATTTTTAGATTTAATAAAATAAATGCCAATTTAATGATTGACCTAGATACGAATATTTCAACTAGATTAAGATTCCATTTAAATCCCAAGAGAAGAAATGATTCCGATTTTTTATTTTTGTTTTTTTTTCTTTTTTTTTGTGTGTGTTCTTTTAAGACAAAATAATATCGTTGATTGAAGGGTGGTTGTCTATCTTGAGAGGCGAAATGGGAGGTGGGACAACAATAAGGCGTCTCCCTTTTACCAAACTAAAATCACCCTAGGGCGTGGTTCCCCTTCCCTCCTTTCACCCACCCACCCACCCAATGGGTCCAAACTAATTGATAAATTTCGAGACTAAAATATCTATATAACAGTGTGTTGTAACCTTTTAATAAATTATATGTACACACATTCACTTTTACTAGGACAGAGTGGTGACCAGATTGTTTATATAGTATTTGAGATGTGTAACTGTTTTTTTTTTTTTTTTTTTTTGATTGCGTGTGAGATACAGGCACACCCAGAGAATCCTCATTCAAGGTAAAAAAATTGATAAAAGAATAATAATATCATAATGGATTATATATATAATATGTTATATTGATATGAGTTTCAAATAATAATATTTATCCTTTACAAGAAAAATACAATGTTATTATAAATGATGATTCCATTTTTAAAAATTTGTATTTATTAAAGTACAAATTCAAAATTAACATTCTTTATAGTATACCAATGAAAAGAGTTTGTTGTTATGTGCTCGAAATAATAGCTTTTTTATAGGGTGTCATGGAGTAACTTTTCACTTTGGAAGAGTTAACGGTGATCTTCTGATCTCACTCCAAGTGACTATTTCTTATGGGTTTATGTTAAGGAAGCTGATAACAACTCTGATTGATCTACAGATTTATCATTGCTCCCTTGCATTCAGTAAAAGGTAGATAGATATGCATTGTTGTGTTTGTGACATATTTGGCCATATTGAACAATGATAATGTATGGAAAACAAACTTTATATTTCCTCTTTTGATTGGTATAAAGATTCTTAATTTTGAATTTTTACATCAATAAATACGATTTTTTTTTTTAAATGAATCCATCTTTTAGAATAACCCCGTTTTATAGTTAAAATAGCCCCAATAGACCATTTTACTGATGTATTGTATTAACATATATTGTCGTATTTTGGAGGACTTAGGAAGGTATTTTATTAGAAAAATTGGGTTGAAAAATCAGATTAAATTAATTTGGTAGCACTCTGGATAAATTTAATTAAATAAATGGTTATTGAATCCGGGACGGTTAATATGGGAAATGATAGAATTGAATAGGTTCAGATTCAAAATGCATATTTAAATTATAACTAAAAATTATGTATTTAATAAACTAAAAGAATTTATATTACAAAAATAGATAACAATAGATAGTAATTATATGAAATTGAATGGTACCGTTAAAATAGAAATATAAATTAAATGAAATTTAAATTAAATTTCATTTAATTTATATTTAGCAATTGCAAATTATTATTAATTACCAAGGATCGACCACTTACTGGTAGGAACATCGCGTGGGCAGTAGCATTTCTCAAAAAGGGGTTGTGGATGGATGTTCTTCCTGCCAGGGAAAATGTTGTCTCCTCCTCCAATTCCTGATCAAGACTGACTAAAAATGTAGATATTCATCATCCCCTCCAATACCATGCCATTTTAAATGCACAACGTATATTTTATGAAAGTGAAAAACAATATTTTATTCAAAATAATTTCCTTTGTTAGAAATACAGCCCTCCCATCTCACTGGCAATCGGTGAATCTCTCTTCAAAAAAATGTTTCCTCTTTTGAGGTAAATCAGCCTTCAAGCCATTTCTCAACGAAGCGTTGTTGAGCCAACGAGTGCCCCATCGAGGCAAACAAATAGTAATCAGATGGAGCTAAAGTGTGGCGAATAAACCGCATGGGAAAGAATTTCTCAACAAAATGTTTCAAAGGTTTCCTTCGTCTGACTCGAAGTGTTGGACGGTGCGTTGTTATACAACAAAATGATTTTTTGGTATTTTGGTCTTTTTTGACTTAACACTTGGTTCAATTTCATCATTTGTTGTTTGTACCGTTCAGTATTGACAGTTTCGCCTGGTTTGAGCAACTAATAATAGATAATGCCCTTGTTGGGCGACCGATCAAGTTCTTCGTTTTTAATATCAAAATATCTGCTTTTGAATTTTCTAAACTA
Organism: Labia minor; assembly: GCA_963082975.1. Lineage (NCBI taxonomy): Eukaryota > Metazoa > Arthropoda > Insecta > Dermaptera > Spongiphoridae > Labia > Labia minor. The sequence continues at coordinate 30,874,413 of OY720346.1, forward strand.
CTCTTTACACTGTGTTTTGCTAAGAGCATCTTCGCCATAAGCTTCCACAAGCATTTGGTGGAATTCTGCACCAGTTTTCTTCAAATGATAACTAAAAATCAATCGCTATTTCGATATTAAAAGATATGTTGCGGGTTGTTAATTAAAAATTTTTAAATTCAAAATATTCTACACACAAAACCAAAACAAACAAAGTCAATTACTCGTCTGTATGGTCTGACCGCTAGGAGACTTCTAGAATAAGGGCGGTTACATATGCATACACCTAATATATATAATGTAATTTCATATTAAACTATTTTTCAAAGTGAATTTTTATATTTTTTATTTATTTTGAATTTATTTTATAAATTTTAAAATAACAATATTTTTTATGAAATATACATATGTTATACATACATACCGATCAAGAAAAGCAAAATCAAGATTGAGAGGATCCATTGGATTGATTTATGTATTGATAAGTTGAAATTAAATACTTTTAAATAAAAGATAAATAATCATTATAATTAAATAAGGTAATATTTTCCCTTACTAAATATTTAATATAATATTTATATACCTTAATTATTATTTTTAACCAAACAGAGTAGACTCTAGACACAACAACTTCTATTAAATCAAGTTAAGTCAAAACCTATATATTAATATAAGTATATTGATTTTTTTTTATAAATAATTACTTATTAATTATATAGATTTTTTTGTCCGAGTTACGTTAAATTATTAATTGTAGATTTGGAAGGGGATTTAATGTAATTTTACTAAAATGTCTAAGACTTTTGTGATGACAACCAAAGATTTTGTGTTACTATTATCTGAAATTCCATAAATAGATTTTTATATATATACAGATTGTCTAAAAATGTATTAATTAAAAATTTAATTGACCTCCTTAGTCAAACTTCACCTCCCACTTCCCACTTTAGTATTAGTTAGATGAAATTTAATGAAAAAATGTTTTATTCCATAATATCATTGTGAAATGATTAGAATAATCTAAAATGATAATTGGTGGTTTTCTTGAATTTTGGAGTTTATTATAATGAATTATGATAAAAAAAAAATTAACTATTTTTGGTAATACTATAATTGAGTTGAAAAGTGGTTTGGGCCCATCTGTTTTAGTGATCTCAAAATTGTTTATATCAGATACGAGTGGATTGATTGACTGTTTTCAGAAAAGAGAAAGAAAAAAAAAAGAGAGAGAGATCTGTTCGGAAGTGAATCATCCCATTTCAATAGGCCTTGAGCAAAATTTAGCAGGATTTAGGGCGTGTTTATTATTATTAAATACGTCAGATGTCTTCTCCCTTGACAATTTTTCTTTGCTCACATCAAATCCCTTTTCAAGAGGTACTCCCATCCTACATCGCTCTCTCTCTCTCTCTCTCTCTTCCTCTCTTTAATTAAAATGACCTTGCTCAAAGAAATTTTTTTATTTTAAATCAAAAACTACTTCTTCTTTGATCAGTTAAGAAACTTTTTTTGACATTAGTGGAACGGAAAGTTTCATTTAATTTGTTTCAAAAAGTAAATTTATTAAAATTAAGAAAAAAATATTAAAATCAGAAATGTAATATGTATGTTACTTAAAAGAGCATACAAAATAAAACATACTCTCATTTAAAACTTGATTGAGAAATGTTCGATGGATTATCATTTAACTATTCTTCATCAAAACATAAATAGATAAATAATATTACCTTTAAAAAGAGAAAATTCCATATTCTACTATAATTTATTGAATTGTGCCGTATAAATTGTATAATGGTGGTTTCGGATATAAAAATGGTATTTTTAAATTTTATTACAAACACCATTGAAATATATCATCCTATTCAATTACTTACAAAACCTTTTCTTTTTCAATGCCAACATCATTTAATTTAATTTAATTATTTTAAATTTTTCAAAATTGCTTATTTACTTAAATCCTCTAAAACAGTGATTCTTAACCTGGGCGATATCGTCCCCTGGGGGACGATCGACATCTTAAAGGGGGCGATTATTTGACTATACGATTTTGGGGGGCGAAATCATTTTCAACTCTAAAAAAAAGGTAAGATGATTTTGCGAACATGCTTTTTAAACATTTCCTCTTTTTTCAATTTTTTTCAATATGGTTCTAAAAAAAGGTCAGATGATTTTGCTATCAGGTTCTGAAACTCGATTTTTCAATATGGCTCTAAGTATCACCTAGTGTACCTACCTTATATTAGGGATTATCATGCAATTTTTATCTGTAAAAATTTATAGGGGGGCGAATTAAGAAGCGGGTCTTACAAAGGTGGCGTTTGGTCCAAAAAGGTTGAGAAACACTACTCTAAAAAAATTGTAACTTTCATAATTAAAATATAATTTTATAAAGTCATGTATTATTTCATATATATTTTATACTATCGTAGATGGATTTAAATCTCTGTGAGTTTGATTTAAACTGTATCAATTTATACAAAACAATTTTTATTTTCAAAAAAAAAAAAATTAAAATTATTTACATCAACGAATAGTAGATTTTATTTTCATCCTCTAAGATATGTTATATATTTAGAATCTAAATAAACGAATTTTACAATCTAAATAAAATATTTTCATCTTACAGTTTCAGTTACATAATCATGAAGGTTTCTTTCTCTCTCTCATAATTAATTTCATTCTCTCTCTACCAGATATGTCAAAGACAAGGTCTAGGTCTAGCAGGAGCATAAATGGAATTGTATGTAAACAATTGGTTACGCCTTTAATTTTATTTATATGTATACATATACATAAATTATATATTTATTTATAAACTATGTTATTTAATTTCAATACACAAGAATTAATAGTAGAGTGATCAAACTATTTAAATATCAAGTGTTTGAAATGTTATAAGTAATTATAAATTTACATGGCAGGTCAATAAGTCCGTGACTTTGTAAATGAAACACAGGTTTTAGGATAAAAAATTATTTTATTTTTTAACGTTCAAAGTTTCTCCAATATTTTTATCGCTTTGAAAAATAAGATTTATCGAGGACATTTTTGGTGCCGATTCACCCCGAGAAACTCACTGTTTTGACTGCTGTTTGTTCTCTGTTGTGTCGTGGTGGATACATGTTCAAACAAAAACTAAAAGAGCCAATTGGTTCAAATTTCGGCAGGCCTCGTATCATACACATTTTGATTTTGTTTTAAAACTGGATAAAAACATTTTTTTTTTAATATGTTAGGAAATTATTTTTGTATTTTTTATTTTCTCAAAATATATTCAAAGAATAATTGATTTTATTCTCAAATCTTGTGATTTTTACTTTTTCTATTTAAATTATACAACAAAATTATAAAATTTATACACATTTATACAGTGATGTATTGGTAAAATAAGAAGTAAGGGAACATATAGTGGGAGCAAAAAAAGTCCTATTTTCAGCAAACTATTCTTTTCCATATATGTTTTAATTTTTTCTTATTCTTACTATCTACTATGCAAAAAATTAACGAACACAAAAAAAGAAATTCTAACAGTTGATTTAAGTGGGAATTGTCGAGACATGAAAAAGTACTGGAACGCGTTCCGGTTCTGAAAAAAGGTAAGGGAACGTCGTTCCCCGCGTTCCCCTCCCACCACTGCATTTATATTCATGAAATTAATCTCCCGTTTTGATTAAAAACTCAATAAAAAAAATAATAACTCTTAATTTTCGAATACAAAGTACAATTAAATAAACTAGATAAAAAGAAAAAAAAACATTTTAAATTTCAATTAATAAATCATATAAAATTAATTATTTTTTTATGATTGTATTTAATTATTTAATTATTATTATTAATTGATAATAAACATACACTATTTAATTAAATTCGCAAAAATTAACTTTTAAAAAATAAACATTCATATTAAAAAAAGAATTATGTTGAATTTAAAACATATATTCATTAAGAGCATTAAATGTTTATTGTATAAACATTATATAATATATAATTTCAAAGTTTTCAATTATTTGCTTCTTGTATAAATTTAAAAATTAAGAAATTATATGTATTAATTTTATGGGATATCATAAATGAAAGTAGTGTGATGCTCCTTCAGTATATGTGCTCTAACTTCAGTTTATTTTAAAATTCTTTGCCTTCATAATCAATTCAGAGTGAGTCACACACATTTTATAAACAAAATAACTTTCTTCAAGAGAGTGGATTCTATAATTATTTCTATAAAAATGTAAGTAGAGAATAAAAAAAATTAGAAAGATAAAAATCCTTAAGATGATTAATCTAAATGTAGTTTAGGAATAAGATCACTTTTGAAGATCATTTTAGAAAAATTATATGTATTGGTTCACTTGAGTATCTAATAAATCATCAATTCTTTCCAAAATTTTATTTAAATTACTTTTAAAAATAACTATTTACCTTTTGTCGTAAGAAGATAAAAATCGTAAAAAAAGTATAAATGCATTTTGTGTTATTTTAGTTTTCAAGGCCAATAAAAATTAAAGAAGTTGGTACAATTGGCAATTTCTTATTTGTAAAAATAATCGATCAGAGAATATCCATTAAGTTCGTAAAAACGCACAGAATTTAGGCTTTTGAATAAGAAAATTAAAATTCTAAAATTTGTGAAAAGAGATAAGATCTTCCTTACTAGGCAACATTGGTAATATTTTTTCGATAATTATGAAAACATGTTAACTTTCGATTGCAGAAGAATTTAATTTAGAAATTTAAAAATATCACTCGGAAATCATATATCATTATAATCAACCAATATTATAAGACCGTTAATTTTTCAAAAGATCCTAATAATTTTTGTAAGTTAATTCTTGGTTGTATTTTGAGATTGAAATCCCAAAACTCTATTGAAAGACCCCTCGAAGTCAGAGAGGCAATAAACTTGACTCTTAACCTCGTGATCTCTGGTTCAAGTTTCATGTCAGCCTAAGTGATGAAAATTGGGAAGTTAGTTGATATATAAAAAATAGCGCCTCCAATCAAGAAAATAAAGAGAAAGGTTGAGAGGATCTGTGTTACAGATCAAACAACACCTTTACCCAACTTAGGCTGCAATCGACCTGATAGACGATGTCCTTTTATAGGATGTACAAAAGTTAAGCGTTAAAAGTTTATTGAAAATGGCACCAAAATTATATAAATAATAATAAAAAATTGGAAATTAAATTTAACAAAAAGATAAATAACGGTAATTACATGTTACAGATCACAATATACTGGTAAATGAAGTATTTGACCTCTACTCCTAACCAAATTTCGATAGTAATACATAATGGATAGTGAATAACTGAAAATAGTGTCGAATAGAAATAGACGATATTACTTGGATTAATCTTATTATGCTAGCTAAAATTGTTTGTTTGTATTATTGAGGACCCCAGTTCCATTCATTTTAATCAGATTGATGCAATGATGCAACATTTAATAATTGTAATAAATAATTAAAGAATTGTATATCAATATTTTTTAAAGGGTCGAGCGAGAGCTCGGTGTCCCAGGTATTAATATTACCAGCCAAACCAATAATAATGAATCATTTTTGTTTAACTTAATTACTGAGCCGAGGCTCGGGGTCCCAGTACTTTATATATAATTAAATATAAATTTAAAGGAATATATAAACGAAAGTTTATAAAAGCTCAATATCTCATAAAAGAATAAAGATCAACAACAAAACTCATTGCTTTTGCTCATTTATTTATTTATTTCTTTATGTGCAACACGAACCACCTGTCTGTCAATAATCGGTAAATCAGGCAGACAAAAAAGAAAAAAAATCAATTATATTGAAAATGTTCCTAAGGAATAATTAATTGTTCTGAATAAGAGAAACAAAACGGCTATTGACCCTGAATGATAAAATAGAAAAAGGAAAAGTAGAAATGGTGAAATAATAATACATTTTAAATTATTGCATTTCAGAAAAGGTATCAATTGTTCCATCAAAATGCAAACAAACAAGAATATATTAAATAAAATGGCATTTTTTTTTATTTCATTTAATTATGTATTGTGCAAATTGTAATTCGACTATAACAGCAAGAAAATTTAATTGTATGATCAATATATATATATATATCTTTTTATGCCAGCATACTAATCTTTCTTCAACTTGAATTAAATGGTTAATTAATTCAGTTAATAAAATCAATCTCAAATTTACAGAAGAAGTAAAAAAGAGAGAGAGAAAGAGAAAAAAAATAATAAATGAGTTTATTTATTTATTATTAAGATTTTATTTAGTTTAATGAAAAGTTAAAATTAAAAGCTCTTATTATTTGTTTTTTTTTTTTGACATTTCATTAAGGACAATTTATTTTATTTGGACAAAACAATTTAATTATTTTTTCCAACAAGATAAGACTACATTTTTCTTTTTCTGCCTAATAAATATATTTTATTTCTAAAAAGCAAAAAAAAAACGAACAAATAGTAATATATCTTGATAGGGTCATTGCAAATAAATAATTAATGTGAGTAAAGAAACAGAATTAATTAAAAATATCTATTAAAATAGTATTTCTTGTTTTTTTTTATTATTGGTATTAGTAGTAAGGCAATTTATAACATTTGAAGATGGTTGTTCAACAAAGTACAAGGAGAAGGGAGTGAATAAGGGAGTTCAAAGTAGAGATAGGCGAAAAGGCTCTCATTCATTCTAGGCATTTTTTTCACATTGTAATTGAAAATTTCTACAATAAGATTAAATTCCAATCTAAGACTACAGAACTATGACATTTAACTCGAAGAAATGCTAGTCTCAATAAGTAAGAAAAGTTTTTTGAAGAGTAAGGAGGTATTCGGTTGTAGAGGCCAAGAACTTTCGAGTTGAGTATTAGATAGATAAGTTAGAATATATAATTTCGCTTTACAAATTCAAACAAACATAAAAAACAAAAAACATGTGAATATGTGGTCATTGAGTGTTCATAAAAAATTAAATAAACACTTTAAATTAAAAAGAAAGACATAAAATATATAAATAGAACATTATTTTTAAATATTTAGATTTATTTTAATGAATCAATCTATTAAAAATGTATATAAATAACTATACCTATATATATATATGTATATATTTATATACTAGATTGTTCAATAAGTTCGCGGAACGGAAATGAAGAAACCAATTTTTATTTGTAAAAATGACTATATTTTTCAGCGTAGTTTCCCTCAACTTCAATACACTTATACCAAGGTCTTCTAATTTATGGATGGATCCCTTGACTGTAGTGGTTTTCCGGCAGCTCTACAAAAAATCCCTCCACGGCAGCTATTCGTTTGAAGAAAATCGTTTTCCACGGAGATATTGTTTGATGTGTGGGAAATGCCAGAAGTCGGAGGGAGCCAAACCTGACAAAGACTGAATGTTGCAACAATTGGTACTTCAATTCAGTTATTTTAGCAATTTTTTGTGTGCATAGGTGCGTTATCTTGGTGGAAAATGATTTTCTTCTTTTGTAATCCTGATCTTCTCTCTCGAATATTTTCGTCTAATTGATTCAAAAGGTTACAATAATAATCCGAATTGATTGTTTTGCAATCTATAAGCAAAATTCCTTTGGCATCCCAAAAAACTGATGCTAACACCTTATTGGCTGTTTTTTGCACACAAACTCGCTTCGACGCCGTAGAGCCGGGTTCACACAACTCCTTAGTCTCCTGTTTTGATTCAGGATCATGATGGAAGACCCAAGTCTCATCCATTGTGATAAATCGAGGGATAAAATCGCTTTTATTCTTCTTAAAACGTTCGAAATGTTGCTGGCAAAGTCGCACTCGAATGTGTTTTTTCTCCATCGTTAGAGAATTCGGCACCCATTTTACACATAGTTTTTTGAAACTCAAATTAACACTCAAAATATTGCTCACTATGTCCAATGAAATGCCTAAAGCCTCTGCGTCGAAGTTTTAAAATATTTTATAAATGAACAAATATCAAAAAATTAATAAATTTAAAAAACTCTAATTTAAATGCAATAGAAAAAATGTAATATAAGTATTATAATAATTATAATTTTTAAAATTAGGTAATTTTGAACTAACTTTGTTAGTCTATATTCTATAAATATTTTTTATGGTATTTTTACCTCTTACTCTTACCTTTTTTATTTCTGGGATGCACTGTATTTAAAAAATAAGCTTACTTAAAAGTAATCATATTTGTTTTATTTTCTTAAAATTTGTTCATTCCATCCAGAATTATAAACCTCCTTGCCTTAAAGACGACGTTATATTTATATTATGACAAGTTTTGATAATGAAATGAACTTACTTTATCCAAGAAACATGAGTGCATGCTCAATGCATCTTTATTTTTATTTTTTTTAATTTTATTTTTAAACGTATCGAGAATAAAAAAAACATTGCTGTGACTATTACTATTGCATCACACGTGAAACAGATCCAACGCAAATGGAAGAGGGGGGGGGGGGGGATTGGTGTGGAGAAGAGATGGAGTGAATAAGGCATCTGGCTGCCTATCAAATGCGGTGAGATTATCTGTCATTAAGAAAAAAAATCAGCCAGTCAGTCCCGGAACTGAATAAACATTCTTCCAGACATTTATGAATGGCTTATAGATAGAACATCTATTACATTCATATTTATTTTTAGAAAAAAAAAATTATTTTAGAAGTAAATGATCAAAGATTTGATATTAATAAAAATAATAAATAATCAAATAATCCTATTAATAATAATACGGTAATTTTAGTTTTAATTTCTGAGAATAGTAGAATATTATCATAGTGTGCATATCATGCTATCATTCTTAATAAAACTTTTTCTATTCGACTTCAATTTTTTGAGAAAAAATGCATTAATGGATTTCTTCCGTCGGTTTAGGATGAAAATTAATAACAAAATTAAAAGTAAAAAAGAACGATGGAACGAATGTACCATAACTCTTGAAAGAAAGAGAGTTTGTTAAAATCAAAATTTTAGAAAAATTTATTTAGATCGAATATTTATTGAGTGATGTTTAATATTGAGATTCAGATTTTACCTAATGAGTATAAAAAATAATTAAGGAAATTAACGTAGTTTTACACCATTTTCTGATTTTGCAAGTAATTGGAATTATAGATTTACTCTTGTGATTTTAAGGTTTTTTGTTTGAAATTTAATCATTTTAAATAATTCACACGATGACAAATATTTGGAGCTATTTATTTTATAAATTTTATTTAAATTCTTCTTAGAAGCAAATCTCAATCATCTGTTTAAAATTATAAATTTTTCCTGCTAAATGTATGGGGAAAAATAAAAATAAAATTCCTTTACATATAGTTATCATATATGGTACATATCCTATATATATTCATAAAAATTAAATAATAATTTGATTTAAAGTTATATTAATTTTTAGCTTTATGCGAACTTATAGTACTTTATCATTTATTTATTATATTTAATCAGGACTTTTCTGCCAGTAGTGGTTTTTATGTTTGGTTGTAGTATATATATATATTATATTACCAAATTAGAATCTTTTAGTGCTTTAACTATAGATATAAATATTTATTTAATTTTCATAGTCCTCCAATTAATGTTATTGAATAGAATTATATAATATATTATATGAAACCTAGTAAATAATAAAAATACAAGTATGATTCTAAAGATTATTAAAACGTTAAGTAAAAAAAATCCATCAAATGTAAATTTTATTAAAATGTTAAAATAATCCTGACCTAGGGTAACATTATTTTTGAATGATAGCCAATTAAACAAAACAGATTTAAAATTTCCGGAATACAAAAAAAAAAGTTATTTTATCTTTTTTCTTTCTTTTGAAAGAAAAAGAAAATATTGTTACAATATATAAAAGGGATACAATATGTAAATGTTTCTAAACCAATATTTATTTATGTTTTCACCCCACTTCCCTCCCCCTTACTTTACACCAAATTTAACTTCTTTGAAATTTAGATTTATCACATAAAATCACATTTATTTATCACATTTACTTAAGTTTGAATGCTCCTTAATCTAAAATTGTCAGAAAACAATTAATATTAAAGAGATCAGATATAGGGTTTTGGAAAATAAAATTTTCACCAAAATTTTTTATCAAAAAATGGATGATATCATTTATCGAATTACGAAGAATATATATTTTACGGGAAATTGCATGACATTTATGTCATGTTCCAGAAATAATTTAAATTATTATATAAATTAAGAAGATAATAATCAGCAGAGAAGGAGTTCTAGGCTAAAATTGTAGGGGTGAAATGTTTGTTTACAACGGGCAAAGGAAAAATAATCCAATTAAGAAAATATCAGGGTAGGGAGCCAATATAATTACAGATATGCAAGATTTACTGAGGATTCAATTGGATGATGATAGAAAATATTGACGTCTTTCAGTTTGTGATTATTCCAATCAAGAACTTTTGTTTCAGTAACGAGATAAAATGAAAAAATAATAAATATCCATTTTTCATTTAAACATTTAAATATTGTCATATATTTTTAATTGAAAAGAAATTACGTTTTTATTATATTATTATTTGCATCTGTATTAATGTGTGTGAGAAAGAATGCAATAGCAACTACACCGTTTATCCAATTCAATAGAATTTTTTTTAGATAGATTACAAAAAATCATAATAGCCAATTTTGATAAATTATAGATTACTGTAAATTAAAATAACATTATAACCAATTAATAAAAATAACATATGATATATCTTATTAATTCGTTACATTAATAAACTTCCAAATTCACAATAAAAAAAATAATATATAAATTATGAAATAAATATGAAAACTGGCTAAACTTGCCTTAAATAGAATTTAAGGATCCATAAAATGAATGCTTAACCATAAGTATATATATATATTTATTCTATTAATTAATTTAAAAAAAAAATATAATTACAAGAAAAAGATCTAAACTTTGTGATTTTACTAATAAAATGAATGAAGAAAATACAAATATTTAATGGACATTATTAAGAAGAAGATAAATCTTGAATTTGTTTATTTATAATTTTTTAAAATGAATAATAAACTAACAGTTCAATTAATATATTAATATTAATAAATGAAAATAGAAGAAAATGTATATATTTTGGAAAAATAATTAATGTTAAAAAAAAAATGAAAAAAAACTCACCTATTTGATGAATGCATAATGTATAGTAAAAGAATTGGAGAATTAAAAGGAATGTAGAGACCATTGTTTAATTACACAGCTGCAATCAATGGAGGGAAAATATATTCCAATTTGACGGCGGTTGCGGCGCACCGCGTCTGACTGACAGAGAATACATTCGGCTCAAGTAGTTAAAAGTAGAAGGAACAACGTCACGGATTCCCCTCCATTCCCTCTCCACTACTCTTTTTTCAACCCTCACGACCATCCATTCATTGTTGTTTCTATATAGCTATCATTGAAATAGTATATCATATAATAATAATAATAATAATAATAATATTATAATTGGCATATTCTAATGAGTGTATAAACACACTACATATACGAGAGTGGTCTGAAAAGTTTCCGACCTGGCCAAGAAAAACGATGTTTTTCAATTTTTTTTTTTTGCTATATTTTTCAACATAATCTCCATCAACACTGATACATTTCTCATAACGGTGTTCTAATTAATTTAATTAATAAATAAATTATTTAATTAATTAATTAAATTTGATTTAATTTAATTTAAGTCTCACCAACAGTTATGAATCGACGCAAAAATTCGTTTGAATTACGCCTACAGCGCCAAATTGTCGTTAGAAATGGTTTTTCGAAGCAATTTTTGGTCTAACGTTAGGAAATGCGGGACCCACGTTGCACACAGCTTTCCATATTCAAATGGTTTTGCAAAATATTTCGCACACGTTCAGCTGACATCGTACAGGTCTCAATTATCTTGAATTTTGAAAAATAAAACAAAAAAAAAACCATCGTTTTTCTTGGCCAGGTCGGAAACTTTTCAGACCACCCTCGTACAAAAAATTAATAAATCACACTAAAAAATACAATTACATAAATATTTTAACTGCTCAATCTACATCGTTTCGCTCCCCTCCTAATTTCAATTTTATTAACAATCATTACTTTACTAATCTCCCTAGGTGGTTAGAAGAAGAATTATTTTGTTCTTTTCATAAATATAAAATTGTTTTATATTTACTTTCATTTATCTATATAAGAATATATTTTAAGGTTTATAAATCTTTTAAGGTACTTGAGTTCAAATAACATAGTTACAAAAAATGATCGGAGCGTGTGTAGGTGAAGAATCAAAAACAAAAATTGGTATACAGCAACTCTCTCCATCAATATCATATAAAATTTTCTTTAAAATCTCAAAGAATTTGATTCGATTTTTTAAGAATTATTTTGAACCATTTTGAAAGAGCTTACTTAAATGGTTAATTTTAAAAATAACGCTTTTACATTGGTAATAAGTAAAAGATGGATAAATAACTATAAGGAGAGATCAATAAATCGTGACTTTTTGAATAGGACATATGCTTTTGGATAAGAAATTATTTTATTTTTCAACGCAGTCTCCTTTGACCTCTTTACACCCAACGTTTCTCCAATTTTTTTATCTCTTCCAAAAAATAAGATAGGTATTTGTTTGTGACATAATTTCATTGTTAAAGTTCATTCTCTTTCCGCCGAGCCATTTCTTCAGAATTGGAAACAAGAAATAGTCACTTGGGGCTAAATCCGAAGAATAGGCGGATGTGGGGGCAATTCGTATCCCATTTGATGGATTTTCACGGAAATTCACTTTTGTCCATTTTCTTCTAAAATCACGAGGTAATCTGCATTAATGAATTCCAAACAAAAATTAAAAGACCCAACTGGTTCAAATTTTGACATCAGTCAGCTGATAGTTGCCTGCTGACAGGAGTAGGGTTGCCATTTCATTTAAGAGACGGGAAATTCACGGATTATTGACCTGTCTTCGTATGAACGTTATTGATAAAAAGTTGAATCAAGTATAATGTTAAATGAAAATGTGCTCTCACACCAGATAGATTTGTACCTCTTAGCAATGTGACATTAAGATCTACCCTGCATTTAAAAACATTCTTCTAGATGAAATATGGTGTAATAAATATTTTTATCATTTATATGCATACCTAAATCAAAGCATGTACATAAATGGCGAACCTTTGATCGTGTAACAAATACATAATGTTTACAAAATAACTAAAATACTATATTAAAATTGTCCTACACCAATTATTAATCTTGTAATTTACTTTTTACTATCTTGACAGAGATAGTATTGAGATCATAGAAATTTTCGATGTTTTTATACGTTTTGAAGATCCCTGAGTCATTTTCACTAAGATTGAGAAAAATATCTCTCTCTCTCTCTCTCTCTGTGTGTATGTAAACAAGATTATGCAAAAACGATTTGAGCTACAATAATGAAATTTGGTGACCGAGCATTATTCAAAATTCGTAGTTTTCTATCAACTTTTGAGAAATGTAGCTCATTCGGAAGAGGGTTATTATCTACCACGTTTTGATTTTTTTTCCTCAAAAGTGACGGTAAAAATAAAGATATATGTTTGATAGTTTTTCACATGATTAAAAATTGTATAAAACTGTTATATATAGAATTTCATCTTCATTGAATCGCTGAAAGTACTGGAATTAATTTTTTAACACTGAAAATCACGCGCCAGCACGTGACGTGGTGCCATCAAAAAAAGTCAAACACGCGCTGGTTTAATAAATATTATTTATTAATTTTAATTTATAATTTAATTAATTAAATTGAATTTAAATATAATATATCTTATTTAATCCAATTCAAATGGCGAGATAGTCGAGTGGAGACACTCCAGATTATTTATTTTAAATATTTTCTTTTTAAATTTATTTTAAATTTTTCTCCTTTTTACTATCTCGCCAGAGATAGTATTGCGATCACGAAAATTTTCGATGTTGAGATTTTGATGTTTTTATACGTTTTGAAGGTTCCTGAATCATTTTCACTAAGGTTGAGAAAAATGTCTGTGTGTGTGTATGTGTGTATGTGTATATGTATGTAGACAAGATTACGCAAAAACGGTTTGAGCTAGAATGATGAAATTTGGTACATGAACATTATTCAAAATTCATAGTTTTTTATCAACTTTTGAGAAATGTAGCTCAAGCGGAAGAGGGTCATTACTTACAACGTTTTGATTTTTTTTCCTCTAAAGTGACCGTAAAAATGAAGATATGTTTGATAATTTTTCACATGATTAATAATTGTATAAAACTGCTATATATAGAATTTCAGCTTGATTGAATCGCTGAAAGTACCAGAATTAATTTTTTAACACTGCAAATCTCACGCGCCAACACGTGCCATGGTGCCATTAATAAAAAGCCAAATTTGCGCTGGTTTAATATTTATTATATTTATAATTTATAATTAATTAAATTTAATTTAAATATAATATATTATGTTATGTTTGTCAATTCCATCAGCAATCGCATCATGACCCTGAGGATGCGATGCGCTTCTAAAAAATTTATGAGAGCTTTGCGTGATCCAAGACGGTCCATACGCAATTAATAATAATATTATGTTATTTAATCCAATTCAAATTGCGAGATAGTCGAGTGGAGACACTCCAGCTTATTTTATATAAATAAGAAAATAAGTAATAGGTTTTGTCTAAAGAATAAGAAAACTGCGATCCCTGTACGTTTCTTGTACTTTGTAATTTTTATAAGTAGTAAGTATTTATATCATTATTATAGGGAACTTGAATTAATAATGAGCGGTTTTTTTCGAAATTTACGGATTTATTTTCAAATAATGGTTAGAAATATATTAATCAAAGTATTGCCTATCGCTGGCCACTACTTTTTCCCATCTTTCTGGCAATTTTCGGATGCCAGCTCGACAAAACGACTCGTCTTTTGAGGCATTTTTTGCATTGCTCATATGAAGTGAACTTCTGCTGGGACAGACTATGTGTCGTCGACCGGAACAAGTAATAGTCCGAAGGAGCAATGTCTGGAGAATACGGCGGGTGTGGTAGGACTTCTCATTTCAGTGTTTCTAGAAAGGTTTTCACCGGTTTTGCAACATGTGGTCGAGCGTTGTATTGCTGCAAAATCACTTTGACGTGCCTTTCTTCGAATTCCGGCTGTATTTGCCTCAGTGCGCGACTTAAACGCATTCCTGAAGCGTTTGGCATTGGTCTACATTGAGTAGTGATTCCAATTCTTTGTTTTCAAACTTTTTGGGTTGACCCGGCCATTCCTTGTCTCAAAATCACCACTTTTTAAGCGACCAAACCATCTCCGACACGATTGTTCAGATAGAGCAAACTCGTTGTAAACTTCCACAAAGTTTCGATGACTCTCGGCCGAATAATGAAGAATAACTTCTCGCAAAAACACTTTATCTGGTACGAAATTGGACATGTTCGAAACAATATTTAGTACTGTTTACGTTTCAACCAAATAATACAAGCTGTTCAAAACAACCATAGCCAGTAGGTTTTATCGGGAAGACATTGCAAACTGGAATATTGAAACATACACTAGTGGCGGCCTCTTGTGCGAAACGCTCATTATTAATTCAAGTACCTTATAATTTATAAAAACTACAATTTAATTGATTTAAACGGGCGAGTCCAACTCAGGCGTCAAAATTTCTTGGAATGCTATTAGTATTATTTATTTGATTGTTGAACTAAAAATTTATACTTATAAAAACTAATTAATCACTTTAATGTGCCCTTTAAAGCGCATCTTTTTAGCAATCAAAAGTTTGAGGAATTTAGAAATATTTAAACCCAAAAATTGATTATTTCCAATTATTACGAAATCTATTTTTAAGCCAATAAATTTTTGGTTTAATATGAAATGAATGAATGAAAATCAACTTTATTTTTAATTTATGAAGATTGAATCATACAAACACAATTTTAATAATTTAATTTATCAAACATATTTTATCGAAATATATAATAAATAAAATTTTAAAGTTTTTTCAATTTGGATTAGTAAATCTTACAAAACATACTTCGATCAAGGATTGGTTGTCACTGAAAATTAGTTTGTTTCTCTTTTGGTAGATTTTTCATGACTTTCAATGTTGGAAATTTTTTTTAAAATTAGATAAATGTTTACATATCAATTTAAGAGTCAAAGTTTACAAAGACTGTTTTAACAGTTTTATTAACACATTGTAACTTTATATTTAATTAATTTAAATTTAATTATTTAGGATAAATAAACAAAAAATTAGTTTTGCAATTTATTAATTGACTGTATGGCTTACATTAGTAATAAATAGTCTAATTTATTCCAAATAAATAGTATGGAATAATATAATTATTTTAATTGAAGTTCAAATATAGTCGGCGCGACTTCTTTATTATATCATGTAGCTTTAAAGAGAAACTTTTTAACAAAAGATAGAATTATATTATTTAATTTAATTTATTTATTTGAATCATCCCATCCCTTATACGGGTTTAGGGGTAAAATATATGTATATACATATTTAAAATTTTTTTGTAAACATTAATTTTATTAAACTATACATTAATACTACATATTTTTTTAGTTTACTCTCTTCTCTTTTCCGTCTTTTAATTCCTTTTCCCATACTTTCTACTATTCACACATTTCCACATTTAACCCTCCATTTAACACTCTAATCCAATCAGACTTTTTTCTCATTTTCTCTCTCCAAGCTTGCACTTATTTCCATCATCAAAACCTTACATCCTATCAAGTGCTCACTATTTTCTTCCCCATATAACTTGTTTCCGCCAGGCACACCTTTATTCTTCCAATAACCTTCAATTCCAATCGCATTTTTCATTTGTTTATATTTTTTATTGTACATCGATGAGTTTATTCTTCTCCATATTTTTTTTGGATTTTTTGATCCTGAAGAATCATTAGACTCTCTAGGATACTTTCCTGTAACCTATTTGAGTCACTTTCCTCAATTAGAATTTTGACAATCTCTTTGTTACCCGCTTTTTTCCATACTTGCGTTAGCTGAGTTGCCCATTGGGTTTTGTTATTTTGTATTCCTCTTATAATTTCATTCGGACATATCTTGGGTAACCTATCATCTGAGAATTGAAATATTCAGATAATGGCTCTGATAGATTACTCTAATTTTAATTATTTCTTTAAGAAAAATATTCAAGGAACGAAATTATAAACATTAGAGATATTTTTGATTTTTTCTCTTTGCTTTTGTTTTGTAATCTTTATTTATAAAAAAAAAACACGAAGAGATTAGATCCTTTTTTTAAGTTTTTTCTTGCATAAAATCAACTGTTGATTTATATTTAAAATTGCAACCCAGGTAGGTAATACTTTAATTTTTAACACCTAATTAGAATACATTTTAATATATATCTCGACTTTATTGAAAGCATTGATGAAATTGAATTGGTCAAATAGTATTTTAAAATTAATTATTGATTTTACAAAAATTTAGGCATGTGGGATCTCGAAACTTTTTAATCACCGAGTGGCGTAACAACTCTGAAAGGGTCGAAATGTAAAAAAAAATATTGCCTATCTTGGTCTCTGTATAGTAAAGATCTTAAAAATACTTTTAATAAAATTATTAGGATAATCCACAATTGTTTAATTCGATAGGATTGCTTTTGAGAAAAAGTATAAAAACATTTTTCTTTAGCAAATTTCGAAATAAAAATATGCCAGTACTTTTTCCCGGATAATAAATTATATCAACATGACGAACAACAGATATAAACATATAGAAAATAAAATAAAATGTATATGAAACTTGGTAGAAAATTTTATTAGTTATTTACCATCTTTCATCATCAGAATCAAAAATTAAAATATTATAAATCTATAATTATATAAAATAAGATTAATAGATTTTATTAATAATTTACTTACTTATAATACTTCTTTCTCATTACTCGAACAAAATAACCGTTTTTGAATTTTTTTTTGTTAAGAGGACTCGTTAAATCTTCAAATATTTGAAAAAATGTTTAACCACGTTTGATTAAATTTTTTGCTTTTTGTATTCTCCACTGGTCATTTTAACTATTAATGAATTGTTATTATGATTTTGATAATCCTCTTTAATTTAATTATTATCAGACTTATTCATAAATTACTTGAATTAATTAAAAAAAAACAATATTTGAGAGATTATTTTTGAGAGAAAATGACAAAAACAGATGAAATTATCTGTTTAGTTTAAAATGTATATTTGTTGTTGGTAATTATATATATATATATATATTCTTTAGTTAAAAATTAATTTATATTATATATTTTTTAATTTTTTTATATTGTAATTATTTTAATATAAAATTGTAATCCCTACTAATTCGAACCCCCTTGGCTCCTAATATAAGAATATCAACTGTTTTCAAGATCAGGAGAAGAAAGAATTTTACAATAAAGATAATAATGATTTTCTTATAAAAAAATAAGTTGTTATCTGAACAAAGGAAGGAGAGGGGAAGTTTAGTAGAGGTGAAAAAGAAATATTATTAAAATAGGGAAAGTACGCTTGGGTTATCTAGAAGATATTAAGGAAAAGTTGAAAAATATTGTAATTTTCATTTCGAATAATTATCAATAATTTTTTAGTAAATATAACAAATATGTATTGTGAAAAGTGCAAATTGTTCATTGTTTACTGTGATCTTATGCATATTTCTTTCTTAATTTATTTCGATCCTGGCATATATAAAAGTCAAAATTTAACAGTTTTTCGAGGTAATTATGATAAAATGTCAATTAATTTAAGATAATTTTTGTTGTTTTTATTAAAAAATAAAAATTGTTTTCCTAAATAAAAATCAAAGACCAAACTCATATTTAACAATAATAAAATACATTCAATACATTATTATAGCTTAATAATAAGTTAATGCAATTTATTTACAATAACTTCAATACATTTATCACATCTAATAAAAAATCATTGATAATTATTTATCATATTTACTGTTACATCATATAAAAATGTTTTATATATGGATTAAAATTAAATATATAAAATAATAATTTAATCTTTATTCATTTAAATGGATAATAAAAGTAAATTAATTATTTTCTTATGTATAGAGATTCTAGAAACATTTTTTATGTGATTGAAGACAACAAAATCAATTTATATATATAAAAAAATATATATGTAAAATATATATAAACATTTATATAAGTATAGATAGATAGATTGGAGGGGAGAGGAAGTAGTAGGAATAGGAGGAAAAAAGGATAAGAGCTAGATTTTAAATATTTATTAAAATTATATCTATCTATCTATGTAGTGGGTTTACAATTTACTAATAAATATTCATTTTTTTTAACAAGAAAAAAATATATATATATATATATATATTATAGAAAACATTAAAAAATATTATTTTCTTCAAAATACGTAGTAGAATAAATAAGTAAAAAAAACTATTTAGGAATATCTATTTTAGAAGGCACGCATGAGAAAAAGTTAAAAGTTAAATATTATGACAAAAATATTAATATATATATATATTTATATAACATCTATTAAGGGATCTTTTTTCATTTTTGGTGTTTTTTATTTTGTTTACATAATTTAAAATAAATAAACAAAAACCGTTGATATTTTTTTAAAGGAAATTAAATATATAAAATAGTAATAATAATAATAATAAAATAAAAATTTTATTAAATATATATATTTTCGATTATTATTATTATTATGATTATTATTTTTTATTTCATATAAGGACTAGTAAGATTTTTATATATTTAAAGGAGACGGGAGGGGCGTTAATAGATGTTTTATTTATTTTTTTTTAGGGAAGAGTGTGGAACACATCAAATACATCAAAGACACATAGAATGGTGAGTTTTTACATAGAATATTTTGATGATGAAAAGAATATTTTTATTTCGTTGTACGGCTACACTCATTTGGTCAAAAAATAATATGAACATCTACTGAGAAAAAAAATGAAGGGGGGAGATGATAATGATAGGTGACCAGATCTATTTATTATATAATTATTTATTTGTTATATTTATTTTTATATCAAAGATAATAATGATATGCTGACACAGCCGCAATGAGGATTATAAAAAAGAGAGTGAGAGAATGAGACAAATTCCCTTTTTTTTTAATATTACCACAATGCTCAAAAAACTCACTTCACGCGGATAAAGCAACAGTGACAATTTATCTCTTATATATAATAATAATAATTAATTAAACCTTTGTTGTTTTTTGTTTTTAATTTTATATAAACATAAGGCGCTATTTAAATAAAGCGATCTTATAAGTCTATTTATTAATAACAAATTTAATTAATAATAGGCATATTTCCATTAGAGAACATGTGAAGTCTGTTGCTAGCTGTTCCGATTTGGATGTTTCCCTTTAAAACGTCTTGGCCATGAGAAGGGCCAATCATATTGTCGTGGAACAGGTCCTGTTACATTCTTCTCAAGGTAAACAAAAATTCTGAACCACCACATTCTTGATAGAAAATTATTAGGGCTTATTTGCTAAAACAAAAACAAAACAGAAAAATAATTATACACAAATAGATAATAATAATAATAAATAAATTTAATTAGCTTAATTCATTAAAGTATATAATTTACTAATAGAATAATGAATAAAACAAAAACAAACAAAATAAATTATTATTGTTTATAATTAAAATAAAAATATATAGGTTCTATTTAAATAAAGATAAATAAATTTAATTATCTTAATTAATGAAAGTAGATAATTTAGTAATTAAATAATAGATCCCTTAGTAATAGCCTGCATTAGTGATTTGAAATATATTAAATACATTAATATTATTTTTAAAGACTTCAACACTTTTTAGGCGTGGTCTCTCTTTCTAAGTACTTAAACTTAGAAACCAAAATTAATGGATCTTAATTAGAATTATTATAACAGAATATGGTTAAATGTTTCGCCTACAAATAATAATATTAACATAAAACAAAATATTTTATTTACAAATATCTAGGAATATAAAAATGAAAATATTGATGTAATGATTCAATTGGCGTTATTAAATCTGACATTGAAAAACTTATATATCTATATAATATATACATATATAATGTTGATCTATAATCAATATTAATACTATGAGTTTCAAGTTTAAGTTTAACATGATTAGTCACGAAGTCCAATTTTGGAAAATTTATTGGGAAAATTGTAAATAATAAATTCAAAAAATGAAATATTGCCTTTAACTCTATTATATATTTAGCTTAGAAAAACAAATTGTAGGGTTTTTTAAAAGAGTTTAAAGATAATATTATTTATTATTTATTCATTTAATAACTTTTGACGCACCACACGTTATATAAACTACTATATTATTATGTTATTTAAACTCAGAAAAAAACACTTCAAATGATTTGTCAAAATATAATACATAAACAAATCGATTTTCTCAATTAACGTCAACCACTCCCTGTATTATTACATTAATTTCATAAAATATCCTTTGTTTGATTTTTTTTTAAATCATGCAATTTTATTACTTGTATAGTGAAATTAGATAATTATTAAATTAAAAAAATGCACAATTGTAGTTTTTTTATTAAAAATAATTAATTATTTATTTAAACTCCAATCACTAATCAAAACCTTTTAGATTTTATTTAAAATCTTACTTCCTCTCCCCACCCATGTTCAAGGTTATAAAATTAAAATATTGTAATGTATAAAAATATATTCTTAAAGTTAAATATATATAAAATAAAATATAATATATAAAAAAAATTATTTATAAAAACAATTATTTACTTTTAAATGTCCATAATTAGCTAATGTGTGATAGATCCAAAATACTGTTGTTGTTACATAATAAGCGATAAGTACATCCACAGTGTAATGACCATGGGCAGCCAAGACAAGTATTATGCCAGTAAATGAAACGGCCCATGATAACCAATGTAAAGGAAAAAGTTTTCGAGGTGAATCTGAAAAACAAATAGAAAAAAAATATTTAATTTATTTTATTTTCATTTCATTATAAATGTCAAAAAATTGTAAAGGCTGTATGAATGACTTAATTTATGCATCCAAAAATTATTGCCTTGACAAAGTGAAAATATAGCTCTTAGGGGGAGGGGGGAACTATATAGTTTAGTTTACAGAAACAATAGCTTCTAGTTGTATAAATTAAAACATTCAGATAAATTTTTAACCCATTATAATGTAAGAAATGTTCTGTAAGAAAATAATGATAATTAATTGAACTAAAAATTCTATATTTAAATATAAGTTTTAAGGATTTTCTTGACGCTGATATTTTATATATTATTTAAGTATCTTATCTAATTATTTATCTCTGTGGCTCTATGGAACTCAAAAGTTCAAAGGATTTTCAATTCTATGCCTCTAAATGATTAATCAATAAGTTAAAGGAAAGTAAACGACATGTATAAATTATTCAATGGATTATGTAGCTATTTCTATAATAAGTTGAAATTTGTCAATTGTGAAGTTGATTGGAGTTCATTAAATTCCTTATCTACAAAATCAAAAATTAAATATCTATCTATCTATCTATCTATTAATAAATATTTATTTATCTATAGCACCGTGGCTTTACGGAACTCGAAACTTCTTGGCCGCAACAACCACATTCCTCCAAATGTCCCTATCCTGAGCTACACCTATCCAACTCTTATTTTCTTCCATCTTTTTTACATCCCTATCTATATTGTCCGCCCACCGAGGTCTTCGAACGTTTTCATATCGGTCTCCCCACACATATATTTTTCGCTAGACTTTCATCTCCCATTCTAGCCACTTGTCATACACACCGCAAGCTTATCGATTTTATGATAGTTAAAACAAACAAATTTGATAAAAATCATTAAATAATAATACTTTTGTTTTTCATATTTAGTAAATTGATTTCAATCCAATATTATATTTCAATTATCTTGGTACATAAATAAATTATATTAATTTTTGTAATAAAAATAAATTTATCTGAATATTTATATAATAAAATAAAATTAGAATAAATTAGAATACTTACATTCTGATATAATAAGATAACTCATAACAAGTATAACAGTATGTCCTGAATATATATAATCGCCACAGTAAGTATGCTTTCCATTGATGCTCAGGCCAAATCCAGAGATCAGTTGCCAGACTCTTTTAGCTACAATTGTGCCGGAAGTAGAATTAGACTTAGGGCTACAATAATAGGTACGTGAAGCAACAGGTAACACAGTAACAAACATTGTTAT
The DNA here is from genome assembly GCA_963082975.1 of Labia minor. NCBI lineage: Eukaryota > Metazoa > Arthropoda > Insecta > Dermaptera > Spongiphoridae > Labia > Labia minor. The sequence goes on from OY720346.1 coordinate 30,897,643, forward strand.
TGAACGCATCATATAAAGTAAAGCAAGAATTAAAAAGATACGTCGCATCACAATAAATCTATGTTTGTGGAAGAACACAACAAGTACGGCCGCATTTGTAGCAACCATAATTAGAATTTCACTGACATTAAGGGCCCAGTCTGCTGGTGTCACATGATCTAAGACAATATCGGAGAGGGGTGGGTATTTGTCTCTATCAGGTACCCGTTCATGTACAAGTGCCAATGAACATGTTGTGAATATAAAATTTACAACTAGAATTAAAAAAGCAATAAACGTCTTCCATTTTTCTTTAGGAAATCGTGGCTCTTGCCTTAGGGGTGGGGGTAAGTCAATTTTTATCGCACAATTATTCCCAGGATTATTTCCACCAGCACCGCTTGCACCAGGTAAATGGAGCCGATCATCATCATCTGAAGAATCGTCATCAATTAATGGAATGATAGAATGATGATTAAGTTGGGTTGCCTCTTCATCCGTTTGTGAATTATTTGGAGGAAGAAGTGGTTGCCTTTGGTAGAGGAGTTCACATTGATTTGCCATTCCGCCGTCGCCACGAACGGTAGGAGTTCGATGTCCGACACCTATCTGAATTGGATGATGACCATTATTATTATCATCATCAACAAAAACATCAACACTGTCATTATTATGGGCCGATTCTAACGATCCATTTTCATGCTCGCCCAATTGATAACTGCTATTCGGATGATGGTATGTGGCATTGGATGCAAAACTTCCATAGTCGTTGTGCCCGGAACCTTTTGGCTCCAGTACCATTCTAAAACACACACAAAGAAAAAAAATAGATTAATTAACATCATTATGAAATGAATTGAATAATATATTGTTAAAAAAATAACAAATTTAAGTTAAATTTAATGATTTATTTATTGTTTCTTAAACATTTAGAGAATTATAGTTATAATCGGTCGGTACATTGAAAAATATTAAATAGATAAATAATAAAATTATTTTTATATTACCCTTACTTCTACAATTTATTTTTCGATTTTTAAGATTTAAAAATATTACAATTTTTTTAATTAATTTCCAAATATAAAGTATATATAAATATATATATAAAGTATAATTAAATTATATAGTATACAAAAATAAAGTATATATAATGTACTTTCACTTATTCTAAATAGATACAAATGCAGACAAGCGAAAGTAAAGAGAAATAAAAATTGAGAGATTTGTACATTCAATTTATTATTGTGTGAATATCCACAATTATATCCATCCCAATTATGAATTATAATACTACTTCTAATATTAAAATAGCTATTTATTCATTCCTTAGCCTCGATTACCCTAATTTTATTCCCTTACAAGCTTTTATTTATTATACATATATATATATATATATATATATATATATATAATTGAATTTTAAAAAATTCATTAGTTTTAAATTAAAAAACAAAACAACAATAAAAACTGTATAATACCATTAAGTATTGAATCTATTAATAATATTGTGATAGATAAAATAGAACTTGTCGTGTTGTGTATTTCCTTGTTTCATTTTTATCTATTGACTTTTTATTAAAAAAATTATAAATTCATTAGTCATTAATATTTAATATAGAAAAAAATCCTGGGCTTCTGTGTATAAATCGATTATATCTTTCTGTGTTTATATTTATTTATTGAGATTTCAAAATATCTAAATATTTACAAATTTCATTAGCACAAACAATTATAGATTATTTTTAGAATTATTTTATAATATTTTATAACTAATCAGATCGATCATATCATAGAATGGACTTAAATTTCCGAGGCGATAATAATAATAATAATAATAATTTACAAGATATTGAATTTTTAATGAATATTATTCTAAAGGTGAATGAAGTTAGGCAGGTATGATGACCTCGCTCTACATAAAAAGGCCCAGGTCCAGGTCAGATATGACGTCATACACCAATCGATGACGACATTTAAAACTTAAAAAGAAAAAAAAATTCTAAATTAATTTATTTGTAAATTTTATAGTCATAATATGGATGAACAGAGGGAATAATATTAAAAATAATATAATATAATTTTAATTAATATCCGTGGTATTTTATGAGGAACTTGAAGCCACAGTAACCACATCCTTAAAATATATTTTTCTTTAGATTTTTATGTTTCTTAACTTTTTAAAAACATAATATCCAAGAAAAGTATTGTAAGTATGATAAAGAATAAAATAAAATTCAATAAATATATAGTATTATAAGAGAGTTACGAAAATTTTTAATAAAGTAGTTGAATTTTTATAAAGTAAAATCATTTTTAAATATTTAAAAAAAAGATATTTATAATTACTACCTTATTATATTAAATATTCATAATTAGATAGAATGATATGTTCTATTCAACCCTCTAATAATCACAGAAGCTATGTTTTTAAAAGAATGGTGTTGACACTTTTAAAACACCTTTTAACCACTGAGCAAAATATTACTTTAACTATGTTAAAAATTAATAAAATCTTATGTCTAAATAAATGAAAGTACCATATAATAGAATAAGGATATTTTTATTAATACATATATCTATAAATAATCTAAAAAATTCATAGAAATATTATTTCATTTTATATATAGTTTTAAAACTCTCATTAATAGAATAATGTAATTATAAATATTATTAGTAATTGTTCTAAATTATACCAATAATTATCATAAATTCGATAAATGAACATAAAAATAAAAAAAATAAAGTAGCCACCGAATGTTTAATATTATAATTCTTAAAATAATATTTTATTATAAATAAAGTTTTGAATCTCAACATTAATGAACCGAAATAAGAAGAAATCACATATATGGTGGGGATTTCATAAAGAGGAATTGTATATCTAAAATATAAATAGATAGGGGTCATAAAATTTCGATGGACAATGGAAAATCAGTTCAAATATGTTAGGAGGCTATTCACAGGGTAATCGATTGGACAGACAAAAGACAGATGAGAGGGAATTGGGGGAAAATCGAAATTGAATGGAGATGAGAAGTTCAAGATAAGGGCGGTTTGTTGCTGCACCTAAGAACATTTGTATCTACACAGAGATAGATAGAATAAGTTGACCTGTGGCCAGGTCCGAACCGACCGACGGTTTGAAATAAATTAATTTCTAGCTACAGAAACAATTTCAAATAATTTTAATATATCTATTAATGTAATAAAAAATAGATATGGATAGAACATAAATATTTGTAATTTTATTTTATTTATAATATATAGCTGTAGTAGCCGGCGTTGCCCGTGATCATAATAAGGAGACTGTGACGTCATGAAGGGCTGGGTGACGTCATATAATTTTAAATTAAGAAAAACATAATGAAGATGATTTTTCCCGAGGATAAAACCAATACATTCGTGGTGATATGTAAAAAAATCTCCTCATGTGAAATTTGGTGTGAAAATAACCCTTCCCTTCCTATCGTCGATCGCTAATACTACCACTTCCGGTTTCCGGATTTGCACCAAAAGTTGATCAATTCATCCCACTGATGCATTAAGTAAAAATATAAAATTTCATCAAAATCGGTTGAGCCGTTCAGGCTGTACACATCTATACGGACGGACGGACGGACGGACGGACGGACAGACATCATGCTAAAAATACTTTTTTCTGTTTAGAAAATGCATGATTCGTGGAGATATGTAAAAATCTCCACATGTGAAATTTGGTGTGAAAACAATACCTCCCTTACTATCGTCGGTCGGTAAAATTGAAAAAAAAATTAACATGTAACTTTGATTTTTAAATTTTCTCACATCAAAAAGTGTAAATATATTTATAAATGATAATAGAATATGTTTGTAGTTAAAATTAAAATGTGTTATTAATAAAAAAAAAGGTAGGTTCATAGGGGGAAAGATAAAAATGAAGAATATTGGATAAGTGGATGGAGAAATTAATTGTTTTAATTTTTTATTGGTAGATGGCGGGTTAGACAGTTGTTTTTAATATGGCACCTGCTATACGACAATCCGGATGGGTTCATTGCTATCTGACAGTTGAAGAAATGATATATCCTTCCTTGACTCATAGACGCCCTCTCCACACTTCACTGATCTAGCTCTCTTCTCTTATCATTGCTTCTTCTATTCACCACTACTTATTTTCCTCCACTCAAAAGGTCATCATCATAACCAATGATTCATATCATATTTTATCTTCATTCAAATTGCCAAATTCGAATAATTAATGAATATAATAATCTCTTTTAAAAGTTAGAGACGAGCAAAGTTCAATTCAATAGTTTTAGCTAAATAATAAATTAAATATAATCACAAAATTAAAATTAAATGCTTACTAATATATTTAAAATATATAATTCATAATGTTCTTGTCTAGGCTAATTTTTTCTTTTAATCTTTAGATTTTGAATATTTATTATTTTTTTTTAATATGAGAAAGTAAGTAATACTATATTCTTAAATAGTTTAATTTTAAAATAGTTTAAATATTAAATATATAAATATAATATCAGATAAAATAATTTATATCGTATTATTATTTAGCTCTTAAAATTAAATTTATTTTCACTTTCATTTTTTATTATGTTCAATATATTTATTGTATTCTTATACAATCAATAATTTTACATATGCTATTTCTAATTTCGAAAATAGCTCTAAAGATTTTTTTTTTAAATTCAGAAGTAGAGGGGGAATTAACTTGAAAAATTAATCTCTGATCTCTGGGAAAATTTTTGTAATTGTTTAATTAAATATTCATTGGTTAAGAAAAAACATTATTTGTAAAATAATATCTTTTTTTTATCATATTAAAGTTTTCTGGATCGGAATGAAAAGGATTTAAGCTCAAAAAGACATCTTCAAAATATTGTGTGTCTTCCCTTTTATTATAATATAAACAAAATTAGAAACTATGATTAATGAAATGTGAATGAGGAATGAATTGTAGAATAATTTGTAAAAGAGAGTGATGTGGTGGGGAAGAAAGGGGTCGTAGTACGTGGAGGGTTCAATCCACTGTCGTTTGTTATCATTGATAAAAAAAGAGGAAGGGAGAGAGAGGGTGGCTTCTCTACTCTGAGGCATGAATGGACGATGTCTGGCTTGCATCGATCCTGTTAGAAAATAGAGAGAGAGAAAAAGATTGTCCTAGTTCCGGTCCTATAGTGGGTGTCAGCAGCCGTTCAGAAAAAGAGAGAGAGATGGCGATCATTTGACGTCAAAAGGACGTCATCAACTCTGAAGCAGAATATTAAACTTAAAACCCAATGCGATTTGAACCCAGAATGATCGATAGGATCGAAAGGTAATATATATATATATATAAATGAATGTGTGTGAGTTTACCACCCCTCCACACCTACATCCTACACCCATACACCGATAGAAAGTGCGCCCTTTCAAAAGGCCAAACGCTCGCCTTTTTATATACCAAAAAATTCAATTATCTTGAAAAAAAAATTAATAAATTGAAGTTATATATTTAATAAAAATAATAATAAATAAGAATAACGATAATTCCGTAATATATATTATTAAATATAAAATAAATAATTTTCTTATTTTATTTCTCTAGTTTGAAAAATTAGTATTATTAATAATAATATTATAACAATATTGGAATATTAGAGATGCCTCAAAGATCATTAGTACTAATTATTAATTATCCATATTTTATATAATTATAATTATCATTCATGATTAAATTGGTTTAAAATTAATAGAGAGCCTGTTTCGTCGGCATTCTAATCGGATTCCATCGTTTGACGTACAAATAATATCTTGCAGTACAATTACTAGCATAAGGATTTAATAGATAACAATTAATAAATAATAACTAACTGTCTATCTCTCTGCTACAACGGAACTCGAAAGATTTTGATCGAAGCAATAAACGTCCCTATCGTGAGCTCTAAAATGTATTCTCTCTCTCATCTTCCACATAAACTCCCATATTAAATGGACTCCCTATCGCGTTCTTAGGCTACCAACCGGCTACTTCCGAATCGACCTCCATACCAACAAGTTTCTCAATAATATTTTCCCTTCCATTCTAGGCACATATCCCTCCAATCTCAAACTTCTCCAATTTATGATATACCTATGTTTGGAGAGGCATATAGGTCATACAACCTCTCATCCCGCCATTCCTCGGTAATTTCATCCTTCTTTGCGCCCTATGAAGAATCCTAATGCAAATGCATATCTACTTACTTATAGACCACGCCTAACATTCATAATACAACCTGGAGGATAAGTATTGTAACTTAAGAAATTAAATTATTAATTAATAAAGAATGGTTTCTTCTAAATCATAGGTTCCCAAACTTTTTTGTGTCGTAGACCCCTTGTCATGTTTTTCTGTTTTGGGTAGACCCCCTACTTAACCTGAAATTGATAATTTTACTTTTTTTTGTTTTTTTTTAGGGCCATATTGAATTGAATTATAAAATAGTATAATGTAAGTAAATAGGCTTGAGATCCACTATCGTATCTCATTTTCATTTCATGGACCCCCAAATTTTTTATTCACTGGCGTAGATCACTGGGGATCGATATAGACTTGGGAATCACTTTGGGAACCACTGTTCTAAATGTATAGTATAAAGACAAAATATTCAGTAGAAAAGAAAAATAGTGTCATTACATAACAACTTCGAAAAGTAGAAAAATTAGGGATACAATCAGATAACATCTGTTATTTTGCAGTAAAGTGGTTTATTTCAACAACATTACTCATAATATATATACTATATATATAATATATAATTAATTCGAATAATTATAGATACATATAAAGAAAGATTTTAATATAATTATTTCAGAAAGTATGTAGGTTTTTTATTGAAATTTTCATCGTCATTAAAATGATTTAAATTATCACTACTTTCTTTCCATCTGCCTCCACCCCTCTGTCTCTGTGGGCACAAGCAGTTTGTCAACCAATTGCTATTATCTCATTGAAACAATTCATTCTATCGGATCTCTTTCTCTCTCCTTCTTTCATTTTTCATTCCATTGAATTCGATTAAAATAGTTTCCTTTCATTCTTTCTTTTTTCTCACTTATACTCTTAGCCATTTACATTTTTTTAAATTTTTCTTTAAAGAAATTTACTTCCTAATCATCATATATCTTATATAAGTATAGAGTGAGGTTTATTTCAAATGAGATTATGAAAAATGTTTAGAAAAAACTAAATGAATATTAAAGAATATTTTTAACATAGTAAGTTAATTTTTATAGTGTGGTAGTCAAAAAATTTAAATATAAAATAAATAAACAAATTACAGTGTTTAATATTTGATCCCTTTTTCATTCTTTTTATTTGTATACCCATAGTAAAATTGAATTAAGCTTTCTTAAGGAGAAAAAAATATATGCCAAAACATTTTATCGGAATTAGTTGATGAGTTGGCGTTTAGTCAAATAAACTCACTCACTATATATATGTATATATATATAAATGATTCAGCAAACATTTTATTTATTTCATAAGCTAAAAATGGATCAATGAATAAAAACAAGAAAATCAAATAAATAATTAATATTCATCGATTGAAGATGTATGTCGGAATATTCAATTTTACATGAGGATCTAAAAACTATAATTTCATAGAAATAAAATTTTTTGCAGTAGGAGTACCAGTCTGGCCATTCAAAGATATTTTTCTTATTTAAAAATATAATAATAAGTGTAACGGATGACTAATCGAGCCAAACGTTGGGCTGCCACTTTGTAAGGAGGACCGTTTCAAGTTGGGGTCACTTTGTAGACGATCCTCTTACGTTGGGTGCCAATTTATAAGGGGATCTAAGTATGAGGCACTTGTAATGACCCACGATGACCGTGAATTGTTAATTATGTTAAGATAATGATGGGCGCCAACTTTGGATATCCCAAAGTATAAAAGAGTGTTGAAAAATTAAGGGAAAAGGGAAAACACAATAATAATATTCACATTAATTTACTTTAATTAAATAGATAAAAAAATTAACAAATTAAATATACAAATTTTAAATAGAAAAAATAAGAAAATGTAATTCACTATTGTCACTGGAATTAGCAGAAATAATTATCACAGGGGGTGACGATAAGGATTATACACAAATAATTATATCACGGGACGTGATAAGTATAGGTTATATCAGGATGATATCACTTGTTCGACTGTATCACAGGGTGTGATAAAAATGATTATATACAAAATAATTATATCACGGGACGTGATAAATACCAGGTCATATCAGGATGATATCTCACTAGTTCCACTGTCCATTCTCAACTGCCTAAAAATATTAAAACTTGGAGGGATGATTCCTCCCCTTATGTGAAAATATAATATCTATATATATATATATTACATTTTAAGAATAATGCGACGAAATAACTTTGTTCATAAAAAAGGGAATAGAAAACAAAATAGACAAACAAAATAAAATGTATAATAAAAAAAAATAAATAAGGATATAAATACTTTGTCCGTTACATAAGTATTTTAATCAATTTTAAAAATATATATATAGTATTTTATTTAACTACTTATTAATATTAGCATATTAGTTTTTATTAGTCATCATAGGAGTTTAAAGTTTATATTATTTATAATTATAAATTTAATCGTCGTGTATTTTATCTAATTAAATTTAAAGTGATTTTTTTAAAAGAGATTAAATAAAATTATAAAAATACAATGATGTCAGTTTATCGGAATTTTTTAAAGTTCTTTCCATTGGAATATTTTTTATTTTTAATTTTATTCGTTTTTATACATATATACTATAAAATGAAAAATTATTTTACTATAGTTTCTTGCCTACAAATCAGTAATTTTTTATTTTCACTAAATCAGAGGTTCTTAAACTTATGTACTCCGCGGACCCCCACTTGGAGAAATTTTTTTTGACGGACCCCATCCCAACTTTAGGTACTTTACGTCATTTTATTAGTTAATTTCTGGCTTACGATCTCATAAGAACAAGGATATATGTTGAATATTTCTAACAGTGATTGGTGAATAACGATTTTTTTGCATATTGTAGAACACATTTTATTAGAAATTATAATATTGAAGAAAGAAAATTCAGCTAAATATGAAGATGGAAACGGTAGCAATAGTTTTCTTGCACATTTCGTTGAATTTTGGTATTTGATCTCTGTTTCCTCACAAAGCCATGCCATCGCTCCTTTTATATTAAATAAAGTTTTAACTGACTCATCATTTTCTCGTGCACCTGTACGATGGCTTTGCGGACCCCCAGGGGTCCGCGGACCACAGTTTAAGAACCTCTGCACTAAATCCTATTTATGAATTTTCACATTTAAATAAAAAAATAATATGAATAGTAATATGTAATAGGAAAAAATCATTTTTTTAAATATTTATAAAATATTATTTAAAGAGAAACACTATATAATTCGTATACTAACATTTATTTCAATGAAATATAATATTTTCAAAATATATTTTTAGTTAAATAATAAAAGAATGCATTTTTGTTTTTAAGCAAAAACAATTAGAATTGAGATCAAGATATCTAATTTCTGATTGTTATTAGTATGCTTTCCTAATCCTAAGAGTTTTATTAAATTGAATTTAAGAGAAACCAAGCATTACATTTGGCATCTTCAGCAAAGAGTGTCATTCGTTGTGAAGGTGGTTAGGTACCCTCACTGTTTTTTTTTTCTATTTCTTTTATTTCGAGTGATTTTCTTTCAGATTTACAAAACTTAAACCAGATTGTTTCATTTAAATAATTAACTAAATAAGGTTTGCACATTTATTTCCTTAAATATTATTTTATTTAAGTGATTTTATCATCTCATGTTGTTGCTTTTTTATGTGTTTTATTTAAAAGTATACATTTTCAAATATATTCTTATATCTCTCTTCTTTTGTTGTTTAAATTTTTTTTTATTATTATAATTGCAATCCTGTTTAAAGATTATCAATATTATTGTTTGTAAATGTTAAATAGAATTGCTGATATTACATACATTACTAAGAATTTCATAATCTCTAATGCATACACAAATTTATTTAGAATTCTATGGATTATAAAATCGAGAGAGCTAAGATGCAAATTAAAGGCCTAGTTTAGAATGTTTAATGAAACTTATTTATAATGGAGTACCAATTGGAAATACCACCGACAATATCACCAATAGGACAACGAGAAGATTTAGAAAGGGAACAAAAAAAAATGTTAGATTTGAGGAGAAATTAAAATAGAATGAAGTTATTTGTAAGATTGTACATTGATGGAAAAAGTAAATTCCAGGGAGGATTTTTCCGTAACTATACATCATAAAAATAGTGGCATCTACTAAACAAAACAGTCCTTATTTTTGTCCAGTTAAATGACGTGAGAACAACCTGTTATTTATTATTCAGTCACTGATAACAATATAGGTTTGAGTAGATATAAAATTTATATACACGTGGCTCAACAGGTTGCACAAAATGTTACTATATGGTTCGGGTTTTAGGTCAGTGGTCTTTTTTTTATCTGGTACGTCGTTTGGTGAGACTATCACTGTGTATAGAATGATTGTAACAGAAGAATTTTATTTCATTCATTTTGAACGATATGAACATGTACGACATGTAGTTTTAATAGATGCCACGAAGAACATTACACATGAACCATTTGACCCCACTTAACTTTTTTAAGATGCCAATAGGCTCCCAATCGATGTCCTTAAAGCTAGCATATTTAACGCCATCGCTCAAATCCGTCGATTAAAAATTGGACAACTAGGATCGTACTACCGTGGGAAGTCTCGGTGGTATTTAAAATATGTTATATTCCACACAAAGGGTATAAATGGATCAATTAAAAAGAAGAATTTTTTAAAACCTCATTCACAGCTTGACTTATACTAATGCAACATCGACCAGCTCTTATTGAAAAATCCTATATAATTCTGTAAGATTTAAATTTTTTTTTTATAAAAAGATACATTTTGAAAAAAGAAAATAATTGATATTTAAAAGGAACAATTTTTAGGACTGTGGTACATACAGAAAAGAGAGATTTGGTCATTAAGCTTTTTTTCTTGAAATTATTCATTATTATAGCTCGTGCTCTATTAGAATAATCAATTTCAATTTTCTTAATAATATAAAAAATACATTAAACATATTTTTTGTTTATGAAATGATTAAAGCTGTGATGGAGATAAATGATTATTCGTCATGTCTAAAATAAATCTTTAATAGTTATTTTTTTTCTTATAAAATAATATTTTTTTTTATAATTAAGTACATATATTGACATTAATATTTTATTAAAATATATATATTAAATTATTATATTTTAAGAATTATTTCACTTTCTCTAATATGATTATTATAAATGGATATTTCCTTTTAATATTAGAATTAAAATTAGAATTTTTATCAAGGATATCATAAAACTAATAAATTAAAGTAAAGAAATTAGGGTCATCTAAAATTTAATTTGATATGAATGTTTTAATATCGTATATAATGTCATATATAATAATGTTAATAATGATAATAATAATAACACTTAATATAAATAATATAAAACTTGGGAATAATTTTATTATATAATAATATATTAAATATTTTTAAATGATAATGATAAGATGGATTTCTCTATTTTTCCACTTGCTATACGAACGAGTAAATACAATAGAAGTAAATAAATAAAATACTTAGGTAATTTATTATCCAAATTGTTATATGTAGTTTCATTCAAAATTTATTCTCTCATTTGAGAAAAAATTCGCTTTGGTTCAATTTTAAATAATGGTGATCGCTTTGTATTTTAAAATAATATTAAAATTAAATATATGATTGATATAATTTTCTAAATTGCTCTTTAGATTAAAAGTCTCTTGAAACATTTTATGTTTTTAATATTCTTTGATATTTATTTTCACTTGTTGATTAATTAATATAAGAAAATAACAACTAGATCGATACGTATTTTCTTTTATTAGTTTAATAATATGATATTGATTTCTGCTAAGCCATATTATAGAGAAGAAATAAGAATTCAATTATTCGCGTTTTCTTTTCCAAAAAACTTTTTAAATTTAAATCCCAAAGAAAAAAATTAGTGCATATAATTAGGAGTTCTAAATAATGTGTACTAAATAATAATCTAAATATCTTATATAACGATCAGAAACAATGGGATTCCCAGTACGAATTTTATTTAACCTAAAATTGAGCTGAAATAAATAATAAAATTCAAAAAGGTTACTTGGATGATTTAAATAGATATATATAAATTAGAAGACTCTTCTAATTCAATCTTAAATCCCATAGAAAATTAGCTGGAATGTCTCCACTCGACTAACCGCAATTTGAATTGGATTAATTAACACATATATTATATATAAATTAAATTTAATTAATTATAAATCTATAATAATAAAAGCAAGTGTAATGTGTCTGTGTGTTTGTTTGACCGAGCTCTCCAGCAAAAACTATCGCACGCAGGGACCTGGAATTTTTTACACGGAAGCACAAAGGGGCTGGCCACCAGACCTCGAAGCCCAATTTTCGATTTTTTAATTAGAAAAATTTTAAAAAAATTATAAAGAATATTAATTAAAAATAGTTTAGTTACCATACTAGATCATAGAGGCGCTGGTGGCGATAATTTGGTGGTAATTTAAATTCTGAGCAATGTGCAGATAAAAATCTTTTTATATATCTATTGATATTTACAATATCTCAATTGATCTTATTGGACTTTTAAACTTTGAAAACATTCACATTACGGCTATAATTTAATACTATTAATTTTTAAGATTATGTGAGTAAATTATTTTAATTAAGAAAATTTGATCTCATAATTGGATTTTCACGTAAGATTTTAATATATAATATATTTTTTAATATTATTTTTATAGTAGTTTAGTGTTATGCTAATTTTATATTTTATTTTTATTTTGTTTACTCTGATTTTTTTTTAAATAAATTAATAACATTTAAAGTAGCATAAAAAAATTAATCGAGGCAGGAAAATTGATGGGGTTTGAAATTAATAGTGATAAGACAAAATAATTAGTATAAGAGAGAATAATATTTGCAAAGAATTTAAATCGAGGTTGCAATCGGGAAATTATTATCAAAGGGGATCAAAATTATTAAATTATAGGTCATAAAATAGAGAAGGCTGGGGCCGACAGGGCACATGGCTAGCATGGGAGAGGAAAATATATTGGTGCGAGTTCGATTGGAAAACGTCCGTTTGGAAGACCAATTGTGAACAGGGTGGACAATGTAGGAAGGAACGTGAGAGAGATAGGATAGGGTAGGAGTTAGATGGTTATAGCTCAGAATAGGGACACTCGGGGGGGGGGGGTACGGGGGGCGGAGCCCCCGTCTAGGTGTGAAGAGCGCCGAAGGCGCTCTGATCAGCTAGTTATAAATAAAAATTAATAAATAATATTTATTAAACCAGCGCGTGTTTGGCTCTTTGTTGATGGCACCACGTCACGTGTTGACGCGTGAGATTTGCAGTGTTAAAAAATTAATTCTGGTACTTTCAGCAATTCAATCAAGCTGAAATTCTATATATAGCAGATTTATACAATTTTTAATCATGTGAAAAATTATCAAACATATATCTTTATTTTTACGGTCACTTAAGAGGAAAAAAAATCAAAACGTTGTAGGTAATGACCCTCTTCCGATTGAGCTACATTTCTCAAAAGTTGATAGAAAACTACAAATTTTGAATAATGCCCATATACCAAATTTAATGATTCTAGCTCAAACCGTTTTTGCGTAATCTTGTCTAAATACACACACACACAGACATTTTTCTCAACCTTAGTGAAAATGATTCAGGAACCTTCAAAACGTATAAAAACATCAAAATCTCAACATCGAAAATTTTCGTGATCGCAATACTATCTCTGGCGAGGTAGTAAAAAGTTGACTCGAAATTAATAAACTAGAAATAATATAAATATAAAATTTTTTTATAAAATAACGTTTTTCCAATGGACTAAAATGAATAAAATAATTTTTCTATAAGTCTGACAAAGTTTATGGATGAATTGCTTCATATTCAACGAAAAACGTTGGGTGCATTTAGTTTAATTTATTTATATGAACAATCAAGTCAAATTTTTGTAATAATAATAATTTTATTAAACACGTAAACTGACAAATTTTTTTATCATACAATAAAATTGATAGTTTAAGAGCTAAGAAATTAATCTTTTATTATTTTTCAGTGTAATATACTTATATCAAAGTATGTATCAAAATTTAAAAGAATTTTTATTAAATTTGAATATTATTAATCAAATCCAAAATGGTTGATTATATTTGAAGAAATAGGGTTACTTGTTAATTATTGTTATTTAAGTGTTTTAGTGTGGTGTGTATCTTAGTATATATATATATATATATGAATTATAGCTAAAGGAAGTTAATTGCATAGAGCTAAATGCGCCCAACGTTTTTCGTTGAATATGAAGCAATTCATCCATAAAGTTTTTTATTTTATAAAATTTTTTTATATTTATATTATTAACAAATAAAAAGTAATGAAATAGGAAGACACATTCTTTTCTAATCCTATATATTGCCTCGGCTACGCTCCCTTCTTTCATATCCTTATCCCTCCTTTCTTTCCCCGCCAGGTCCTAATTTACCTTGCTTTGAGTGCATACGCACTTACCGTTCGCTCTCCGTTGACCCACTCACTCACAGACTCATACATAAATACAAACACACAACTATTAATATATATCTGTATATATATGTACAAGCTACGATTCACCTCTAACTCAACTATACTTACTTATGTATCTGTTTTGTTTTGTGTTATTATTGTTAATATTATTATTATTTTGATTATAGATAATATATATGTTAGAAAAAGATATGTAAATTTTTAAAAATATTACATAAAGTAGGTATATGTAAAAATAATATTTTCAAATATTTTTTTTACGTACTTTTCATTCTTATATATTTGCAAATAAATTTATAAGCACTAAAAAGATATTGGAAGAATCAATAAAAAAATATTAGATTCAGTATTTGTAAAAATTGATAATTGAGATTTATGAGCTCATGAAAACAACCAACTACCTTGTTTATATTTTTTTAAATAAAACTATAGAATTATTTAACATCTCATAGTTGAAATAGTTATCTCTGTTTACAAATTGTTATATTTTATTTATTTATTTTTTTAATTATTTTCTTTAAATATTATTGATAAAATTCCTCATAAATCATATATTAATTACCTTTGGTAATTAAAATGTGATTGTAATCGTATTCAATGTATTATTTTATATTTCTTATTTTATATCAATAGAAAAGACATGAACTGTTTTGCAAACAATAATTTAATTATCAATAGATTTGTTGATCTACTAAAATATTCAGATTAATGGAGAGGGGAGTGGTGTGCCACAACTACAAATATAGGACCTCTAATTGGGAAAACAATCCTAGAAAATTTTTTTAATGAAATATTTAAAAAAAAGTGAAAAAATTTTATTCGATTTTCTTGGTGAGTGTACTTTAAAGGGATTATATTTGAAGGATATCGATTGAGTTAAATTAAAATAGGAAGTAGATATAACGTTTTCCAATGGCATATGTTCTATGATTGCGTTTTAATTAAATGGAAGGCGGAAGAATAAAAAAGAGATGGAGAGAAGTATAACGGCAGACTCAGCCTAAAAGAATTCAACATTCGCCCCAACTTCCAACACTCGAATCAACGTTTTTTTTTTTTTTTTTTTTTTTATATATATATCTTTCTTATTTCACTCTTCGATGAACCGTACGAAATACCTCTAGGCGAAATTGCATTCCAGAGCCCACTCAAAAAAAAAAAAATAAATAAATAAATAAATAAAAATAGAAATATAACATAGAGAAAAATATATATCAGTAAAATTTAAAAAAATGTAAAAAATAAATAAAAAAAAATTAAAATCCTATGAAATTAAAGTAATAATTAATTTCATGTTTCATTAATTAACATTTAATTAATTTAAATCCCAGATTAATAAGAAATTTTTAAATTATTATATAAATGCTTAATATAAGTGTACATATATATTTATGAATAAAGTCCAAGGAGGGAGAATAAAGCTCACAGTCTAAATGATAGAGATAGTTTTAATATACAATTTATGTTTCATTAACATTTTAAAAGTTGACATTTTCATAAATTATACTTATAGAAGGTTTATATTCCATTAATGAATATAAATTAAATTAAAATTTAGATTTTTTTTTATATTGTTGGGATTAAATATTACCGTTCCAATATTTTTACTTTCCCGCATACTTCGTATAAGGGAAGTATTGGAATCGTCAAAAATTTCGACTTCGAGATTTCGATAGATCTTGACGTTTTAGACCTCCCTGAGTCGGAAAATACCATTTTTCGAATTATGTCTGTGTGTGTGTATGTATGTATGTAATGTCTGTAAGCAAATTTACTCAAAAACTAATCAAGCTAGGACTTCGAAATTTGGTACACCAATATTATTCACAGTTTGTAGATTTCTATCGAAATTTCGTCAAAATCGGTTAACCGGAAGTGGTACTTTACCTACACTGGTTGCGTTTACCTTTCAAGTAAAGTACCAGTTTGCTTCGAGATATTTGCTTCATATTTTGTATATAGATTTAAAAATATGAAAAAAATTGAGATACCAAATTTCATCATGATCTGACTACCGCAAGTGACATTTTACCTATACAAGTAGCGTTTCCTTTTTACCGACCGACGATAGTAAGGGAGGTATTGTTTTCACACCAAATTTCACCTGTGGATATTTTTAGGTACATATCTCCACGAATCATGCATTTTCTTAACAGAAAAAAGTATTTTTAGCATGATGTCTGTCCGTCCGTCCTTCCGTATAGATGTGTACAGCTTGAACGGCTCAACGGATTTTGATGAAATTTGGTATATTTACTTAATGCATCAGTATGATGAATGGATCAACTTTTGGTGCAAATCCGGAAACCGGATGTGCTAGTATTGCCGATCGAAGAGAGGAAGTGAAGGGTTATTTTCATATCAAATTTCACGTGAGGACATATCTCCACGTGTTATGCACTTTGTATTGGTTTTATCCTCGAGAAAAATCATCTTCATTAGTTTTTTCTTAATTTAAAATTATATGACGTCACCCAGCACTTCATGACGTCACAGCCAGTCCTTATATATTATAAATAAAATAAAATTAAAAATATTTATATTATATCCATATCTGGTTTTTTTACATTTAAAATATCAGTTAACCGGTAGCACTTTATTCTATATATATATATATATATATATATATATATATATATATGTTACCAAATATCAAATTTGACACCAATAAACTAATACGAACTGGCTCTTTATCAATACCAAGTTTACACATTCTAAATATTCATTCACAACTCTTTATACCTATTTATATTTAGTTTTAGTTTAATGATTCATGGTTCAGTTAAAATTCTTTGGACTTAAACAACCCTACTTCTCTAATCTTACCTCTATCAATGACCACCTTTTATATACCTTCAAAAGAATGAATCAAATCCTAACATGAACAAAAATATTGATGAGATAAGTTTTTTTCTTCCAAATAACATAATTTTCAATTCAATCTTAAATATTTCTTTTTAAAAATAAATAAATTCTATAAATTTTACGTTTCTTGAAAAACAAAATGCTATTCGAGAGATTGATAGATTTATTAGTTAAAATGAATTTCAATAATACACGTTTTTAATGATAAATATAAAATATTTACATATAAATCATTCGTTTTATTATCACATGGTTCATAGTAGAAAAAAAGATATAAAAAACTCTTCTTTTTGTCATATGACAAGGTATTAAAAATTTTATTTTCATTTCATGTATAAATTATATACTTATTGATATTAATAATTTATATGTTCGAGGTGTGTACAAAAAGTAAGGTGACTTTTTATTGTGAATCAAAAAATATTTATTTAACTATATTTGTTAACTTTTTAAAGTAATCTCCCTCAAACATAATACACTTCTGCCAGCAAAATTTCCAATCCTTATTGCACTTCTGTTAATCACTTTATATGAGTTCTTTCAGTTGTTTTCTGGCCAAGACCTCTCCATTCTTTTATCGATCTCTTGAGTTTTGGGAACAGGAAAAAGAGGCACAGGCCCAAATCTGGGAAATGTGGCGGCTGAGGCATGATTGTGGTATTGTTTTTGGCTAAAAAATGTACCAGGTGCATTATCGTGATGCAAAATGTATTAATTATTTTTAATAATTACGGGTGTTTTTTTTTATTTCTTAATGAAAAGAATATATAACTTTAACGTAACCCTACGACCTAGTGGTAAGAACTCCTGATGCACTACGCACTATGGTAAACGAAAAGTATTTGCTCTAGAGGCTGATTAATATCAGTCATTTGAATAATTGCTGATTATAATCATATGTTAAATGTGTGATTTTCATATCCTTTAGCATATATTGACACACCTGTTGACTAATCTAATTTTTATTTGTTTTCTCAACTCAAAAATCTCTATAAGAGGAATTGAAATAAATATACGTATATATATATATATATATATATATATAAATTATTCTAGCTTGTAGTAAGATTAAAATAAAATTAAATGTCAAATTGGTTTAGCTAAAATACTAATTAACGTTGAAGTAAAATTTTAATTAATAATCAATTTAACAGTATTTTTTATTTTCTATTTGTCCTTCCATAATCAATTTTTTTACCTTTAAACTGATTAATGATTATAATCTAAAGATCTAGAGTATCAAATTTATAAATTATAAATTTTGAATTGGTAAATTTCCTTTTTTTGTCAACTAATGATTGTTATATTTAATAAGAATTTATTTATTTTATAGCACTTTTGCGACGAAGAGAAATTTTTACTTTAATTTTTAGAGCATAAAAAGTATTACATTTTCTTACTTGCCTTTTTATTTATTAATTTAAAATCGAATAATATAAGAAAGATAGTAATTAAAAATAGAAATTACATTTTATTATCAACAAAACCTAGTTAATTATTTATATATAAAAATAACATAATTTTATCTAGTAATTAATAAATATCTTTACTTTTAGTGTTAGGAATGCCTTTTAAAGGGTTGTGATGCCATCTTGATAAAAAAATCCTCAAGAAATTTTCTATAACATTATTTACCATGATGTTCTGGGAGTGTAGGGTATATATGTAAATTAACATACTCACATATTCACACTTAGTTCTAATTTTATTAATTTATTATAAATCACCATATCAGACGTTAATATATTCAGATATCCAACAAAATAATTATAAAAAAAGTTGTAATGATGTTGAAAAAAATATGAATATGGATAAACCATCTTGAATGTCACGCAAATAATCTAGATAATTTTTCAAAATATAAAATCCCATAGTTTAATTTTAATCTCTTCAGTACTATCCACAATTTCTTCATCCTCACCATCTGTAGATCTTTCGGGATAGCTCATCTTATCTACCTTGTACCTTAAATTTAATATAGATTTATTTTTTATAATTTTAATAAAATTAATTTCATATTCTTTTATAATAATAATTTTCTTTATATTTTTAATAACTATATTTTAGTAATTTTACCTAATTAAAGTAATAAATTAATCAACAAGTATCAATAATCAATAAAAATAAAAATATAATTATCCAAATCTCTTATTAATTAACATATTAATTGGAGCAAAGCTTGTAGTCAACTAAAATTTATAATAATAAAAAATTATATTAAAAGGAACCAAACAAAAATTCTGAAGAGAGTACTCTTACTGAATTTTTTGAAAAATAAATTTCTAAATTCCTGCTGGTTGGCAGCTGACTGAATCCATTATTATTAATAACATTTTCTTGACCAAGATTTGACCTGAAAGTCGCTATTTTTAAATTTTTTTGTAGTTTTATCTAATTTATAAAAAATCCTAATAATGGTTTCTAATCTATATAATACTAATTCGTGTCTGTTCTAATGTGACGTAATCAGTCTAAAGATAGGATTGTTGAAATATTGAAATTAAAATATAAAATTTTTTCTAATTTAATATAATCTAATAAGAGTAGTTGCTAGTCAGCTGACTGATTGATGGGTAACCAATAGAAGTTCCAGAACAATTAAATTTATAATTTTATATTTGACAGACCACTAAGATGAATTTCGAAAACAATGTAAAACACTTTTATTATATTAAGAAGAATTTTTTTTATTTTAATATTGTGAAACCTCTAATAATTTATTTTTACAAAATGAAAATTTTAGGATTGATTAAGACTATATTATAAATTTTTGAAGGCCATCTAAAGAATTTTTACTTAAAAAGACCTTAAAAAGTATTAAAGAAAACGTGAAAATTAGAGCATTATAATTTATTTAAATAAATTTCTTCAAAGTTTCAGGCGTACGTAGATTTGTATCACTTACAAAGCTTCTATTGTTAATTTTGAATATTTAAATTCTAAATTTTAGTAATTATTTAGGAATATATAATGCAGTTCAATTTTAAGTAAGTAATATTATTATAAAATTGTGATTTTTTTTAATAAAATTGTTAATTTAATATTATTAATTAATTTGTGATTAGTGTGAATTTATTTTATATGAAATTTCATATTTAATAATAACAATGATGTAGTAAAGCCTTTAATAGATTAACCTCATCACTGTTTCTTAATAATAAAACACGGAATAAGATGTTTAGAAATTCTCTGGGTTAAATTTAGTAAACATATATATATATATATATATGTTTAAATTAAATTAAATGAGAAAAGAAATTGAATGTTTTTTAAAGAGGTGAGTGTGCCTATGTGTGTTTATGTATATATTTGTCTTTGTATGTGTGTGAGAGAAAGAGAAAGAGAGAAAGAGAGAGAGAGAGAGAGGAATCTATTTTTAATGTTGGTCATTTGTAGTGTTGTTTGTCTGTATTTACAAGATGAATATTTGCAACCTGTGTGAGTTTCTTTCTCTCCCCCTCTCCCTTGTTCATTGATCAATATTTAATTGAATGGTCATGGATGGTCCTTACTGTTTATTATAAAGGAATATAATGATTAATGAAGAAGTGAAGAATACCTGAGGAGGGCGCGGCGCCATTTCTCACCAGTTTCTACGACAATTAACTGGAGTCGCATGCCGGAGGCGGCCCACCGCCCCGGACTCCAGGGCACGCGGGCCCAATTCGACGCCGTGATCAATTTTACAAATTCAATCCAATATATTCTTTTCGATCAAACACAAACACGCACAATATTCATCATAAATATAAGATTCAGGTATATTTTATTGGGAAGGATTAAAAGCAAATAAAAAAAAAATATATATTTTAAGAAAGGAATTCAAAGGAAGAGAACGATACGATTGGTTTAACGTCAAGCAGTCAACTGACGTCGCTATGAAGGGGAGGGAAGTTGTTCTGGACCTCCGGTGGAGGGAGAAAGCCGGATCGAGTGGGGAGACGGATGAAGGAGAACAACAAACTCGCGCCCTTCATGACACTAGCACATCCTATACTTCTTAGTTTAACAAATAAAAGAAAAATTACAAATATAATTCTATCTTCAAGATATATAATTTTTATTTATTGTGAGTCAACGTAAAAGGAGGTTAGTTAAGAAACGAAAATTAATTACATTTACAACCAACTCAAAAAAAAAAAAAATTCAAGTTAATATATATTAATAATAATAATTTTTGTAATCTCATACCTAAAAATGAACTTTACAAAAGGATCAGATTTCTATTAAAAAATAATAAAAAAATATTAAAATTTGAAAGGTAATTATAACCTAAAAATAAGTTTGCTTTTCCATTTATTTAATTTTAATGAAACTCATTTAAATAAACGTTTTTTAATTCGAATATTGAACCTATCAATCTATTTTTTTGACACTACTAAACTTGAAATTTCTTTGCAGAAGCACGAACTATTATAATATATTCTTCAATATCGGTCATCCACCTTCATTCAATTTTTAACTTCTCCTAATTCCATCTCAATTGATTTGATATTTATTATCATCCCAAAGCAACCATTTGGTTGTTTTGTAATCGAATTTCCCTATTAAATCAAACACTATATTATTTTATCATAATCCATTACAGCCTAAATACCCAAAAGCCCATTGATTTTATAAACTAATATACTGCCCCTTTATTTTGTAAATAGTGTAAGTCAATACTGTTGGATGAAAACATCTTTCATATTCAATGGAAACTTAATTTGTTTTATTTATGATTAACATTTGTAAAAATA
Organism: Labia minor; assembly: GCA_963082975.1. Lineage (NCBI taxonomy): Eukaryota > Metazoa > Arthropoda > Insecta > Dermaptera > Spongiphoridae > Labia > Labia minor. Next base: position 30,919,929 of record OY720346.1, read on the forward strand.
TTAAATTTTCATTAGTATTTATTATTATTTAGAAAGATATAAAAAAATGCGAAAATTGTTTATATTATTTTCAAAAATCTCGGGAAACTTAATTTCAAAATCACTGAATCCATTCTCAATCATTAAATAGACATACACCCTCCATTCCAAAAGAAACCGAACTTTAAAAAAAAATAGTACCACTAATGCCATCTGTTGTAATATTATACCCGTAGATGGCTTAGTCCCTTATTGACAACTGGTATAAATTTTATGACATTTGGATGCATACAACAAAAGTTATTGCGTTTCAAATGTCAGTGTGTTTTGTACATCGGTCGGAAAATGAGCTTCAAACAAAGAGCTGCAATTGATTTTTGTGTTAAACTTGGTAAAACTTTTACTGAAACGCACCAATTGCTACAAAATGCATATGGTGATGATTGTCTATCCCGTACGGAAGTTTACGAGTGGTTCGGGCGATTCAAATCGGGTAGAGATACTCTGGATGATGAAGAAAGATCAGGCCGACTCAGAACCGGATTATCGGAAGAAAATATCGAATTATCCACAAAGAATTTGTTCCATCCGGCCAGACAGTCACTGGAGAGTTTTACTTGGGCGTCATGAAGCGTTTGCTGGCAAGAATTTTCGGTCAGAATATCGAGAAATCGGCAGTTGGACTCTTGCACGATAATGCACCATCATATCGATCGCGACTTGTAACTGAATTTTTGGTCAAAAATCACGTTATTCCTTTGCATCATTCGCCCTATTTACCAGATCTGGCTCCGTGCAACTTATCTGTTCCCTAAACTGCGTTAAGCGATGAAAGGAAAGTGGCACGCATCGATTGAAGCGCCTTTGAGAAGGCGACGACCGACGTCCTAAAGACCATTCCAATAAAGGACATGGAGAAGTCGTTTGACAACTTGTTGGAGCGTGCAAATTTGTGTATCGATGCAGAAGGGTGATTAATAAAAATGATTTGTTCCAAAATGTACATTGGTTTTTGTTTTTTTTAAAAGTTCGGTTTCTTTTGGAATGGAGGGTGTAAATCTCATATTGATAACACAATAGAATTACTATATACTACAATAAACTACTTGAATAAATTTTAATAAAGAGAAATAATATTAAATTTTATTTAAGAATATTATGATATAAAATATAATCTTGTTTATATGTAAGTATTTATAGGAATTAGGGAGCTGTTTTGATTATGGAAATGAATGCTGCTGTTTTTATCTTTATTTTTCTATCTATTTATATATACATAAGAGTATATTTGTATTTTAAATTTAATCATTATTTTAATTTGTTTGTGATAATAATTCTATGAAGAAAATGAAATTAGATGTAAATAAGTATATATATTATAATAGATCAAATTATTATTCATTTGTTGTGAAACACCATACCAGCGATATAATGAACAAGGATTTCCAATGTCAATCAATACAATTAATTTCTGAATAGCCCATTGGGAACAAGGGTGAGGAAGAGGCTAGTTTCAAACACATTTTCGGATATCCCCAAAATAAAATTGATGTGGAATTTTAAGAATGGGATTATCAATTAATATTTATTATTTCTGGTGTTTCTAAATTTGAGATTTCTTTTCACAACAGCATCCCATACCTACAAATATCTGTTTCCTCATTGATCCAATTCCTTCCTAATTATCTCCCATTCTATTTTCTCTCACCATCGCGAGTGGACCATTCATCTGATCGTTTTTCCAAATGGTTTACCACTAAACTTTTCAGTAATTTTATTTTGAGCCTAAATGTGCCTTCCGCCCTTCTCAAAGATTATAACATTTAACTATACATGGTGATGCTTAGAGATTAAATATTACTTTATTATGTATATAATTTCTGTCATTTTCCAATTAATATCATTCATGTATTTATTAAAGCTTTTGTGTGGTTATTTTGATAATTATTAAGGGAATTTTTATTAAAAGACCACACATTGTTTGTATAAAATTATTTATTAAATTAAAATAACTGTACAACGTTTCGAGTCCTTATTCTGCAGTCTTTTTCAAGCAACCGTAGGCTTGCTCCGATTCAAGCGGACTGACCCATGATGGGACACGTCACCTCTTATATAGGCAGTGATATTGGCGTCACCATGAAGTCAGCAACCATTGGTCATGGTGATATTAAAAATTGGCGGGAGAAAATTGGAGCCAAAAATTGGCACCAATATCACTGCCTATATAAGAGGTGAAGTGTCCCATCATGGGTCAGTCCTTTTGAATCGGAGCAAGCGTACGGTTGCTTGAAAAAGACTGCAGAATAAGCAGTCGAAACGTTGTACAGTTATTTTAATTTAATAAATAATTTTATACAAACAATGTGATCTTTTAATAAAAATTCCCTTAATAATATCATTCATTTTTTATCCATAAATGTTGAGGAGAGTTTTATTTTTAAAAGTCTGAATTGAATTGATTAACTCACGTCATGAGCCATGGTTACCTTGCAACGTATACAACTGACAAAATAATAGTTTTAAATATTTTACTTTTAATATTTATAGATAATCATTTTTACTATTAACTTCTTATCAAATATTAATATATTACCCTTTGTGAGTGATTACCGTACATACATTATACGTTTTGTATATTAATGAATAGAAATTTTAAGCTCTATATACAAAATATATATAATATATATAAAAAATAACTTACTCATTTTGTTTTACACAAGTCATTGTGGCATTATATTCTGCCAATCGTTGATCATTATTATCATTCTCTATCATGGCAAAACACACTTGACACTAAAAAAATAAATAGTTATGAATAATCAATAAGAACGGTTAATAGACATAGGATGAGAAATTCTAATCCGGCGAAATCCATGATCAAATAGAAAATGAATCATCAATGATGCTAGTTACTGAACTAACTGACCATGGTGAGGAGTGAAGGCTGCGAGGAGGGGGGAAACGGGAGAGAGAATGCAACAAGTGTTACGCAAGATAATACATTCATTGCTTTCTATGATTGGGGGTCACTATTTAAAAAAGAACTTAAAATATTTTATATTATGTAATGATTCAATGGAAATGATCAATAATTAATTATGACCTTAATCTAATTCTAGAAAAATAGAATAAAAAAACATTGTTAAAACAAAAAAAAAACAAAAAAACTATTGTAAATATTGTAAAATTACAAAAATATTATCCTTTTTTTTTAAATTATAAAATAAAAATAAAATGAATGGAATATTATTATTATACTATACTATTATATAGAAAGATCAAAATCGAAAATGATGTCAGATAATCGTCATGTATGAAAGAGAGAAAAAATCCTTGGAAAAAATATTAAATATTTCTTCTTTGATTCATTCTTAAATTGAGTCGAAAATAAAATAATTTCATATCATATTTATCATAAGTAAAAAATATAATTGACTCATTGAATAAAATAAATTCTTTCATAAACTTGTATACTTCCTTGTGTGGGTGTGGGTCAATCACTTATCAATGATTATTTTTAATATTATTAATTAGTTGGATTTTTAGGCCATTGAAAATGTGCCTTACTAATTAATTATTGGTATAATAAGGATATATAAGATATAAGGAAAAGCTCACCTTGGGACACTTTTTTTTCAATCTTTTTGCTAATTATTTGATGAATTATTTTCAAAATTTTTCCAAGTTCATGTGTAATCTTTCTCTACATTATTAAATAACTTTTAATCTCATATTCATTAAAAAAAATATTTAGTAATTTGTCACCATTACTAAGTGGCTCATTTTGGGTTTTTAATAAAAGAAAATTATTTAGTTTTAACACTTTAAATGAATTGATAAATGATTTTTATATATATATATTCTTTATTTCTAATCCTTACAATTAATTCTAATAATTTCCTAAAAGAAGAAATAATAACTATTACCAAATACAAGTTACAAAGAATAAATAAATAAGTTGACCTGTGGCCAGGTCCGAACCGACCGACGGTTTGAAGTAAATTAATTTCCAGCTACAGAAACAATTTCAAATAATTTTAATATATCTATTAATGTAATAAAAAACAGATATGGATACATAAATAATAAATATAAACATTTTTAATTTTATTTTATTTATAATATCTATGCAAGACCAGGCTGTGACGTCATGAATGGCTGGATGACGTCATATAATTTTAAATCAAGAAAAAACTAATAAATATGATTTTTCTCGAGAATAAAACCAATACAAAGTGCATGATTCGTGGTGATATGTAAAAAATCTCCTCATGTTAAATTTGGTGTGAAAATAACCCTTCCCTTCCTATCGTCGATGGCTAATACTACCACTTCCGGTTTCCGGATTTGCACCAAAAGTTGATCAATTCATCCCACTGATGCATTAAGTAAATATACCAAATTTCATCGAAATCCGTTCAGCCGTTCAGGCTGTACACATCTATACGGACAGACGGACGGACGGACAGACATCATGCTAAAAATACTTTTTTCTGTTAAGAAAATGCATGATTCGTGGAGATATGTACCTAAAAATATCCATAGGTGAAATTTGGTGTGAAAACAATACCTCCCTTACTATCGTCGGTCGGTAAAAATTATTTTATCCACAAAATATTTACCATAAACACTCTTTGAAACTTTAGAATGTCAAGCTGTTAAATTTAACTCCAGAACAATTATATTATTCATTAGCTTTAAAAAATATTTAAAATTTCATTATACTACTTTTAATTTCAAAATATTTTCATTAAAAATGCACTTTCCAAATATTAATAAATGTAATGTATCTATAAATATAAAAAAAATATTGCTAGAAATAATATTAATATTTTTAGATTCATTGCCGGACAGGCAAGGATATGTTTGAATTGATGAGTAGTGTTTATAATCAGAAAATCAAAAATCAAAATTATTTTTTAGCTGTATGGTGGCTATAAAAATAAGCTTTATCAAAACAAGATTTCATCTAATTTTAAATAAAAAAAATAGTGAAAATGTTCTATAGCTATATTTAAATTGTATAAGTTTGTATATAAAACTTAAATAAAGCTTTGCTTAAATTTATTTTGATTTTATTTTATTTTTTAATAATTTTATTTGTATTAATGAATAATTTTATTTATCTTTATGAATCATTTTCTTTATATTAATGCATAACCCTGTAATCTATCATTTTTCTAATGGGCATTAATTATATTAATTTAACTCAATATACAAATATTCATATGTTAAAATATTTCACAGTTTTCTGAGTAGCTCAAGTTTAGTTGTTTACAATTTTGGTCCGGATTACAAAAATGTTGCCAACCCCCTGGTCTAGAGAATGATAGAATAAAAATAATAATAATAATTATAATTAGCATTGCTCTATATGATTATATTTTCCAAAATTAGATTATAAAAGTCATTTGATCATTATTAATGTGTGAATTTTATATTTTTTATAATTTTATGACAACTGTTGATTATTAATTACTATAATTAAGAAAAAACTAATTAAAAATTAATTGTCCGAAGTTGAAATCTATTATTAAGATCGATTTACCAGCTCCACCTCACCCTCCTACATAATATGGTAATTTCAAAAATGTACGTAGAGCCGTATTTTAGATGAAAAATATATTTTATATGATATATGGTACATAGTACTTAAATGAAAAGAATATTCAATTTTTGATTAATAAAATTGAATTATTTAATAAACATATTTAAAAATACAATATATTAATATTGATTTCAAAAACACCAATTATGAATTACATCAGTTTCCTATCATAAATTAAATAACTTTTAAAAAGAATTAATAGATTATAATATTGGACTGGGAGGAGGTGGGAAGCGCCGAAGTGGAAATGTAAATAAACTAATATTGAGAAATACATATATTTTTATAAAGAAGAAATGTTTAACAAATATTAATTAAGAAAAATACTGTAATTAATTGAAAGTACTTAATAAATATATAGAATTTTTAATCATTATTAATTTTCATTTTTGTTTTACCTTCATATACAAAATTAATCAAATAAATGAAAGTAAAGTTAAAGGGTTAAATTTAAGATAAATTAAGGGTTTAATATTTTAAATTAGAAATGATATGACATTAGTAATTTCAAAAAATTAACTGTTTAAAAAATTATGTTGGACATATACCTTAGTTAGAAAATCTTTAAATCATATTAAAAAAAATCAATTGTAAAAAAATGTTAAATGTTTCGAAGTCTAAGAATAAATGCTATTTATTGATCTCTGAGGATAAATTGGAGCATTAAAGCTAAAATAATTTTTCAATATATAAAAAAAAAATCTACTGATTTTAGTTTTTATTTATAAATGGGAATTGATTGATAAAGTTCATAAATTCTAATTTTTTCTTTCTTTTTATTATTCATTTTTTTTTAATTTTGTTTTTGTCCAAAATAAATGACCACCCTAAAATATTTTTTCTATAATTTAAATATAGAAATGTGAAAATTATATATTCAATATTTCATGTAAACGCAAATCAATATAAGTACAGTCTGTTCGGACTTTTTATTCATTAGTATATAGTGTAATATATTGTAATTATATATTAATAGAAGGGGACGGGTGTGGGTTTCCTAATATATTTATATATATGATAAGATTGGTAAAAAATTAGTATTCTTTTGGTTGGGAGGTGACAGTAGTAGACAGGCTTTACAAATTTATAGAACAGAAGATTTGGTTAGAGATCGAACCTCGACAAGTTCATTTAGATTTAAGAATTAATAAAAATAATTTATCATAATTCTCAGAAAGCTTGCTAAAATTGAGATTTATTCCAAAGACTAATAATTTTAAAAAAGAAAATAAATTACAAATTTAAATTTTATTTTTACTTGCCATTAGTTATATTTAATATTAAATTTATATAGTATGAGTATATATAAAAGGGTATAATATTAGGAATGATGATATTTAAATAATTTAAAAATCTATTTTAAAAATTATAATTTTGATTAATTTTAGTTGAATATCAAAGGTAAACATTAAAATTTTATACAAAATCAGAAAAACTACATTCAATATTTTTCAAAATTAACTATATATCTGAATTATAGTTTATTATATGTTATAATATCGTGTTGACTCATTTAAATTTTTATCTTTTGCTTATCTTTTATAACACTTATTAAATATTTCAGATCAAGCTCTTCAATCTAAAGAAGGAAATTGCACATTTTTATTTATACTATCTCTATTTTTTCTTAAAATTATCCAATTTATATAAATTATTAATAACTATTATTAATTCTATTAATAAAATTCTAATCAGAAAAAATTATAAAGAATAAAATAGTAATCAATTGTGCAGAATGTTAAATATATTATAATAATAAAAGATGAAGAGGAAGCTAGAAACAATAATTTAATTAGATTTAAGAGGGCAGGTCAATATGTTCGTGACTTTTGAATTTCCCATCTCTTAAATGAAATGGCAAAACTGCTCCTGTCCGCAAGCAACTATCGGCTGACTCCTATCGAAATTTGAACCATCTCGGTCTTATAGTTTTTGTTGGACATCCATTAATAAGAGACTACGTCATGATTTCAGAAGAAAAAGAAAAAGTGAATTCCGTGTGGTCATTAAGCATTATTTTTTTGCAAAAAAAAAAATCACTGAAACCAAGTTTTTGCGCCGTTTCGTAACCGTGAATAAAACGAGGATCCACCAAAACACACCAGAGACCAAACAGAAGTCAAAATAGTGGGTTTCTCAGGGTGAATCGGCACCAAAGATGTCCTCGACAAATCTTATTTTTTAGAAGGGATAAAAAAAATTGGAGAAAGGTTGGACGAAGTTTATAGAGCTCAAATGAGGCTACTTTGAGAAATAAAATAATTTTTTTATCCTAAAACCAGTTTCATTCAAAAAGTCACGGACTTATTGACCTGCCCTCGTATTTAGTAATATGAACTTTAAGATTTATGTCCTTTATTAATTAGTAAGAATTTTATTTTAAAAAATGTAATTATTATTACATACATTTATATACTTACTTAAAAATATTTTTTCAATAATATATAAATGAAATAACTGAAATGACATTTTTTTAATGGAATAAATAATTATTTTTTGATATATATCATCTCTTCTATATTTTTAGTTGATTATTGATTAAAATATAAAAAAATGGAGGTTTAATTTTGAAGTCTTAAAAGCCACCACCCCAGATCTGATTGTCTTATTATATTCAATCAAAATTCTTTACAACCAAAATTTCCAAATTGAAAGATTAATTTATTTATCAAAGAATTCAATTAATAATAAATCAAAAGAGTATGATTGGATTATTGTTTAGATAATTTAGTCATCATCAGTTTCCATTAATACCACATAATACCCTTTTATTCATTTATTTTTTGATCCAACGTATTATCTGATTCTTAGAAAATGTACGTCTTAAATAAAAATTGATTTCTTTTTTTTATCATTTAAATCTTTAAATTGTTCATTGAATAAAAAAAATAGTCGTTTTTTATCAGTTTTTCTATTTCGCCGCTTATCATAAAAAAAAACCTATTGGAAATTTATTTTCATTCATTCCTTATCGATTCTTTTAGCTAAATTGAATGAAAGGGAGTATATTCGTATTTATAAGTTGAGCCAGGCAAACAAAGTTAACTATTTTTTTGTAATTTGAAAATTATATACTGGGATAAAATTTTTTAATAATTTTTTAAAAGTCTTAGCAAAAATTGTATATATTTGTATATTTTTGAAATATTAAACCGTCGGAAGGATTTTTTTGAAATTCACACCATTTATAATATTTATAAAGAAAAATCGATCTGTATTGGTTTCAGCCTGAAGAATAATCAACTTTATTAGTATTTTTACTATCTCGCCAGAGATAGTATTGCGATCACGAAAATTTTCGATGTTGAGATTTTGATGTTTTTATACGTTTTGAAGGTTCCTGAATCATTTTCACTAAGGTTGAGAAAAATGTGTGTGTGTGTATGTGTGTGTGTGTGTATGTGTGTATATGTGTGTGTATGTGTGTGTGTGTGTATGTATGTAGGAAAGATTACGCAAAAACGGTTTGAGCTAGAATAATGAAATTTGGTATACGGGAATTATTCAAAATTCGTAGTTTTCTATCAACTTTTGAGAAATGTAGCTCAAACGGAAGAGGGTCATTACCTACAACGTTTTGATTTTTTTTCCTCTATAGTGACCGTAAAAATAAAGATATATGTTTGATAATTTTTCACATGATTAAAAATTGTATAACTCTGCTATATATAGAATTTCAGCTTGATTGAATCGCTGAAAGTACCAGAATTAATTTTTTAACACTGCAATTCTCACGCGCCAACACGTGACGTGGTGCCATCAACAAAGAGCCAAACACGCGCTGGTTTAATAAATATTATTTATTAATTTTAATTTATAATTTTTAATTAATTAAATTTAATTTAAATATAATATATTATGTTATTTAATCCAATTCATATTGCGAGATAGTTGAGTGGAGACACTCCAGATAATTTTTTTTTTTATTTAAAATATAAATAAAATTACGAAATATATTTATCATTCCCCACCCAAAAAAAAAATATTCATGAAGTTACCAACATATAAAGGAAGGAATTTCAAATAAATTGTTGAATCAATTTGATTTAATAATATTAAATAAATTATATTATATTAATTAAAATGTTTTTTAGATTAAATTATAAATAATATAAATGATATTTGATTATTATAAATAAAAAGAAAAAATATAACTTCCTTTCTTAATTAAAATTAGCTGGAGTGTCTCCACTCGACTATCTCGCAATTTGAATAGGATTAAATAACATAATATATAATACATAAAAAAATAGACAAGTGTCAATACAATTTCAGAATTTATATTATTATCAGTATATTATATTATTATTAGTAGTATTATTATCTTTGGTCGAAACAGTCTCTAAGCTCTATTGCTAATTTGAAAAATATAAAGATTATATATAATATTAATGGTAGTCAAACCGTGGCTCGCGAGCCACATATGACACTTTTTAAGTTTATAGTGGCTCAATTAAAAAATTTAAAGTTATCACAATTTAAAATTTACATATATTAAACTGGAAAAAGGCTACATTATGACACATTTATTTACATATAATTATTTAAAGGAAATTCAAAATTGAGTTATTTCTGCAAGTTTTAAAAACTTTGTTGTAAAATGTATCCGATCTATCCCATCTCTGTCTACTTTATTACAATAGCAACAGCAGAACTATTGCATGAGGTGCGTATTTTTTTATTATTAATATAATTAGGTATTTTAATCGAGCACGTATTCGTAATTTTTGCTTTTGTGACTACGAACCCCTCCACCCCCAAAGTAAAATTTTTTCCCGATTTGGCTCTTAAATATTTTCAATTTTTCAATATGGCTCTAAGTATCACCAAGTGTGCCCACCCCTCGATAGCGATAGCTCGGTGTTAGAAATTAAATTGAAATAAAATATCAGAAGTTGTTTTATAAAAATAAAGTTTATATCATGAAATATAATAAATAAATAAATATCAAATTTATTAGGATTGTTTCCACACGAAATGTTTTTTTTTAATTATTAAAACTAAAAGGATCCAGACTCTAAAAGCATTATTTAAAAAATAAATCTTTCATCGCTAAGACTTGCACCAGTAACTTAGTGGTTACTTATACACTAACAATTTTACATTTTTATCGATTTTTGAGAATCAACCCGAATTAGTTCACATTTGTTTTGATACTCTCATATTATAATTTAACAATTACTATTAGTTTATTTAGCAATAAATATATACATAGTACATATAAGTATCGTAATGGCGTGCACTCATCATGCTGGTGCGAGCTGACGTCACATTCCCTTCTAATCCTTAGGATTTAAAAATATACTTAATTTTTATTAATTAATATATAATTACTTTTACTAATTATTATATGCTTTTTTCTATAAATACTTCTAAAAATAATAAAATTTTGAGAATATAAAAATCTATTTCATCTATAATAGACAATTATTAATATACTAAGATATTAATAATTTTAGAATAGAAGGGAAAGTGAAAAAAAAATAAAAATACAGAACAAAAATTCCTTGAATATACGTTTCTTGATATATTCATGGAACAGTATAATTTGTTCTTGGACAAATAGATGTGATAAACACATCACAAATTTCAGTATACAATGACAATTAAAAATTTCAAATATAAGTCATCACATCTTATAAACCCAAAATATAGATAAAATATTAAAATTCTCATTTTTAACAAAATTGCATTTAATAGAGTAAGTAGATAAGCAGATTTATATAGCAAAACAAATACATCTGACCTCAAAATGAGATTTACCAAATTTATAAAGATGAAAAATATATATATTGTATTGTACTATTTTATAAAATAGTTAATTTTTTAGAACCTATTTTAATTAAAAAAGTATATATTAAAATACTTTTAAAAGAATTAAAAAAAAACTTATCTGTACTAAAAAAATAACAAATTAAATCATTGATGTAACTTGTAAAAAAAATAGAAAACGTGATCAGTTTTTGAATAAAATAAGTAATTCAATAAATCTTCGATTTTTTCTCTACTTTTTTAACAAGTTAAAGTCATTATTTTATTTAATACTTTTTCGAACAGAATCATCGAAATTTGTGAAAAACTTTTGGAGTAATAGTTAACTGAATTAAATAATTTCACTAGATTTTCTTCTAGATTAATTATTCTTAACTTATTTTCTAAGGACAACATTTTTAATTACAAATAATTTAATATTTACTTTCAAAAATTAAAGCGAATGATTCTACAGTTATAAATTTCAAAATTCCAACTATTTTGTTTAAAATTCTTAGATATTTTTCAATATTAGTTTTTAATTAAAATATATATATGGTAAGATTGATATGAATCTCAAATATATTATAATAAAAACATCATAAAATTTATTATTAGAATCAAATTAGAAATAAATTAAAAAATGATTAAAATTTAAAATAATCTAAATAAATTGGTTTAGAAGAAAATTGATAAAAATAGAATTATTTTTCATAAAAGCATAGCGTCTCTTTAACTTATATATATATTATAGTAAAAAATGAAAAGGTGAATTAAGTAATAATAAAATAACTTAAGTTAATTTTCATAAAATTGATAGTAGTAGATATTACATCGAATTAGCAGAAATCTAGAATTATTTTAAAGATGGTGGGGATATTTTTCTTCTTTTTATGTGTATATTAAAATTATAATAATAAAAGTATAGTGTTATTAAAAAAATAATATAATAATTTTAATTATATATGTATATGTTTGATTATTTTCTCTATTATTCGATTTCATAAAAATAAGTATGATATATTATATTATAAAATTACAGATAAAAAATGATAGAAAATGAATAAGAAAATAAATAAATAGAAATATATATATATATATATATATTAATAAATAATAAAAACATCATAAAATTTATTATTATAATAAATAATATATATATATATATATATATATATTCTTACTTTATTTTAGATTATTTTAGAATTGAATACTTTTTTATTATCATTGTGATGAGTGATCTTTAATTAATTTAAGTTAAGTAGTTATTGTGAGTTTGTTTTAGTTTTATTGTAAATATTAATTAGAAATAAAATAAAAAAAACTAACTAACGTAGCTAATTTAATGTCGTTTTCGTATATTCGTATTTTTAGAAAAGCATGCTACTCTAGTAAAAATTGAATATCTGGGATCAAGATCAAGTTATTTATACAAATACATGTAAATAAATAAATAAATTGAGTTCAGAATTAATAAATGTATTGATTTTTAATTTTTGTTAGAACTATAATATAAAATTTTACATAAATATGTCCTAAAATTTATCCAGGGGAGAAAATCAGTTCATATCATATGTAAATAGTGCTTAATGAAATTAAAAAAAATAATAATTAATTTATAATTATTTATAGATAATTTGATTGTTTTATAATTTTTGAAAAAAAAAATTTTCATGAATTATAGTATTTATTTATTTCTTGTTTAGATGATACAGAAGAGGGTAGATGATGATGATGATGTTGTGATGATGTTATTTTTCAAAATATTTAGTACACTTACCGAGAATGGAGTACATTTTGTAATGGTATTGTAGTTTGCCAGAGGTATGTAGATGATGATGTTTGTCGATAAGCCGCCGCGTGATAACAAGTGTTGTCGTGCACGCGAAAAAGAGGACTGACGACGACAAGCGTGTTGGAGGCGCCGTTGTTTCGGGATGACCGACCGGAGGCGGCGCTCGCGGCTGACGAGTTGACGGGAACGGCTTGTGCCACGGTGGTGCCGGTTCAAGCCATAGGTGAGGCGAGGGAGGTAGATACAACAGCTTCATGTCAACAACAACAACAACAATAACACAACAATATTAACATAAACATCAAACAGTGACCCTTCTACTTAACAAGTTCATGATCAAGTGAACATCTTTCTATATTAATAAAAATAGGCGTAACGGCCTTCAAATGAAGTCAATTCTAATTTGATCTTTCGTTTAAATTATTATTTGTATTATTATTATTATTATTATTATACTAATAGATGGCGATAAGAAATAAAACAAAAGATAATAGGTTACATTTTTGTTTCATTAGCTTAAAATGATTTAATGATTAATTTTTATATGAATTGGTAGTTAACTAAAATTTTATATATATATGTATACTAATACTAATAAAGTTTTAATAAGTAGAAAATTATTAAAGAGAATTTGAAGGTATAGGTATTATTAAGTCTAAAACAATACAAATATACTTTTGTGTAATTCATTCCTCATATGAATATCTATATTTTTAGATGATGATATTTAGAGTGCATAAATAAAAAAAATTATTCAATTTTATACTAGAATAAAATAGAAAATAATATTGATCGTAAGAGATAGAGGGGCTGTCACATTCATGGCAGTTGCCAAGCATAGGAAAATGACTTCTATAGTTAAACATATAAGATTAAGATCTTTTTATTAGCTTATTGTTCTTAAGAAATAATCTTAAATGGTACATTTACATTACAATGATTAGTTTTGTAAATCCTAAAAGTTACCCGGTAGATGTAAAGAATTTTAAGATTTATTAATATGTATTTTATTATCTTGAAAATATGTTACAAAATCTATGATTTATATGATTTCAAAATTACAAATATTAATATTTTAATCCAAAAATAACACATTTTTGAAATGATCATTATACAACTTAACTGTAGCTGTATAAGATTATATAAACAAGTTTGGTATGTCTAAACATAAACTAATTCAGAAATGTTTTCGCTAAAATTGAACAAATAAAAATATTTATGGATTGAACTGTGATTTTTTTCAATGGTTTTCAAAAATCGTCTTTCTAAACGATTTGATTTAAAAATAATTTCTAGCTGTTTGGTATTATTTAATTTCTAAACAATCACATGCGCAAATATATTTAATTTTCAATCCCTCCTAAATTTTGTTCAAGAGTAATCGACCCCTATTTGTATTTAATAATTGCCCTTATGGAATGATTAGACTCAATTATAATCGCACTCTATTTATCTTTTAAAAATTAAAATATTTTTAATTTTATAACATGAATATTTACAGAATAATAATGAAATATCTAATTAGATTGGAAGAAAAACTTTCTCATTATAATAAATTAAGGTATATTTGTTTTGATATATAATTAATTAAATTCAATTACATATATATAAATTATAGAATGTCGTAAATAAAAGTATATATATGAAGCTCTTTAATCAGATTGTTATCAATGTTTCTTTCTTTGTTTTTTTTCGTTCCTTCTCGTTTTAATGGAATTAAAACTTTACAGGTTCGAAAAGATATCTATTGATTTTTCTTTTAATGCTTAAACATGAAAAGTGAGTGTCTCCACCCATTTCTTTTGTTTTGTATATATAAATATAGAATGAATTCTCTTTTGCCATATATATATATATATATATATATATACATATATACTATAACTAGAAAATATATATACATTTAATTTTATAAAAATTAGATTATACTCTTGATGGAAATAATTAATTAAAATCTTATCATTTATATATATCTTGTTTATAATAAATTTTATTAATAAATTAAATTAGTACATGACATAAATAAAACTTATACTTATCTCCAGAAAGTAGGTAGATAAAGTTATATATATATATATACTAATATATTTATTGTCTATGACAGTGTTTCCCAAAGTGTGAGTCGCGACACGGTTACCGGGTCGCAGAAAATTTTCTAGAAATTCTTATTATTTTTTTACATCATTAGAAACACAAAAAATATTTTTTTCTTATTATTTTTTACATCATTAGAAACACAAAATTTTTTTTTTATTATTATTTTTTACATCATTAGGAAAGTAGATATTTGAAGTCTATTATTTATATTATTTATATATGGCCTGTGTTTTCGTCATTCTAAATAAGGAATATGGACAAAACATGTAAAACAAAGTTTAGTTTTTTACTTAACTATAGTAAATGAATATAATTGTTAATTTTTTAATTACTTCTATTTTTCTTGCATAATTATTTTGTATTTTTTTGTATAAAATAAACAATTTGAAAATTATTTATTTTTTAATTACTTTTATTTTTCTTATTTAATTATTTTGCAATTTTTGTGTATGAAATAAACAACTTGATTTTATTGAAAAATAAAATTTTTGTTCTAAATAAATGTTTTTTTTTAAAAACCTCGAACCGGGTCGCGGTCAAAAAAGTTTGGGAAACACTGGTCTATGATATAAAAGACAATGTGGGTAATTTAGGTATTTCATTACTTCTTAAGATCTTAGGAATATCAATGAAAGAAAAAAGTATAATAAAAAAATTTTTAAAATATTTAAAAATAAATAAAAGTATATATATAGTAAGAAAAATAAGTATATATTGAATTGAATTATTTTTTATTTAATAAAAAATATTAAGTTCTTATTAGGTTGTTTTAAAAGTTTCGTTTATGTGTTTAGTGTGTATATGGTATATATCAGTGATTTCCACCAAACTGTGAGCCTTCGTAGGGGAGCCGCGTAAAAATTTCCTAATACTTGAAATTTTATTCTCTAAAAAAAAAAGCTCAACCGTTTTTTGGACCAAGCTTTTGAACATTTCGTACTTTTTTCAATTTTTTTTCAATTTGTCTCTAAAAAAAAGATCAAACGTTTCCTGGACTAAGGGAGCCGCGGAAAAAATCCGATGCATTATGGGAGCCGTATACCGAAAAAGTTTGGGAACCTCTGGTATTTAGGAATTATTTTCGATGTTAAAGAAATGAAAGAAATTTAAAACTATTGCCATTGCTAATAGTTTTTGGATACAATATTGATTCTTTTATTCGAAGTATTTAACAATTACTATGCGTGTTTGAAGGGGAGTAGCGAAATCTCCCTTAAGGTGAGAAATCTATCAAATAAACTTTTAAATAGAATATTAAATATAAATTATAAATAAAAAATTAAATCACTTTTTATTCTATTAATAATAATTTGTGTAAAAATAAAGAAAATGTGAGATATATCTACAATTTTTTATTATTTATTTCCCAAGGATATTTTATTTCTTGAAACGATAATTTGTGGGGAAATGTATAAAATATAATCCTAGCTTTATAAATAATTCATCAATTTTTTTTATCTATAGTATAATTGATGTGCTGATTTTCTTTTTTTATCTCACTCATGTCATTTTTACATTTTAATATTGAAATTTCATATTTATTTCATTTTTATTTAATCAAATATTTGAGAAATGAATAAATGAAATTTAAAGTATAAATAGTTTAGTTTAATTCATTTTTTAGCAAAAGATTTAGATATCTTTTATTTATTCAGATAACGTTTTGTTTGTTTTTAAACAATTCATGAATTTTCTTCCATCTCATTCTCTAAATATATAATAACCTTGTTATTGTCCTTGAAGAAAATTTATATCATTTTTATTAATTAAATGATTTTTATATTCCTATTCTAAAAGTTATGTTGATCAGTCACAAAAATGTACAATATTTTAGGGTTCAATAATCAAATAAAAAAAATATTCTATTATAAATTTTAGTCACTATTGATCAAATTTTAGTCGCAATGTACTTATTTTCAAATTAAGAAGATTCTTTCAAATTCAAATTATATTTGAGTAGTTTTTTTTATTTTTGTCACCAAATATATACTCCAAAACTATAAAATCTAGTCCGGTTATTTACATTTTATTATATATGAAGATATGAATAAAAATTTTGAAATAAAAAATAATAATAAAATGTGGTTATACATTAATGTTTTAGTTAATTATTTTTTAATTTTTTCATTAAATGGCTAAAAGTTTATAAGTTTTTACAACATTAATACTAATCTAAGAATATAAACTTTTGGAATTAATTTCTTTCTTAGAAAAATCGAAATAAAATAATATTAAAAAATTTAATTTAAAAATAATTAATATCTAATAAATTATAATTCTTAACTGTAGTTTTATAAACATTATAACAATAATAATAAAAGTGAGAATGTATGTCTTTTCTTTATAAAATATCACTTTGGAAGTACAAATATCTAAGAATATATAATTTTTCAAATATATTATTATAATATACCTATTTCAGAGAATATAATTTAAATATTGTATTTCTTTTGTTCAAGATGTAATCTTTTATTTAATTCAAACTATACTTTATGAATTTAAATATATAATATATCTGCTGATTTTAATATCCAATTTTATTTATATCAATAATGACTATATACAAATATATATATAATGTTTATTTATATATAAAATTGATTTTATATATTTGAAGGTTATATTTCAAAAAGTTAACATTATTTATTTATAATATAAATCAACAGGTTGTGAAATGAAAACAATAGTTAAACAACTGGAATATTAAACTTTTTTAATAAAAATTAAATAAGAAAAACATTATATATAATCATACATTATTATCAATGAATAAACTTGTGAGTAATGGATAGTAATTATTATTTAAGAAAAAGAAATGCTAATGATGTTTAAAAAATACTTTTTAAAATATAAATTTAATATATGTATTATTATTAAATATAAAAAAATTATTAAAAACTCAAGAAAATTACCGATATGGCAGATTTTAAGCGTACAAGGTTAAGACACAATGCATTTAATATCTTCTTTTTATAAACATACAACAAAAAAACAAAAAGATTTTATATATATTCAAAAATTAAAGTAAATAAATAATTAACAGGTTGAAATTCTGTTAATTAGAAAAAAATGACAAAAACAAAATTTGAATTTAAAAAAAAAATGATAAATATTTGCAAATATACTTGAAGTTAGAAACATGATTTGTGTGATATAAATACATACATAATCATTAAACATATACGTAAATGAAAATGATATATCGATATCTATGAAATTTATTTTAGTTTATTTTAACAGAACTTTATCTATTAGATATTATTTCTTTGAAATGCCAATAATTATCTTATGATAATAACGCTAATTTGACTTCCTTAAAGATAAATTATTTAAATGTGGTGCACTCTATGTATTTTATAAATAATTGATCAGTATATGGTGGTATATGGTATTTATGTTTTTGAAAAATATAGTTTTATTTACTTATTGGTAGTCTTAAAAATTATGAATTATTTTAAAAAAATATTTTATAATATAAATAAATAAAATAAATAAAAAAAATTAACGAATACCAATATATAATTCAAATAAGATTATATATTATATATATTGATTAAATATTAGTTATAAGATACAGATCAGAGTATCTGCGCGGGGATCTCAGATTAATGATGATTTAATAGCCCCTTATCACAAAAATGAGCATTAAAATTTAGATTGTGTATGAATAAGATTACTGAAAAAAAACTAATCTCACAACTGTTAATAAAAATAATAATAATAGTCAATATATGTTATCTTTGAAAATCACAAAAACTAAAGAAAAGAGAAATAAGATCGGGAAACAATATCATAAGGATGATAATACTAAAAGATCAGTAATAAACACATGGTTGAAAACAACTGTTCTTATTGAATAAACCATAGAATATACAATAAGCCGGATATCTTCTCATCGATAACACCGCCTTCTTTCGATAATTTCTTTAATAAGAGTCATTCGTAACCTCAAGTAATCCAAGAAGAAAAAAATTAAGTATAGGTAGTTGGTTATTGAAATGAAAAATATCTGGAAACTGAACGCCATTTCAATCTCTGTTCCTAGTTATGTATATAGAAGGAGTCCTTTCACACATATCTAAGATAAAAATATTGATAAGCTTGCCTACCGTTATCTTAAAGCAGACAGGAAGGCAATTATCCTACAATTAGACCATATAATAGAAGTTTTTCAATTAAATATTATCCTTAGGTTGATATGGTCCAGAAAGAAAGTTCCCTTTCTTAGCCTAATTCTATTAAAGATATGAAGGGATAGGGGAGATTTTTCCAGCTCAAGCTGAGAAAGTACAATAACTCGGGAAATAATATATTGAAAAATATTATTTAATAAAATAAATATATATATATTTAAATGTTTTAAACAATTGTGTATTAATAATAAAAATACTCCAATTGTGATACCGAAACATTCATGAAATGACCAGAAAATTCAGATGCCAAAATTGAAGAAGTAAATGAATAAATATATTTTAATTTTGTATTTTTTATCTTTTTAATATAGCATTGATTCTTAAACATCATTAGACAATTAAAATAAATTTAAAATTAATTCATTGATTTATTATATTATTTTTATGTAAAATTGATGTAGATAAGTAGAAAATCACAAAAACAAAATCGTAGAGAAAAAAAATAAAAAATAAAATAAAAGAAGAATAAATAAACTAAGAATTAAATGAAGATCCATTTTTAAATTTTATTATTGTATCGTTTTGTATTTTTTGTATATTTTCTCTTCTCAGCTTTTGGTGTTACATTTATCATAAATTCACACAGTCCTTCGATTTTTTTTCTTTCTTAATTCCAGCCACTTTATTTTAAAATCATCTTGACTATATTTTCTCATACTCTCCCATCTACCCATTTATTAAGTGTTCCAGTAATTTTTCATTAATTCGTTTTGTCTTATTATATCTGAGGTCACAAGTTCCTCTTTAAATCTTAAATAATTTATATTCCAGTAAGTAGCAGGTCACTTTGTTTATATTTTTTAAGTTTTTTGTAACTCTTTTTATATTGGTCATATAAATTTGTTTCTGTCTTAAAGTCTTTTTACTCGCCAATCCGTCTTTTATATTAAACTCAATGAGACTATTAAACAACAATTGTCAAAAATTTGTTTATTAATAAGTAAAAAAGGAAAAAAATATTATAATACTTTGATTCATTTCTTATTTGAATATCTATCTATCTCTTGGCTCTAGGGAACTTGAAAGTTCTTGGCCTCAGTAACCACATTTCTCCAAGTGTTCCTATCCTGAGCTAGACTTATCCAACTCCTATTTTCTCTCATCTCTTATATGGCCCTTCCTACATTGTCCGTCTACCGCGTCCTCGGTCTTCCAAAAGAACGTTTCACATTAGACTTTTCTTCAGTCTTTCCTCTCCCATTCTAGCCACGTGAGCTGCCCATCGCAACTTTTTCGATTTTATGACATTAACTATGTCTGGAAATGTATAGAGGTCATGCGATTCCTCGTCATGTAGTCTCCGTCATTCCCTAAGTGATCTCATCTTTCTTTGGCCTATAAATACTAAGGTCATAGATCACGCCTCACACCTATATTATACAACCGGAAAAATAATTGTTTTATATATTTTAATTTTGATTCCTTTTGATAATAATTTTGATGAGATAAGCCCCTTAACTGCATGATTTCAACCTCGATTTAAATTCTTTTTGATTATTACCATTCGTAATTACAAAAGTTAAGTATTTAAATTTTTCTATATTTTGTATATTAAGATTTTGTGTGTTAATTTATTACTTTCTGATACCAAATATTTTGTTTTAGCACTAATTATTTCAAACCACACTTCTGGCGCTTTGGTTTTGATGATGGTGGTCCGATCCCTGTCCGTTTAAAGTCATCACGTTAGTGTTTCATCTCATCAGCCCCTGGAGGTTGGACTTTCCTAAATATATATTAAATGATCACCTTTTTTTATTCTTTTAATGAATATTACTGTATTATATCATATACTTTATGAACATTTTAATTATATATTTTCAATCTAATGTTTTGTGGAAAATTATTTTAATTTTTATTGTGTTTCAGATCCCATGATAAATATATACAAGTGTATTTATTAAAGCTTTTATGGTTATTTTGATAATTATTAAGGGAATTTTTATTATTACAATGTGGTCTTTTAAAAATTCCCTTAATAAATATATACAAGTATTAAATATACTTTGAAGATGATCACTATATATCCCCAAATATAGATAGTTTATCATAAAATTTGAATACGGATGAGAAAAGAATTTATTACCTGAAGGAAAGTCAAATGGATTAGAATGGAGCCTAAAGGAGAATTTTGGAGAAAAAGGATAGATATAGATAGATAGAATAGTAAACTTGATTAAATTATATTTGTACCTGTAAATAAAATGAATCTGTATAGGAAGAATAAAAGTCAATATTATTTTAATAAAATATAGAAATAAATCAAGGAATTTTTATAAATGGTTTGTATAAAAATAATATAAAATCTCTAATTAATTTAGTAGATATAACTAAATGTTTATTTCGTTTATGGAACTAATTTAACTTTTAGGGTCATATTATAATTATAAATAAAAGTATGTAAATTGTGATATAATAGGGAAACATATATTTATAAATTTCAATCTTAGATATAATATTTCTTATAAATAAATTATAATAGCGATTTGAGAAAACTTAAGATATAAAATAATTGAAATTGAATAATTATTTGGAATCTAAATAATCAAAGTTTTTATAATCCTATTATTAAAATATAGTATCATTTTTACTTATTTATTGTTGACACAGAAATATGAGATATTTATCGCTAAAATACTATAACATAATCGTTTTTCTACCCCTAATCAAGATGCGATTATATTATTTTTCCCTTGGATTTAATAATTTAATAATTTTTTTTTATAAATCATAAAATACAATATTGTTTTTTGATTTATTATTAACATATACCTTAAAAAATTTCGTTTAAATTGACTAAAAATATTATTTGCTAATCCTTGGTCGAAAAAGCCACATGTAATAATTTTTTCCAAATTCTTCTTACCTTTGTTATATTATTCTAAGAGTAATTTCTTTATTTTTCAATAAGCATTCAAATTTTAAAATTAGGCATAATTCTTGTAAAGATAAATATCAGAAGGATTTGAAAAGTTCAAATGAGCCTTTTCAAAATAATATATGACAAAATTTTATTTTCTAATTTTTATGTCTCTTAGTTCAACCAATACTATTTATAAAACAATTATACAAAATAACCATTTAAATCAATTCAATAAAATTTGCAACATGTTAATGTAAAATATCTCTATAATATTTAAATTAAAACCAATTTATAAAAAGTAAAATACATTATCCTATTAATTAATTTCAAAGGAGAAATAAAATATCTTTAAAAAAATATAACAAATTTAATGAGATTATATGATGTTTGAGAGAAAGAAAAAGTTCGTATAAAAAATATTTATTAAACAAAGTTATAATTATAATATTTATACTGAGTGGCATAATAAAGTAAAGTATTACAAAAGTAGAAAAAAAGAATTTGTAAATTTTATTGGTTCAAAACAAAAAATAAAATATCAAATACCTTTTTCAAAGTTTTTTAACAAAAAATATCTAAAAATATTTAAAAATAATGACCAGACATAATGAAGATCATTCGATGTAACGCATGTATAGAAAGAATAAATAAGTGAATTTGGTTCATTTTGTAAAATTTATTTGTTTCTTTATAGGTCCACATAGCTTTTAGGAATATCAAAAACAAAATGTAACATGTCGATGATTTTGAGGAAAGTATGTAGATAGACCTTGAATTGAGAAGAAATCATTTTTGTTTTCATTAAAAATACTTTTCAAAAGTTCCAGTATTTGTTTCTCTTTGGTTTACGTTACATTCGAATGGCTTTCATCTTGTTTATACAATTTTTTTATTAATACGGGACCGAAAGATGTTAGTTTTATTTCAATCCTTCAGTTTCCTCCGTTGACTCCTATTCTATTATTAAATTTTTATTTGCATTTATCTATAATAGATATATATATATATAGCATAGGGAAGTATTGCTATTGTATAAAAATTCGTATTAGATTTTTCAACGGAAATAAACGTTTTAAGATCCCTTGAGTCCAAAAACATAGTTCTACAGAGTGTATGTAGTAGACAGCCTAGTTCAAAAACGAAAAGGTGTTCGAAACTGAAATTAGATTATATACATGTATAGGATATTACAAAAATTGGCTCATTCAAAATACAACTTTAAATTATTTATTTGACAATTTTGGATTTGTAAATGTTGTCAAATTCAGCTCTAACAATTTTAATTAAACCTGCACAAGTCATATTAGATTATTTTTAATAGAAAAAAAAATGATGAATTTTTAAAATGATTCTCTCTACAGAATCTCTAATTTTTTATTTATATTTATATATTTATTTTTATAAAGCTCTCATATTGTTAATATTAGTAAAATAGGATACATATAAACTTTAAACGAATTCGATAATTTTTCATAATTAATATCGGAAGAAAATTGGAAAGTTATGTGATGTTATATTGTGCAATTTTTTTTTTTTATTAAAATATTCATTAATGCTTATATATATATATATATTATTGGTATTTGTTATTTTAAATTTTGTTTTAGAATAATAAAACTTATAAATTTTTCTTTTCATTTATATATATTTTAATTTAAAATTTTCCGTGCCTTTGTGCTCTTAAATATATATATATATACAATACTTTTTTTTTAACATAATACTCAATCAGTATAACGACCCAAAGTTAGTGCCCGTAACAAAGAACCTACTTCTTTTGGATCTTGTAATGCTTCCTGAAGCATTTTTTCAACATTACGCATAATTGCGATTTTTTGATGATCTTTTAATGGATAAACAATTTGCCCTGTAGGTCCAGCCTAAAAAAAAACGAAAAAATTATAAATTCCTTATTAAAATAAATAAATAAATTTTTAAATCGATGAGTGTCAGTCCGTAAATAATCTAGATCTAGAGATTTCTTTATTAGTGGTTAATCGAGAGCTCAATTAATGTCAAAAACAAGTTGTTTTATTAGATCCAACTAGAAATGCAAATAAAAAAATATTTAATGGTGCTAAAATATTTATAATATCAGGTCATTTTGAAGATATTATATATAATTATCAAGAGAGTCAAAGGTGAAAATATATAAAATAATTTAAAAGTCTCTGCATCACTTACGCCGATTGAAACAAATAAAAAAAACAAAAAACTCATAAAACCCATAAAAATTAAGAGACTAAGAACGATCCTAGAACTAACACAACTCATATTGTGACAAAATAATACTAGTAATGAACGAGGATAATAGAAAAAGAGTGTGAAATACAAAATTAGGTAAAGATATTTCGCAATAAAGAAGAATTTAAATTATTTTTAAATGAGAGAGTACCCGAATACTAGCCCTCCTAATGTAAAATAATAAGAGATCCCAGGACAAAATTTAGAAATCAATTCGCTACAGTCCCAATGTTCCCACCAAAAGTTTCACAAGACACCTCAAAACAAGTAATAAATATTTTAGTGATTATTTCTAATTATTGTACTACCGAATATCATTGAATCATTAGTTTTATAATATAATTACTTAGGGAGTATAACTTTTGTTTATACTAGAAAATCAAATAAGACCATTAAGTTGAAATCGAATGTGGATAACCCCATGATCATTTTTACAAAAAGCTTTCATCTATGCCTCTAACTTCCCTTTTTTTAAAAAATTCATAATTAAATATAATAACTTACCTTATACCAAAAATTAATAGAGATAGTATAACCACCTCTCATTAAAGATTCAACATGATGCCACCAATAAATAGGAATGTAAAGTACATCTCCAGGGCCAATAACACATTCTTGCCCTCTTAATTCCGAAAATTTTGGAAATTTTTTTAAATCAGGTCTTTCAAAATCAACCTGAAATTTAATTATAATAAAGGTTTATATATTAAAAGACAGCATTTATTATATTATTTATATTTTAAAAATGTATATATATAAATTTCAACATTTCATTCTATTAAAATAATATAAAGAAAGTTTTCTGAAAAAAAAATTATTAATTTATGAATTAATTCTTTACAATTGATGAATGAGATTGAATTCTATATTTCTTAAGTTTTAATATTTTATGAAAAATTAAATATTAAATTATTATTGAATTTTATTTAACTTGATTAATCTTATTAAATTAACTAACTTATTAACTTTATTAAATTAAAGTGGAAATAACCGAATTTTTGGAAGTATTCGCCAACGGAGAAGGTTAATGATTCAGGATATTTTGTAATGATTACAGTAAAGATTCATAAAAAGATGAAAGAGAGGGGACAACTCATGGTTCTTACACCATGTGAGACTCAGCTGTGTCAATTCATTAGTAATCAAAAATCCAAGAATATACCCTTTGCAAAGAAATTTTAATCAATTCTACAAAGTATATTATCAAATTTATCTCTTTTTTACCTCTAGAGTGGTTTTATCTCTTAAATAAATTAAAACGGTATTCAAATGTAAATAAGTTTTGCAATATTTCCTCCTTTTTTGTGATATTTCAGTTAATTACATTTATTTATTATTATTATTTTGTGTTCTTATAAAAAAACATTTTTGTCATAAAAATGGCTTAAAATAAATAATAATAGTAATAATAATTATAATAATATACCTGACTTTGTCTATCATGTGGATGGTGTACAGGATGAGGATAGAGACAATCAAAATTACCAGGAGAAAAAAGTATACACCGTTTGAATCCTCTTACTTGAGCAAAAAAATTTTGTTGTTCATCATAATGACATGGTGTTACATTTCCTTAAAAATTTTTTTTAAAAATATAAAATGATATAATATAAATATATATATATATATATTGTAATATTTATTTAAATAATCATAATAACAAAGAGAACTATACCTTCCATCGAAATTAATAAAAGATTGGATGTTAATGGACCCCATGAATGTGACTTTTGTTTTGAACTTATCCAATCCCATCGAAATTTTAAAAAATCATCAACTATTGCTGGACCTACTGATTTATTAATAGCCTGTTGCAAGTATAACCTTTTAAAAAATATAAATAGAACAATAAATTTAGATATAGATAACAAATAAATATTTATAATTAAATAAATATTAGTATTAAAAAATATTAATATATATTATGGCCAATTAATGAATTAATTTTATTTATAAAATGCAATATTCAAATGATGTATAAACTTTAAATTATTATTTTATTAGCTCATTAATTCTTTAATAGAACTATAGTAGGTTACATCTTATTCATTAGGACATTGAATGAGGTGATTTCAATGTTTATTTGTTATTTACGTTGTTGTGACTTGTGACCAATCAGTGATCAAACATTTTGTTACTTGAATACAAATAAATTATTAATTATAGTTATTTTTAATTAGCCCAGAAGATATTAAGCTACACTGATATTTCAGAAGATATCTCAAATTTAAACTAACGAAATGTTCAATCCAAACGCTAAGTAGAATTTGAATTAGTGAAATGAAATTTAAGCAACGCATTTGTTTACTTTAAGTTTTAAGTATTTGATTAGTGTTTCAAGGATACAGATTAACTTTGCAGATGCATTTGAAATATAACCGCTATAGAGGAATGAAGCACTATTAAATTAAATTAAAAAATATGCTTTATCATTTTGTTAACGTATACAAATATTGATGAATAATTCTAAATACCTACTATTTTCAATTTGAATATAATCAAAGAATAAAAACAAAGAAAAATTAACAAAGCTCTCTCTTTTCACAGTAAAAAATAATTTCAAATTTAAAATATCAGAATAAATTTAATAATCATGTAAATATATATATAAAAATTGAACAAACCTCATAAGATAATTAAATAAAAACATTATATTATTAGTTTTTTAAGAAAGATTAATTTATTTATTTTAGTTTTACCTATCATCGCCTCTTTTCCAATTATTTAATTTTTTTGAAAATTCTTCTAATTTCATATCAACACGATTGTTCGGAGGAACAAATTCTGGAGTATTTATTTGTTTTTTATCATCGAAATATTTAAATTTATGATTTCTAGATGTGAATACACTAAAATCTGAATTGCCCATATTCCATTGTAGATATTCTAAACTCCATTTACCAATTGTTGATGCTACTAAATCTGTATTAGTTATAACAACAGGTTTCTGAAAAAAATTTAAAAAATGAATATTTTATAGTTATGATAAAAATGATTACTTATATAATTAGAGTGAATCTATTTAAAAATATATTTTTATTTAAATCAATGTTGTTTTTTTTTCTTATTAAAAAAATTTATGTACATGTAAAAAGGCACGTAAGCCGATTACTCAAATTTATATATACATATATATATATCCATACATACATTGGAACGAATTAATTCATCTACTTGTGGATCATTTGTAGATAATCTAGGTATTTGTTCTAATTTTATATCATATTTTCTTAATTGCGATGAATCCCATCCTTTTGATTCTGCCATGATTTATTATTTTTTTTTAAATAATTTAAGTAAAGCCGCAACTCACATGGTTTTATTGAATGAATAAGAAAGTGACATTTGTATTTTTACATTAGCATTAACAACATGACCTTAGATATCGAGGCAAACTTCATTTATTTTAGCGCTTAATTTAAATATTAAAAGATATTACAAAGGATCTTCATAATATTTTATTTTTATATAATGATATAATAATAAAGAAAATAATATAAATAATATATTTAATAATAATTTATTTATTTTAATATCTAAAATAAATTTAATTAAATAAATAAAAGTTTCAAAGAACATTATAATATCTGTACCCGATCAAGCTTTTTCTAGAATTTACTAGAATAAATTGCCACCCTTATATTCGTAAAATTTATTACATTCATAACCAAAATGCCGTCTTTCAGTTTGCCGCCCGGACAAATTTCAGGTTTGCCGCCCTCCAAAGCAGGCCATGATGCCATGATTATAATATATTATATACTTTGAAAATAAAAATTAAGATATGTTACTTTTGGTTTTTCTTATATTTTATTATTTTTTTTAAATTAAAGATTAATCATCATTGTTTTTACCGACCTACGATAGTAAGGGAGGTGTTGTTATCACACCAAATTTCACATGTGGAGATCTTTACATATCTACACGAATCATGCATTTTCTTAACAGAAAAAAGTATTTATAGAATGATGTCTGTCCGTCCGTCCGCATAGATGTGTACAACTTGAACGGCTCAACGGATTTTGATGAAATTTGGTATATTTACTTAATGCACCATACGGATGCTCTGTGCACCAGTATGATGAATTGATCAACTTTTGGTGTATATCCGGAAACCGGAAGTGGTAGTATTACCAATCAACGATAGAAAGGGAAGGGTAATTTTCACAAATTCCCAAACAAATAATTAATATAATATCTATTTTGTTATTTTCAATTCTAATATTTAAATATCATTGCAATTAATAATTTATTCTAAAAGTTCTCACTTTAATTAATTTAATAAAATATTTAGATCATATTTTACTTAAATTATTTTTTATTTATTCTTTCTATATTTCAATATTTCTTCTTTGCTATTTAAAAGTGAAGGGTATAAATTTTATCAATGTCTAATATAAAAAAAAACAGAAATTATTATTTTTAGTGATTTATGAATACAAAAATATTTTTAAAACGTCAATTAAAATGACTAAATTATTTTAGCTTTGTTTTTGTTTCAATTATTAATTATACAAATATGTTTTAAGTACAAAAATGATTTCTTGGTTTTATAAAAATTAAAATATTATTTTTTAGACAAATGATGTGTTATGTTTTAAATTTTTATCTTTTTTAAATTGAGTAAATTTTTTAAATTTTTTTTAAATCGAAATTATTATATTATATTGTAATTTATTAATAGGTTTTTTTTTTATTTTTAATTTTTAATAAATTCTCTTTTTTGATATGATATTAATAAAAAATAATATTAAGTTTTATATAAATTTAAAAATTAGAATATTTAAATTTGTTGAAATTTTAACACATGTAATAATCATATGCATAAAAAATAGAAAATTTTGAAAATCTACTTGGTATTAAATTCATAAATATAGTAGTGTAATTATAATACTTTAAAAGTTGTATATTATCTGAGAATATTTAAAACAAATTTATGTTTATATTGATAATTTAAAAAAAATACTTATATTAATAATACATGGACTATTCGAATATATATATATATATATATATATATATATAATTAGAACCTCTCTCTCTCCCTCTATTAAAAATTTTAAAAAGCTAACCAAATTAAGAAATTTAGATGCCTTATGCAACATGGATGGGTAAATAAATTGGACTGGAAGAAGAGACATGTGATTAGACTAATTGGGGAAAAATCAAACGAAATGCAATTAAATAAAAAAATTCAAGAATTAGGCTACGGAGATGACTTAAATATAATAGGAGTTTCAGCAACTGCAATTAAAGATTTAAAATTAATCGAAGGAGGAAAAGAGGCGGGGTTAGAAATTAATAGTGCTAAGACAAAGTATTTAGTAATTTAAGAATAGAGTAATAGTATTAAAATTCAAAGTCTTAACATAGAAAATGTAGAATTTGAAAAAGTATAAATATTTAAATACTTAAGATCTGTAATCACGAAGGATAATAATATTCGAGAAGAATTTAAAACGACGTTGTAATCGAGTAACGTCTGTTATTATGCAGTAAAGGGAGTAAAGAGGCTTATCTCATCAAAACTATTATCAAAAAGCATCAAAATTGAAATAATTAAAACAATTATATTTCATGACTAGGGTGACCATATTTCGAAAACACCAAACTGGGACAAACGGTTTACTTTTTTTCAAAACGGCATATTTGTTTTCAGTTGATAACCAAAATTTTTGGCAACTCAGAGACCAAAATTGAATACGCAGAGTTTCGTCGGTTAAAATATCAATTAATTGTTCTTTTTCATTTAAAGGAATATCGGAATTAATGATATCAACCGAAAATGGATCAGGGATCCAACCTAATTCTTTATCTGGAAATTTTTCAAACATTTTAGTAAAGTTTTCTCCCAATTTTATCAAATGATGGGAAATGATTTTTTAAATAACTTGAAATCTATATTATTTTCATTAGTAAATGCTAAAAAGTACGGAAACATGTATGTGTTGTTTTTATTTAATTCTCCTTGCCAAAGTAAAGTATATCGCAGGCGACATACTGCCCCGTCACAGTGGTTACGCGAAGTTAGGAAGGTAGTTTACCTATGTGAAGATATTTAATAGTACGAGACTTAGTAAAACGTTGATAGACATCACATCAGGTTTACGAGCGCGCTATATTTTTTATTGTTTTATAAAGTCCTTTTAATTTGGCGACCCTGAAAATTTTTCTCGCGACCCCTCTGGGGGTCGCGACCCACGGATTACGCATCACTGCTCTAGTGTAAGAAGTCGAGATGTCCTCACGAATTCCCAGATGGATCACCAATTTGGAAGGGGAGGGGGATGGCAAGTCGGTCCTTATAAGGGAAAGGAGGAAAGGGTAATTAAAAAGGGAGTCTTTTGAGCACCAAATATTTTTTCTAAATTATCAAAAGGAAGGAAATAGAGAGTGTCTCCACTCGACTATCTCGCAAATTTGAATTGGATTAATTAATAGATATTATATTTAATTTAAATTTAATTAATTAAATTATGAATTAAAATTTATAAATAATATTTATTAAACTAGGGCATGTTTCGCTCTCTATTGATGGCACCACGTCACGTGCTGGCACGTGATTGCCTGTCAACGTGTTAAAAAATCAATTCCGATACTTTCAGCGATACAATCAAACTGAAATTCTATATATAGCAGTTTTATATAATTTTTAATCATGTGAAAAACTATCAAACATATATCTTTATTTTTAAGGTGAGTTTAGAGAGAAAAAAAGGGTACGGGTTAGGTATAATAACCCTCTTCCGAATGAATTTCTCAAAAGTTGATAGAAAACTACGAGGGCTGTTCAAAAAAAGACCGAACTTTTTAAAATACTACGAAACGCGTTATAGTTTGAAGTCGCTGGCGCGTGCTACCCTGGCTGCTTTCTTTAGAAACAAAACGAGCCGTCGCGCGCATCACAGCGATCGATCAGTTGGCAGTGAGAACCAATTTAGTGAACTCGTACAGCCAGCGCTCTGCGAAAAAGTGAAAATGAAGGACTTTGAATAAACACGTTGTAACATTAAATGTTGTTTTAACATCGGTAAATCTTTTTCTGAAACGTGGGCATTGCTTCAGAAGGCCCATAAGGATGACTGTATGAGCCGTACACAATGCTAAGAGTGGTACAAGAACTGGATTTTGCTCCACGACAACGCGCCAAGTCACGCGTCTCTGTTAGTTCCTGAATTTTTGGCTAAAAACGGAACAGCTGTTCTTCCACATCCTCCATACTCCCCAGATCTGGCCCCAGAGGATTTCTTCCTATTTACGAAACTAAAATCCACCTTAAAAGGACGTCGTTTTCAAGGTGTACCAGAAATTCAAGAGAAATCGCTGGCACAGCTAAAGAACATGACACAAAACCAGTTCCAAGGAGCAGTGAAAAGTGAAAAAAACACTGGGAACGGTGCATAGCAAACAACGGGGAGTACTTTAAAGGGGGCAAGCATTTGTAAAATTGTAAGTATTGTAATAAATATTTTATGAGTAAAGTTCGGTCTCGTAAGAATTTTGAATAATGCCCGTGTACCAAATTTGATTATTCTAGCTCAAACCGTTTTTGAGTAATCTTTTCTACATACATATATACACCCACCCACAGACATTTTTCTCAACCTTAGTAAAAATGACTTAGGGACCTTCAAAACGTATAAAAACATCAAAATCTCGACATCGAAAATTTTCGTGATCGCAATACTATCTCTGGCGAGATAGTAAAAAGGAGAGGAAAAATGATAATAATAAATTTATAGGAGAAGGGGAAGAATGTGAGGCATTTCGAATTTAATTAATTTCGAAATGTACAAAAGAATATGTATACTATAAATATAATTATATTAATTATACAATTATATGGGATTGGAAATTATTGTAAAATAATTTCAGAAACTGAGGGCAAATATAATGGAAAACTAGCCAATTTTCGTTTAGCCAAAATATTCCTTAAAATAGGAAATAGTTTAAATTCCTATTTTCAGTTTTATGAAGGGAGTATATTTCGATTAGAAAGAATTCATCTCTCCGTCATCTCATGAGAAAGGAAAGGACAGGACTCACTTTTGGGCTCGTCTTTTTTTGTTTTTTCCCATTGGCTTGATCCTGTCACTTGTTTTTTTTTAAAAAACAGCCAGTAATATAATTGTTTTCATTTGCTTATTTATCCCACTTGGAGTAAGCGTTAATATTGGTAAGTAGAGAAAGTAGAGAAATTAATAATATTAACAACGAAAAAGAGAGAATCCTCTTTTAATGTTTGATTTTCGAAATACCTCCTACAATATTTAATTAAATGAGTAATTATGTGATTCCATGAACTTGTGAGTAATAATGAAAATCCATGTTCAGAGTATATTTTATTAAGATGATTAGATAAAGTTGTGTCTCAATTTTAATTAACTTTTCATTTAGCACAGAGATTGAAGATTGAACTCCGTTTAAGGACAAAAGGAGTTGTTTTTTTTTTGTGGATAAAAATCCCAAATTTGGACAATAAATATTTTTAATTTGTTTTTTCAATATCTTTGTAAAAAAATATTATTAAGATTTGACTTTGTTTAATAGTGATTGTTATGTAATTACTTAAATCATTTGAAATATTAGTCCCAAATATAGACTTAATATAATATATTTGATAAATTGTAAAATATTGTGTCTAAATACATATAGTAGGAGGCAAAAATCTTAAATTGGAAATTATTTTTTATGTATTGACATTTTATTAAAATTAAAATTGATTTTATAGACAAAAACCATTTAACAATTTTTAATTAATTTAATATTTAATTTAATTTAATTTAATTTAATTTAATAAAACTGCGCGGATTTAAAACGTTGTGCAAAACGGAGTGTCTGGACCGGCCTTAAAAAATAATTATAAATATATCAAATGAAAAGTTTTATAGTAGCTATGAGTATATTATGAGTATTTCTTTCTTTCTTACTAAGACTCCAACTATACATGCAAAAATTAAATTTAGGATTGCATTATTTATGATTTATATTTTTTTATGAATATCTTATAAGTTTTTTATTTTCTTATTTTTGTTTTTTATGGCAAAATGGACAAGATTAAATTATTCATAGTAAAATATGAGTATATTTATTTGATATTTACATATCTACCTAAAAAATAATGTTTAAAAATTTTAGATATAATATCATTTACCAATCATTCAATTAATAGTTCTGATGTATATGCCGAAGATTTAATTTAGATAAGTATTTTTTTATCGAATTATAAATTCTTACAATATTAATAATTTATCTCGCTTAATTAAATCATAATCTTAAATCACACAAATAAATAAATGCCTATTTACTAAAGCAAAATGAAAATTAAAAAAAGGAAAGATTAAATAATCATTATTTTTTTTTATTAGATTCCTTTAAAATGTTGATAGCTAAAAAAAGAAATATCTAGTCTCTTAAATTCATTTTCTTATCTACATTTTTTCAGTCTGGAATATATCACAGTTATCTTAAAGGATACATTTTTAGCTATGATAAAAATGGATACACCCTTTAATTTATCTAATAAAAATAACCTTCATCATCTATATATATATATATATATATATATATATATATTTAAAATCGCAATTAAATAAGTATTCTTCACCACGGTTTCATTATGGTAATTAATTTTTAAAATCACTATAAATTCATAAATTCATATATTTTGAAATTTCCGTGCACATTATATTTCTTAATTAATTTTTTTTTTAATTCTTAAATAAACATATAATTCAAATTTTTTAATCATCTCTTGTGCGTTTTTAGAATTGGTTAAAATTGTTTATAAAAATATTAATTAAATATTTTTCATTTGTGATTAATAAATAGACATGCAATTAAAATGAAAACAAATAAACAAAAATAAAGATAATTATTATAGTTCTAATCAATTCATTTTTACTATCTCACCAGAGGTTGAGAAAAATGTATGTGGGTGAGTGTATGTGTGTGTGTATGTATGTATGTATTTAGAAAAGATTACGCAAAAACGGTTTGAGCTAGAATAATAAAATTTGGTACACGGGCATTATTCAAAATTAGTAGTTTTCTATCAACTTTTAAGAAATGTAACTCAACCGGAAGAGGGTCATTACCTACAACGTTTTGATTTTTTTTCGTCTATAGTGACCGTAAAAATAAAGATATATGTTCGATAGTATTTCACATGATTAAAAATTGTATAAAACTGCTATATATAGAATTTAAGATTGATTGAATCTCTGAAAGCACCAGAATTAATTTTTTCAATTTTTTAACCTACCAGCACGTGACGTGGCACCATCAAAAAACGAATCAAATTCGCCCTGGTTTGATAAATATCATTTATTAATTTTAATTTATAATTTAAAATTAATTAAATATAATTAAAATATAATATATGTTAATTAATCCAATTCAAATTGCAAGATTGTCGAGTGGAGACATTCCAGATTTTTAAAATACTTCTCATCTTATTGAATTCAATTTTTGAGTTTTTCTTGCAATCTTTGAAATAAAAATATACCAGTACACTTCTTCGAATATTTAATTCTATCTGTGTTAAATTTCATTCTAAAATTCAATTCTTTGTACATCAAATATACTTTTTTTCACGTTTTTTGTATATTTGTCTAGTTTACTTGTTTATAAGAAAGTCTTATCATGATTGTATATATTATACCTATTTTTTTATTATCTTAATTGACAAATAGGTAAATGCGTCACAATGTTTAAATGATGACCTCGAATTCTCCTGCAATATACATAGATAGATATTCTATTAATGTTATTTGATTGTATATATTTGAGTGTTTGTGAGTTTGCTATAGGTAAAGTTTTCTATACCTCGTTGGGTAAAGGTGACGTAACCGGCACTCAACGTTTGTCCTCTGATCAAGCAACATCGGCCACCCACCACTCCTCACTTCCACTATTCCTTCCCCACCCAACCACTCACTCTCCCTACAGCGGCAGCAGCTGCAGCAGAAGAAACAACATATCCTTTGGAGTTGTTCTTTTTAAGCATACCAAGATGCCCAACTGTCCAAAGTGTGAAAAACCTGTCTATTTTGGTATGTAATCACTTGTATATTGTATTTATAATTTTAATTAATTATTAATTAAAGAATAATATTAATTATAATAATATTCTCACTCGCATCTTCAATCAAATTGAAATTAATTCATTTTATTTGACATTAATTTATTTATATCAAAAACAATTTAATATATTTATAGATATATATAATATTTTATTTTTAAATATTAGCTTGTGTGTTTGTGTGTGTGTGAATAAATAAAAATTGATGATTATATAATTTTTATTAGAAAATATTATCTTTTTATGTTAATTTTAAAAAAATATTAAATAAATTAATATAAAAGTTATTTATTTATTTTTTTCTTTAATTTAAAAAATTTAAAATAAAAAAAATATTAAAAATAGATTAATATTATTGATATTAACTAACATCTAACTAAATTTTAATATGTGTAAACACTTAACATATATAGTAAAGAAATTAAAGGAAAATAAATAAAGAGATAAAGATTTTTTAATATAGAAAAATAATATACTATATTTATGTTATATATATTTATATATATATATATATTAAAAATAATTTACAATTATTTTTTTTTTGTAAATCTTATATTGTAATACATGATATATTGTATTTAAAGATGAATCATACATTTAAAAAAGCATTTCCTTTTATAGTGAAGAAATGAAAAAAATATTTAGGCCAAGGTTGAATTGTAATCGTAGATGAAAGTATTACGTATATCAGATATCATTTATATATATATATATATATATATATATATTTATTTATTTATTTATCCTTAATTTCTGGACAGTGATGATTTATAACTCAATTACGGATTATGGGAAAATTTGTTTTTGTTTTTTATTTTAATATCTAATCTATTTAAGCAAAGAAAGATGAAAAATAAAACATTTTTTTTTTATTTAAAATACTAGCAAGTACAGAGAAGTTTTCCCATCTAGTCAGAAAGCTGCGCTCCACCAGGCTCTCTTCCTAATCTAATTATTTTATTATTATTTTTAATAAAGTAGAATTGGTTAGGCGTTAGGGGAATCATTGCAATCGTTTCCTTTAAATTTTATATTTTTATTGAAATTTAACTTATTGGATTTAATAACAAACCATTACCATATATATTGTATGATAATAAAAACTTTTATTGAAATTATTTAAAAAAAAATATTTTCTTTTCTGTTAGAATATTACAATAAAATCTACCTTGTACATACATATACCATTTAGATCAGTGGATCTCAACTTGGGATCTACGCCCCACAGGGGAGCAATTTGAAAGTCCAAGGAGGCAATGGAAAAAATTGATGAGAATTCAGAAGTCCATCATTTTAGCATCTAGTGAACAATTACTAAGTTTTGATATTAAAATTAATTATGCATATGTAACATGGGGGAACATTTTAAGATTTTGGAGGTGCATAAGATAAAAATTGTTGGGAAACATTGATTTACTAATATTTATATTAATATTCTATTAATATTCATACCTATATATATAGTATTTAATGATACTTAGCAGAGATCATGATGCATTTTCCAATGAAATTTTATTTTTAATGAGTCATTGCTTTCAATTTATCATTTAACAAAATTTATTTATTTTTTGTTATAAAATGGTATATAAATAGTAGCAGTAATTTTATTACAAATTTTTTTATCAGTGGAGTTTTGTTATAAAACTTCACTAGCAAA
Organism: Labia minor; assembly: GCA_963082975.1. Lineage (NCBI taxonomy): Eukaryota > Metazoa > Arthropoda > Insecta > Dermaptera > Spongiphoridae > Labia > Labia minor. The sequence goes on from OY720346.1 coordinate 30,957,202, forward strand.
ATTAAATCATCTTTAATAAGAGCTCCTAATTTTTTTTTTATATTTACCTTTTAATTTCAGAACATTTTTTAATTATTCAACCAATTAATGTAATTTACAAAAAACGGTTTTCATAAAACTGATTTTCATCAAATCTTATCTTATTATGCTAGCTAAAATTGTATATATCTATATATCTATATATCTATTTATCTATATATCTATTTATCTATAACCATTGGTTCTCAAAAACCGCTCTAACGATTTTTTTCAAATTCACACTAGATATAGTATTTATAAAGAAAAATCTCTTGAAACTTACAGCTTCATTATTAATTTCTTAATTGAAAATTATATATGGGTGACGTAAATGGCATCCATTTTGAAATTTTACTCCCGCCTTTTTTTAATTTTGTATTAATATTTTTTTTATATTTAAAATATTTTAAAATTTATTATTTAATTTCGAAATAAAATTAAAAATATTTATTTTTAATAAAATATAAAAATATTTTAAAATTCATTATTTAATTTCGAAATAAAATTAAAAATATTTATTTTTAATAAAATATATATATATTTATTAATCTCTCTCAAAAAAAAACAACAAAACAAATAAATGTCTTTGAAAGATGGTAAAAATATCTTTGTAATTATCAAAATATCATAGACCAGCGGTAAGAACAATTGTTTTTACTCCCCCATTTTTTTTTTATCTATTTTCGTGATTTATTTATTCATTGTTCTTTTATTAATTAAGTTTTAGATAGTTTTATAATTTTTAATATTTTTTCAATAAAATATTATTTAATACATTTAATAATTGTAATAAATAATTAAAGAATTGTATATCAATATTTTTTAAAGGGTAGAGCGAGCTCGGTGTCCCAGGTATTAATATTACCAGCCAAATCCAATAATAATGAATCATTTTTTTTAACTTAAGTACCGAGCCGAGGCTCGGGGTCCCGGTATACATATTTATGTATTATTGAGGACCCCAAGTTCCATGCAATGATGCAACATTTAATAATTGTAATAAATAATTAAAGAATTGTATATCAGCTCGGTGTCCCAAGTATTAATATTACCAGCCAAACCCAATATAATAATGAATTATTTTTTTTTAACTTAATTACCTAGCCGAGGCTCGGGGTCCCGGTGTGATCTTAATATATTGTCAGAATTAGATAAATAATGTAGAGAGAAAAATTATTTAAAAATAGATATTTATTTAAATGAAATAAAATTATTTAATTTACAGAATGAAAATGTCTATAATAATGTCTAAATATTTTTTCGAGCGACAGCTCGGTATCCCAGGTATTAATATTACCAGCCAAACCCAATAATAATGAATCATTTTTTTTAACTTAAGTACCGAGCCGAGGCTCGGGGTCCCGGTACTAAATACATAATTCGAACTCATTTTTGTATTATGTAACAATAAATTAAGAATAATTTTAAGTAAAAGTGCTTAATTTGCAAGAATATATATATACAAGTTTGATTTTAGGGTTTTGAGCGCCCCTGATAAAACAAAATTTGGCACCCTTTATACAAGTATATACAAATTTACTTCAAATTAAAAAAATAGCAAAAAATAAAAAGTCAAAACTACACAAAGATAATGAATGTAAAAAAATATTTTATTTTTTTATCTGCGCCTCTCAAAATTCACCCGGAGACGCCTTGCTTGCCCACCCTTTTATCCGGTGCTGTATATGCTATATATATAATTGAATTATAAAGCTTTGTAATTTTTTAATATTTTTAATTACTTAATTTAATTAATTTGATTATATAACTATAAGTCAACCGCACGAATAAATTATTTTTTTATAAGAGAAAAGACCACAAAGTTCATAAATAAACAAATATTCTTGACAACGTTTATCATGAAATACGATATATGATAAAAATTTCTATTAATTGTAAAACTATTATTATTTGAGTTTAACACTCATATATCTCAGCAAAACGAAAATGCATATTTAACAAAATTTTATTAAACTCACAAAATTATTATTTACATAAACAATTATTTGCTTCTTGTTTTTTGTTCTAAATAAAAATTGTCTATTAAAATATATTTTTTACCAACAAAGTTTGAGACTATTGCATTATATATAAAATTCAACCATTCAAAGGTGTTATTTTCCACCTTGTAAGACTAGAAATACTTTTCCTATCTAATCTAATCGTCAACATTCATTTAATCGAAGTGCAAGTCTAATGACAATTATCGTAGAATCGTATAAAGGTATATTCTGTTAAAGCTATTATATATTTGATACATATGCTAGTCCAAAAATATAAAAAGAATGCAATTAAAAATGTTTAATTCAAAATAATTTAAAAAAAAAATGAAAGTTATAAAACAACAAAATCTATACTCTTCTTATTAATTTATTATTAATATATGAAAAAATCATGTTTTTTTTCTTGAGCCACTTTTTTCTAAAATTAAAATTTCAATAGGTTTACTAAATAATAACATATGAATTATTATTATTAATATTATAAGAGAAGTTTCTGAGCCTGAGGCGTGAATTGCCTTGCCAAGTGAAGTTCGAAATGAAATGCAGATATAATAATTAATACTTTGTCGGTAACAAATATACATTCATATAATATATATTATATTTAATATAATATTTTAATTTAATAATATTATTCTATTTATTTATTAAAGTATTGTATTACATTTTATTTCAAGTTTTTATATCAAAGGAAATGAGTAAAAGTTGACATAAGGTGTGTTCATTTCACCTTTTTTTTGTAACAAGTTGACCAGAGCTAACAGGTGATGAAGTCATGTTTTATTTTAACAACAAATTTAAGATAATATTGTATGAATAATCTTATGATGTCATCAGTTGAAAAAAATTAAATTAAATAAAAAAACTTCATGATGACGATTGAATGAATGGATCATTTTTATTTTTCTACTTTTTCCATTAATAGTAGAATATTTATATTTATTTCTTTATGAATATATTATTTAAAATTATATAAAATTTATTTTCTACTTTATATATTTTTGTTTGTTTTTTTATATGTTATAATTTTCCATTCTTAGGTGGTATATAATATATTTATTTTATAATTTAATTTTAATAAAGATATTATAAATTGCACTTTTAATAAAAGGATCAAATAATAAAAAATGAATATGAAATATACATTTTATAAATTATATTATATTTTAGAGAAAAGGAAAATATGGAGTTTGAGGAGGAGTTAGGGGTGGGTGTATAAAGGGAGGATGGAGGTGGAGTTTAAAGGGTGAGTTGAACTAATTATACAAGTTCAATTAAGAGAGTGTTGAGTTTTTATATACAAGGCATTTTGACTGTCATTAGCAGACCTGTTTGTAATTAATTAGTTAGAAATTTGAAGAAGTTGAAATGGAAATGGGATGAGAGAAATAGAAAGAGAGAGATAACGAGAGGTGAGGGGTAGGAGGTAGAGGAAGAATAAAGGGCTGGAAGAAAAAAGGGATGAAAAACATCTCCTACCACTCCGCTCAAAATTAAATAGATTTAAAGAACAATATATGATATGATCAAACTTTTGTTTCAAATTAAGGATTTTGAAAAATAATAGAATTTAATCATTTTATTTAATCAAAAATGAATCGTTGTATTTTTATACATTTTTTTTGTTTTCAGTTCTTATATAATAACTCAAATAAATATTTTAATATGAATAGGTATGTCTTAGAATACGAGATTTTAATGAAAAATACTTGTTTTAATGTTAAAAAAAGACACTCTATAATTTCAAGTTTTCCAATTTTATATTTAAGAAAAAAAATCCACTTTTATTTAACAGTTGTATTTTTTTATAATTTTGTCAATAACTATAAATAATAATAATAATAATAATAATAATAATAGAAGGGAGTTAGAATTTAGAAAATCGATTTTTTTTATTTAAATTTAAATGAATTTTGAAAGATTGTTTATTATAAAGTATCGAGAGGGAGGAAGCAGCGGCTACTTATTATTCAATAAGCATTACTGACCTAAAAAAATATTTTACACCAGGCGGCACTCTTATAGGAGAGAGGAGCGGCATGATTTTGGAAAAAAATTATAAAAAGTTTTATAACTTTCGGCTTAATTTGGCGTATCTTTAAGATAAAAAAAAAAAATCAAAAACCCTTTTCTAAAATCAACAATGCTTATTGATGATGATTTGTGACTATTTTCGTACATGGTATACTTTCAAATAGACCACTTGTGAAATGTTTTTACATTAATGTAATCTGGTAATCTGACTATTTTTTCTATTAAACAAGTAATGACTTCATAATTTTTTTTTTTAATTACTCACTAAATGTATTTTACTTTTATTTCTAATATATGAGTTATATGAACCTGTAAAATGTATCAAAAGTTTAAAATAATTATATCTACTCACTATTTTTGAATATTTAAATAAATCACTGATGCTCAAAATTAAACTAGACAGAAACGCTTTACGAGAAAAATCGAAATGACAAAAAAATTATTTTATCTAATTCAAACTGTGAAGGAAAGTTATATATTAGCCTGCCACATACACATCTTGTGTATTAATATATTTATATACATATTTTATATTATTTAAGTTTTTCTTTATATTAAATAATTGATCTATTAATACAGTTATATTAGATTACAATTTTGATTTGATTAATAAAATGATAATTTTTTTTTTCATTTTTCATTTTTAGCTGAACGAAAGACATCTTTGGGCAAGGATTGGCATGCCGGATGTCTTCGATGTGAAAAATGTAATAAAACATTAACACCTGGAAGTCATGCAGAACATGAAGGAAAGCCATACTGCAATCAACCATGTTATTCTGCCCTCTTTGGTCCAGGAGGTATATATTTTTACATACTTTATATTAAATCATTTTATTTATATTATATTTACAAAGAAATATAAATATTTTGATATTATTTATTTTCAATTACTTTACTATTTATTAACAAACAAAATAAATGTTTCCATTCATCAATTGTATATATTCCAGGCGTTATTGATCACTCCTGCCCTCTATCGGTCATAATGACTATTTACTATTTTATAAATCAAGTTTTTTAATTTTTCGTTTTCAACTTTCAATATCTCTTATACTATTAATTTTTTTTTTTCATTTATAGTAATTTTATATTTATATTTATATTTAATTTTATAATATTTTATATATAATATGATTTAAACAACAAGATATGCCTGTTTATTCATATATTTTAGTTTTTAATGATTCTATGAAAATTAAATTAAATATTAATTTTTTACTTTAAAATTTTAGGTATATTTTAATAAATATAAAAGAAAATAATTATAATGGTGGTTTAAAAAAATAGAAAATAGATCAAACTCCGTATAAATAAAAAAGTTTCCATGGTTTTTTGCCACTTGATGGTTATGAAATCGCCCATCCCTCGGCCGATAATCTCAAAAAAAAAATTTCGTTCGATGTTCGTCTTCAAAGTTACAATGATTTGCAAATGAGTGAAATATTTAAAGAAATCTGATTCTTTTTTACTATAAATGCTCAAAAATTTGTTAAAAATAAAATGATGTAATTGAACAAAGCAAACAACACTGATTATCCAATTTCCGAAAATTTGGATGAAAAAATGTATATTATATACACATCCCTATGCTAAAAAAGTCCATGCAAATTTTCAACTGGAGTTACAAGATTGCCCAAGAAACAGCGTAGACACAAAATAACAATCACATGGCAATTTGCAATAATTTTCAAAGAATTCTAAAAGAAGGTCGATTTTGTCAATTTAATAGAAAAAACGGCGGAGACTTTATATGACATTAAATAGATATTGAAAAATGATATAAAGGTTATTAATAATACCACATGAATTGTATTTTTTTTATTAATCAATCGGTTTTATATTATAATTAATTACATATAGAATTATAAATTTTTTTTTTAATAAAGGATATCCTATTTGAAAGTGGTGTGATCATAGAGTGTGATGCTCTCAAACGAGTTTATTTTAATATAATACATATCAAACCGGATAGTATTAAAAATAATCAAATAAATGAAAATGATACGAGCTGAATTAATTATCATATTTGACTATAAAAATTTAAAAAAAAATTGTACTAGTTTATTTAATAGTTTAAGAGGAGATAAATTTTATATATAAAAATTGAGGAGAATCATAATCAACCGATTCACTCTGCCTAATTCAATTATTTAGTCTAATTTAGAATATTTATATTTGAATTTAATCATTTAACTATTTATTTATTATCTATTTCAGGTTTCGGACGTGGTGGTGCAGAAAGTTATGTCTATAAAAAATAGATAAATTTATTATTATTTATTCCTGCCATTCCTGAACAAAAATAAAAACAAAAAAAAAACGTAAAAAATGCATTTAACATTAATAATAATAATTTTATTAATAAAATAGAAAAAAAAATTATTTAAGCTTTATAAATATAATGCCATTTTATATTAAAAATTTAATTATAAAATTGATGTTTGAATTAAAAATATCAATAAAAAAATAATGATTATTAATTAATTCAATTAAGTGATTATTAATTTCTTATTTTTTCTACAATATTCGTTCCTTCTAATATTCGAAGAATATATTTATCGGATTCTGATTAAATCATCATACATGGATGATAATCTTTAGTGAAGAGTGTTGAACTCAATAGATCTGCTAAACTTTTAAATTTTTTTAAATTTAATTTTAATGTGGGTTTCAGTTTGTTTATATTTATAAAAATTGTCATTTAATAAAGAAATGCCAAAATATTACTATTTTAATTATTTTATTATTAAAACATATTATTTAATATTTAATATATAATTATTTTTAATGAATTATAATTTAATTAGTTTAAATCTGATACTCCTATAATTTTTTATAAAGTTATTTTTTTTTTATTTTTTTTTTTTTACGAGAGGAAAACCTATTTTTAGGTACCCAAGGGCCATCCTTAGGTTATGCGAAGTTCTGGGTAAACCAACTATCCGCTAAAAACCTCTCGGCTCCCACCCTTGTCCGACTGGAACGGGATCACCGTCAGGCATTACTTCATTACCAAAAGTTATTTTATTTATTATTATGATAAGATTTATTTTATTTATTATTGATAGTCTATTTATATTAATTTATATTATTATTTTTTTAATTTATTTAATTTGAATTATTAATTACGAATTTAACTTAATATAAATTTATTTATAGACTGCATAACAAGAAATTGCATAACTTCTACGAATCTCCAGGCATAGATAGAGTAATAAAATCAAGAAGGACAGGACAAGTACCAAGAATGAGTGAACTATATATTTGTGGGGAGACCGATTGGGAAACGTCCGCTTGGAAGACCAATGATACGGTGGATGGACAATGTAGGAAGGGACATGAGAGAGATGGGAGAAAATAGGAGCTAGATGGCTGTAGTTGAGGATAGGGGTACTTGGAGGAATGTGATTGCTGCGACCATGAACTTTCGAGTTCAGTAGAGCCACAAAGATAGATAGATAGATAAATTTATATATTTTTAACTACATTTTTATTTTAATTTGATTTAATTATTAAATTGAAAATTTCGTGGAATTTTAACTTTAATCTTTGTTTGAATAATTCGGATTTGTCTGGAGGGTAGTAAAGAGATATTGACGTTAGGGTAATGTGATTGCAGGGAGCTGAATGTTGTTTTCCCGATGCCTACATCGATTCAGGAAACCTGTCCATCTATGTTCGATATTGAATATAAAAATATTAATATGATATTCTAGCAATTTACATCTAGAATTATTATATAAATACAAAAGTTTATTTTAAGGGAGGACAACTATGATCTCTAAATATTATTTAAATTTATTATAGTCAACCTTTTTAACACTCCTCTCAGTTTTGTATCTTTCTTAATGTTAAAATTTTTAAATTGCCAAAAGTACATTCTATTACAATGTAATAATTACATATAAATATTTGTTTAAATTAATTTTGAATATCGTAACGCCCACTGTGACTCAACGGTAAGTTAACCAGGTTGATTAAATCATATAAATCATATAAATCATATAAAATCTTAAATAAGAAAAAAACAATATAAAACAAACAAATCTATTAATTCATTTAAAAAAAGGAATTATATATTACATAAATTAAAATAAATTAAATTAAATAAATATTTGTTGTATTATTTTTTATTTATTTGAAACTTCCACTAGGATTTTTTTATTTTTTTGACAAGTAAATAATATACAATAAAGACAAATCAAAAAATAAAAAAAAAAATTCAGACTCTTACATGCTTATTAAATTCTGATAGCATCTTAAAAATTGTTGAAATTTATCTTTGTTTTTTCATTAGGACGTTTCTTCTTGATTTTGTGACAATAACAAATAGCACTATTAAAAAAATATTAAATTTAAAATATAGAAGAAAATAAGATATTTTATAATGACTATATATATAGACTTGCCATACGTCCCGGTTTCACCGGGACAGTCCCGGATATACTGGGTTGTCCCGGCGTCCCGCCCGGTTGTTGAAATTGTCCCGGTTTAGATTCAGGGCAGTTTCTTGGAAATAATTGAGCAAAATTATTAGATCAGAGAATGATTAATCTGCTCTTGTGTGATTAGTAACGTTTTGGCAAGTAACACAGTAATACAAATTTTTTGAACCAAAATTTTCATTGGGAAAAACCAAATGTGAGGCTATAATATTAAATGTAATAGCACCTTTAGCACTGGAAGAATTAAAGAATGATTTAATAAATGCAAATTTTGTTGCACTAAGTATGGATGCTTATTATCTATTCTATATTTTAAGTGTTTTTTTTACATTACTGTTTTCATAACACCCCCCCCCCCCCCCGAAACCGACATCCCTAAACCTAAAGTAAAATAGACAGAACTGTCCCGGTTGGTCCGTGAAAAAATATATATATACAGAGAGAGAGAGTAGATTTAATATTGTATTTCAAATATATATGTACACTATGAATATGTTTTATCTTATTTTTTCAAATGAAAACAAAATTTATCTAAAATATTGTTCTAAATTTCCTAATAATTTGACTAATTTATTATATTGTGTATTTTAACTAAAAGCCCACTTTTGATGAAAATATTCAATAATCTAAATGTGATAACGTGATAACATTAATGATTAGACATTTTATAAAGATGATATATAAAAACATATATATTTAAATCACGATTTTTTTTTCCTCAACTCTACAATATATGTGTATACTTTAATCATCCTCTCTCATCATTTATTAGTTAATTTTTTTTTCTTTTTTGCTAATAAGCGTAAATTTATTCAAAAAGAGAATGAAAGAAATTATATTTCAAAGTGGTGAAAAATTTCTTATTAGCTCTTCAAGTTAAGAAAATCAATATGTTTATGAATGAATGAGGCAAAAGGGAAAAACGTGATGGCAACGTTAATTTCAAGCGTCTAATCGGCGGAAAAACGAAAGACGCCTGCCTACCTCATTCCAACCAACCTCCTTTCCAACCACCACCACCACCTCTCCACCCATACACCCTCTTTTTACCGGCTCCTTTCCAAGCGTTGGGACTGAGAGACTGGAAAACGCGAGATAGAAAGAGGGGAGGGGCGAGGAGATGGGAGGGGGTCGATTATAAAAAGGTTTTTGTAAAAGTACCCTCAGACCAGGCAGAGCTCAACGAGTTTACTAATTAACGACGGAATAATTTCCGTTCGCTCGACTTGCTCTTAAGCTAATAAAGAGAGGCTAGAGAAAAAAAGATCCGAGGATCTGGAGCAAATATACGAATTAAGATTTTCCACTCGCTTACGAGAATTTATGATTAATTATTATTTTTTTTTTTTTTTTTTTAATTTTATTTTTATTTTTAATTAAGCAAAATGTTGCTTGCCTGCCTGCCGGAAGAAAAACCCATGGAGAAGAAGATTTGAAAATCTCATTTCCAACGTAGAGCAAATAACAAACAAAGATGATGGATGCATTAAATACAAAAAAAAAAATTAATCTAAAAATTAAATCTCATTTAATTGAACAAATATAACATAAACACATTTAGATATTCGTAGTCTTTCTTTGTGTATATTTGAATTAAAACGAAATTTCAAGCAAAATAAAAATACAAACAGAATTAATTAAAACCGAATTAATTGTAATTTATAAATACACTTGTTATGAAGTATCACAAAACACAAAGATAATATTTGATTATTCAAAAATATAAAAATATTATTACTCTTCATATATATGAATTACTAATGTTTATAAATATTTATTCTTAATCTTATTTTTTTTGTATATTTTCTGCGGAATCAACACATATGGATAAAACATTAGGCTATTCAACAAAATATAATGAAATATATATTTAACATTTTTAGCAACTTCTAAAAAATAAAAGTTAATAATTAATAAAAAAAAAAACAGAATTAAATTAAAATATAAACATGAACAAAAATTGGAAATAATAAAACAACTTGAAAAAATTCAGTTTTAAATTATAATTTTGTAAATTTTTCACTTGAAATTGTTTTTCTTATTATTAGTGTTGAGAATGCTGACTCAGGTATATATGATATGAAAAACTAAAACAGAATATTTATGCTTATTTGATAATTAATGATTAAAATCCTGTTTAAGCAGAATTCAAAATTCATTCATGTACGTAGATTTGATTTCTTTAAGTTCTAATTTTCCTTTAAAAATGAGTCATTCCGAAAAAAGATTTAGATCTTTATTCAATAATTAGAATTAATTAATATTTTTTTAAACTAATAATGTTAATTTATTAATTTAGTATTGCTTTTTTTCTCCTATAATTCATTCTTTTATCTTTATTAAGCGAATTTTTCAATGGTTTATATTTTTAATAAAAACCATTGTCCATGTCCATGCATTTGCGTGGTAATGAAAAAAAAATCTGCTAGGAGATATTTATTGGGTTTTGAAATAAAATCATTAATAATATATACCTATTTACAGTGGCGTACCTAGGGGGGTGCGGTGGGTGCGGTCCGCACCGGGCGGCACTTATCTTGGGGCGGCATTTTTTATATTTATAGTTGTACAAAGCAACTTATTCATTGTACATTTAATTTTTTTCTTTCTTGAATAATAAATGATTATTATGAATATTATAAGTTTACTATTTGATTTATATAAATTATGATTAACTATATGATTTCGAATATTATTCCTCGGTGTATATAAATGCATTTTAGTGTAAATTTTGAATTCTAATTCCAAGAACAGGATAATAATTTTATTTTATTGTATTCATTAAAATTCGTTGAATTCGTAAACGCATCTTCACGATTTTGTTCAGCAATTTTTCCTAACTAAAATTTTTTGATATCAGTTTATAAATGTCATTTCTTTTGAAAAGTTTATATGATTACTTTGAAGTGATATACCAATATTTTTTTAAATCATCGATTTTTCTTTTGAAAAGCAGGGCCGGCGGAAAAAATATAAATATAAATTTTGAGAGCATTATACACGATTTTTCTAGTATGAAAGCTAGAAGAGTAAATATTATATTAATATGTTTACGAGTGCATACAAATATGTGTAAAAAATTTACTCTGTGTATTAATTAATATTGATTAAATAACTTAATAATTTATTTATGTGCATTAATTTATAAATACCACTATTTGATTGACTTATAATAAAAAGGGCGGCAAACTGGAGATCGCCCCGGGCGGCAAAAGTTCTAGGTACGCCACTGCCTATTTAAAATAAAAATCCTGAAATATCCCATTTTGAGCATTTACTTCTTTTCTTTGTGCTCTAGTTAAAATTGTTTTTCTTTTTGTTACGAACAATATATTTCATGGTGTAAAACATAAAATAACTTAGTCATTCATTTTTGGTCACAAAAATGTCTCTATTATTTTAATTTTTTTATTCAACATCAAGTGGAATTAACCTTTTGTTTAATTTATATCAGCTATTCTCAAAGGGGTCCATGTGGACCCTCTGGGGGTCTATGGGACTTCATGGGGGGTCTATGATCACCAAGGGGTCTATTGGGGGTCTATGGATGTCTCTTTAGTAAAAAATAAATTAAAAGGGGCGATTTAAGAATAAAACTTAGTAATTTTAGGCCAAACATAAAAGAAATCGCACAAAAACGTCAAGTCCATTCATCACACTAATATTATAATTTTGTAAAATATTAATGTTTTTTATTATGTGTTAAATTTAATCATTAAAAATATAGATATAATTATTGATATTTCAGTTTATATCTTATATACAATTTCCCCTCATTTTCCTATTACTATGTGTTTTAAAATGAGTCGTCTGTGGTAGCTTTTGCACACACACAATTAGATGTATATATATATATTATAAAGGTAGGGGGTCTATGAAACAAATAAAATTCCTACAGAGGGTCTATGGAAGAAAAAGTTTGAGAACCTCTGATTTATATTAATAAATGTATTCATTATCAATATTATTTTTTTATTTTGAAACTAAATTTAAAGATTAATATTAAGAATTTTAAGACCTAGTAATAAAATTAGGTAAATCGGACGATTTAAATATATTAGAACATATCAATCATTGGTAGGAGGATCATGGAAAAATTAAAAAATGAGGAATATTACGAATCAAAATATTTATGATCCAATAACAAAGCTAACAAGTGCAAAACGAAAAAGAAGAAAAGATATGTAAATTTAGGAAAAGTTAAAAATTCAATAAACATTATGAGAAATAATCAGTCAACTTGTGTTAATTCTATTATGGCTCTACGGAACTCGAAAGTTCTTGGCTGCAGCAACCACATTCCTCCAAGTATCCCTAAGCTAGGCTACACCCATCCTTCTTCTATTTTCTTCTATCTCTCTTACGTCCCTTTCTACATTACATTATACAAAAATAATTTCATCAAAATTATAATCAATTGATAATGTAGAATGAATAGATAAACAATATAAAGGAGGAATGGAAATAATTTTTTCTATAAAAATATTTTCGTTAGATGCATAATATTAAAAAGAAAAGAAAAATTTTTATATTTTCATAGAATTCAATTATAGAAATTGAAATGATTTTATTATTAGGATTTCATTTGAATATAATTCATTTATTTGTTTAATTATTTATTAAATATCATTGATACTGGTTTTTAATCATAATATTATATTATATTAAACAAATATTCTCATATATAATATGGAAAATATAAAGTTTGTTTAGAGATTACAAATGAATTGTTTAAAAAAAAGAGGAAATGAATTAAATAGATTTTACAATTTTAAAAAGGAAAAAGCATCATCAACAAAAACAACTTAGGAATGTTAAATGATTTATTCCAAATCTCACATTCCAAACTAACCAACAAATTTAAGAGGGATGATAATATTATTATTAAACGACACTTCCCTTTTACTATCTCTTTCACATAATTGTAATAATATACAAACGTATTTATTATATTTCTTTTCTTTCCTTTTTAAAATAAATTTATTTAGAAATGATTATTTATTATATAACTTTGATTATGTGATTTTCTTTAACTTCTTTATATAAATGTTATAAATAAAAGTAATAATATGGACAAGATTTAATTTAATTTTATTAACAATATCTAAATAATATGGACAAGATTTAATTTAATTTTATTAACAATATCTAAAATTTATAAATTATAAAGATGAATTAACTTTTATTATTAAATTTATATAAATTCCATCTCATGTCTAATTTTTAAGTTAAGTTTTTTGATATTCCTACCTATAATAGATTCTTGTGGATATCTTTGTCGTTCTACGGAACTCGAATATACTTGACTGCAGCAACCACATTTCTCCAAGTATCCCTATCCTGGGCCACAACCATCCAACTCCAACCCTTTCCCAAACATCCACCGCGTCCATGGTCTTCCAAGCGGATGTTTCCCAATCGGTCTCCCCACAAATATATTTTATACTTTTTCACTAATTTTTTTATTTTATTCAAGCTACGTGAATCTTCTTTCCTCTCATCTTAGTCTTCTCTATGATTAAATCTGTAATTATATGGGAATACAGAGAGATCTGTAATTCAAAGCAGAAGGTGATATTAATCAAAATTACACCTGTTGTTTTTTTTTGTTTAAATAAATTTATTTATTTAAGAGACAAATGTCATGAGAGGAAGATGAATATATACATTCAGGAATTTTTTATTTTCATTCTGGAAACAATCAATAGGAGGAGGGAGAAGAGAACAAAAAAGTGTTAGAAGAAATGTCTAAAAATAATAAATAAAATAGGAAAAAAGAATTTAAGATAGATAAATATTTATTCATGTTTTCTATGGATCATACACACATATTTAGAATAGAGGAGGAGGTTGAGGGAAGAATAGATTAGATAGAGAGGGGATGGGAAGAGTAGAGGCAGAAGAATAATGGGCGGTTGATATAGAATTTTAAATAAATCCTTTTAAAAAAGAGGAAATATTTCTCTTTTTATTAATTTACTGAATATATTATAAGGCGTGCATCAAAATTTTCAGGATCAAGAGGCAAAAGGAGAGTAAAGCTTTATGTATCTATCTTATTATGCTAGCTAAAATTGTAGGCCCTCGAGCCTAGGCATTAAAATACTTAAATACGATTTTTAATATTTCAGTTATAAATAAAATTATTTTGTTAAATGAAGTACCCATTGACATACATTTCATTTTTAGAGAGTTTAAATATAATTAAAATCCTCATCTTTACGTTCCTGCTGTCCCTTAAGTTACGGCGCTCCTGGGCTGTAGCCCAAACAGCCCTTAGAGTTATTATGACCCTGCGAAAAAGAGCGTTCGCTAGTAGCTACATAAACAAGAAGTGTAAGTTAAATTTTTATATCATTGGTCAAATTTGGAATAGCAGAATCTAAATTATTAACAAATATAAATTGAAGAATAGTTAAAGTATCTTTTTCCTGACAAATATGTAAATTTGTGTACCTATAAATCTTAATTTCATTCTGCTCCAGTAATATCCATTTCTTCTTCGATGTTTAAGAAAATTTTCAAATCATTGCACTACGTTTTTAGTGTAACGCAATCTACAAATAATATTAAAATTTGATAAAAAATTAAATTTCTGTTATGGAATCTAAAATTGTAAATAAGAATGAAATTTTAAATTCTATATGTAAATCATTTACCGTCTCATCTCATGCTTCTGAATCGTACATTCATTTTTTCGGCTTCGAATGGATTTTTTTTTAATTCGGAAAAAATATATTCAGCTATTATTCAACTATTCTTAAAATTATCTTCTGATCGTTAATTTTAGTTTAGTGATTAAAGTGCTCTTTTGCTGTAACATTTACATATTTATTTGGCTTGAGGATGACCAATGACGTTTATCTGTGATCGTATACACTATATCCAAATTATTATAATATTTGCTTCTTGGAAAAATAACCACGATTGTATGATCAGCTGTCATCAAACATTGCACCTTCCTTTATTGCAATTTACAAAAGGTCCACTACAAGTTTACAACTATTTTCATTGTTGTTTAAATATTAAGCAAATTATGGCGCCCTTAAACAGAATCACCCCGATGCAATGAATCTTTTGTTTATACGTTTAGCCGACCGGTATATACCTAAATAGGTATATTCATTGGTACATACATAGAAAAATTTTCTAATTAAATCTCCAATTTTACTTATCAGGTTACATATAATAATATAATAAAATAATATTCATTTTTAAGTTTCTTGTGTTTTAAATTATTTCAATTAATGTTTTTGAAACATTCTCTATTCTTTGTTCTATTAACTTTCATGAATGAAAAAATTGAAGATTTCATTCCCTGTGAAAAGTCTGTGTTATTATGTTTTACAAAATTATCAAAAGTTATAATAAATACTGATTTTGATGTAAACATCTCTTAATTTTCTTATGATAATCTTTTATATAAAAAGATTAAAATATTTATTTTTATATGTTTAATACAATAAAATATTTTCAATTAATACATATTTGAATATTTTTAAACAAAAAATAAAATAAATAGATAAAAATAAATCAGTTATTCTAAATATAAAAAGGTTTATTCAAAGAGGTTTTGTTGCTGTTTTTTTCTTTAGTCTTTGATGAGTGATGATGGAAACATTACCTTTGTATATTTCCTTTGAGAAAATATACTTATATTTATATATCACATATTCAGAATAAACCAGTATGTGAAAATTATACTGTTGAAGATTACCAATAAAATGCGTTATGTTTATTATTATTATTATTGCATTTTCACATATGTTGTTGAGAGTTGTTACTACTAATACTACTATTACTACTACACTTTGACATTGGAGACATGATCATTTCCAAATTGGTATTTGTGGAATTTAACGATATATATATATATATATATATATATAATATCGTACGTAGTATCTACGAACATTCCTTCTAAAATAAATAAATACTATCCGTTTCCATATGATATGTAGTATTTATTTATTTATTGAGTTTTTTCGTTTATCGTCTATCTAAAGTATTAATTCATTAGAATTTATTTCTGATAAAGAATAATAATCCAATTTATTTAACAAATAATATTTAGTATATCATTCCAGATAACCAATAAAATTAATTTGTTTATAAAATCTTGAGATTCTGGGATTAGCCACCTACACGCTCCATAAGCCCACCTTTGGCTTCATCTCTATAAGAAACGAAAAATGAACAATCTTTTCATTTTTCAGGCCTATTGCAGTATCTAAGAGATTCTTACTTCCTACTCATCTCACTGTTTTAAAATCACTTGAAATTACTCTTCGTATTTCCATAATAAAATTGATTATTTTATTGCGTCCCGAGCTGGTTTCACATATTTCACAGAAGTCCATGTCAAGTAATGAAAAATTGCGTCAAAGTTCAGCAGTTCTTCTTCTTGACATCTACAGATTTTCTGGTTTCCTATTTTTTTTGGTAATCTTAATATATATATATATATATACAGCGCCGACAAGCCAGGCGACTGCCCGGGCCACAAATTTTGAGGGACACTGATTTAAAAATAAAATATTTTTTACATATATTATTTAAAAGATAATTTGTACGAAAATATATATATGTGCCACTTAGAAGCCAAAGCGTTTAACTCCACATTTAAAGAAACTGAGAAAATGAAGTTCACAGCTTGTAGGTTTATTGATTACATAAAAATGTATTTTGCATCGCAATATTAAGATTATCAAGTTCATTATTCAATTGATATGTTGCAGATTTCCTTACATTACATTACTAGCAAAATTTTAAAAATTGTAGTTAATCGGTTTGGCTTCTGAGTGGCACATATATATGTATCTACTTTTGATTGCTAGCATCAATCATCATATTTGCAGACACCGCACTGTATGCAGTTGTAATTCTCAAGACAATCTCTGGTTACACCAATAGAAATTTTTCATGGAACAAGTGCTGCGAACAACATTGTTATGATTGTTTCACACATGCAAACAGTCTTCTCTTCCTCGCTCTGGATCAGTCGAGACTGAGTATTAGCCTTGAGAGTCTTCTGGCCACTTCTGCGATCTTTACTGGCACCCTTCTTAATAGGACATAAAAAGGAGAGACTTACTCTAGTTCTAGTTGAATTATTGGTGTTTTATGTTTTTATTTTCCACTCGAGTACTCCTTTAATCGTATTAATTGCTACTTCCAGCCCACCTTTCTTGACTATTGTGATACCATCTGGGAATTTCACTTCTAATTTATATTCATCAAATATACGGCAGTTGAATCATTCTATTTTAAGCTTTTACAAATGATTTGTATCTAAGAGTATAGTAATTTTATTTTTACTTCTTATTATCGATGATCGGTTCATTTGTTATTATTTCATAGTTAAACTGAGAAGTATTTTCTATTCTAATTGGGTTCAGGTTTATTGCGCGCTAACTCACCCCTCCAGATATCATCTCTTATTTCGCTTACACTCCTTTGCCAATATCGTTCTTGTCGGACTGTCCCATTTATACTCTCCATTACAAATAAATATTTGAAGTTTTTAAATTTAATAACCAATATTTAATTTAATTCTTATTAAATTAACATGACTAAATAATATATATATATATATTATTAACTAAACTTTTATATCGTTTGATACCGAAATAAGTATCGTATATATCTATTATTTGGCTAAATAGGTGCAATCATATATATAAAAAATCTTGAATTTTCATAAAAATTAAATGGTATAATAATATATTATGATATGACATTAGCAGATATGAATTAAAAGAGACAAATGACTAGAAAATGTTAATATATTTGTATAATTAAATAATAAAGTTATTTGTTAAAAAAATAAGACAAAATATTTAAATAAATTTAATGTATTATAACAATTTAAATAAATAATTATTAAATATTACTGTATTGATAGTAAATAAAACAAATAAATATCTTGATAGCTCAATAAAGATGGTAAATAGTCTATGGTACGTATTTTGATTGATTATCATCTTTTCCATGATGAGATAAGTGTAGAAAGAGGATCGATACTAAATATATACATATATAGTATATAGTATATATGTATATATATATATAGTAAGTGGAAATCGAAATCAGAAGCAATTTCACTGGCAAGAGTAGGTGGGTTGGATGGATGGATGTATTGCTGGATTGGGAAAGGGGTTGGAAGGGGAATTGAGGAAGGGAGGGTGTCGCCTTGCTCTGCAATTTAAATGGGTATGGCGGCTTGCTTTGATCTCAGCACGCGGCCAGCCCCGAACCGGTCCTTCTACAGGGACAACGACAACAGCCACGACGACGACGACGTCGTCGTTGAGGGGGAACTCGATTTGGCATGCATCATCCTCCCCTTCACTCATACTTTTCATCGACATCCCCTTATCCCCTCCCACTCTCTCTCTCTCTCTCTGTCAGCTCCTTTGCTTTTTATCATCCCTCGATCCCACGAGGGTAAAACAAACATACACATCATTCGCGAATGCCCATCCATCCACCACCCCCACTGAACCGTCTTCCAAGGGGATTGAAAAAGGTCAAGCAGGGCCAGGCCGCCTCCCACAAACGACTACATTAGCATATCACTTCGTCAGTGTATATATAATACAACGTTTAATATAAAAAAGCCCTTTCAAGAGTGTTTTTATAATATTTTTTTTGTTTTTATTTTTTTATATTGATTTTTTTTAAATAAAACCCAAATTTATCAAAAAAAAATAAAAAAATATTAAAATACACATTACATTATTTTCATTTCCATTTTAAAACCAATATATATGATTCATAAATACCCGGATATTTTCATATTGGTATCTCGACGTCTCGATGCCAATATTCATTCTATTTTCAAGAGTTTTAGAAAGAGAATTTTAGAACTCTTTGACCAAGACGTATAGTATTTATAAAACTCTCTTCAAATTGAGGACTAAACCAATGTTTAATTGTAACCAACGAGAAAACAATCCAGAATTAACCAGTCATAAACTATATAGGGTGACCCAGCCAGTAGTTGAACGAATAAAGCCAGTTTACCACGGATCCTGTTGTAAGTTCTATACTATTAGCCTTAAAACTAAGCTAATGGATTTTTAACAAAGCTTTATTATTGTAGTTATTAAAAAAAATATTAAACAGTGCTTAACTGAAAAATAAAAAGCAAAAAAAAATTCACAACATATTTTATGATTTTTTCCCAGTGGTTGAACAGACATGTCCAGTTTCTGAACGCTCGATATTCCAGTAATTGAACACCCGTTATTTCATAGTTTTTTTTATTTTAAGTTTAGGAACACATCCAAAACGACTTAACAAATATCTAGGCCTATAGCTTGAGCACTCATAACACAATACAAGGCTGATTCACATTCCAAACATTGCTCAATGTTTAAATTATAATAATAATAATAACAATAATACATATATTTATTTATTTATTTATTTCAAACAAACACCAATCGGCAATATACATATAAGATACAAAATTAAAAATATTTTTAAAATTGAATTCAAATTGCTTTGAAGTTGTTACGTAAGGTAAGCGTCGCCTTGTGAAGATTCATGTGGACATAATATAGCGACGGCAAATGCAGGACTGACTTCAGTCCCTACGACTTTAGGCGAGTCCGTTTGTCTTGAATGCTGAAGGTGAGGCATCAAAATTATGATTAATTTCGGGCTCTTTTTCAATACACAAAGGCCATTTGTCTGAGTTTCATTAAGACATTTGCTCCGAAGCCTTTTCCAAAACTGAAACAGTTCACGGGCCTCAATATTACCCTCCCACTCTTCCCCTGCACTTTTCTAAATTCTTCAGGCCTACCCTTGGGGAAGAGGGATTCAAGGTATAAGAGGGATTGAACATTCAGTCTGGTGATCTTCGATGCCGGGCACCGTTCACCACTGTTCAATTACTGGAATTTGTGCATTTTAACAGTGCCATTAGTTGAATAGTCAGTTTAGAGCTCTAAAAAATAAAAAATATCTATACCTTAATATCATGCTTCAAAATGTAGTCCTTTAGCTTTAATTTAAGACCAATTCGGTAAAAATATCTCTAAAAATGACTAGGATGCACGTGGATTACTTTTACTTACCGTATTTTCAGTAGACTAGTCGTGAATGCAAAAACAAGCATTTCATTTGAGAAAAAAAATAATATCTCTGAGTACTTAAGTCACGTGCAGCAGACGATAGGTGTTTCAGTTGTGACAACATAACAACTTAAATATAAAATAAAATTTCACGTTCCAAGCATGTTTCCTCTTGAGATTTTGGCGGATTTTTGGTAATTTGTTCAACTACTGGAAGGGGTTCAACTACTGGCTGGGTCACCCTATCTATAAATAGATTGATTTTAAGAGTAACCCTTCGCTTTATCATTAATCCGAGGGTCATCAAAGAATAAATTTATAAATGTATTATACTTATATAGATTTATTTAAATTAACCAGGTATCTATCTATATAAGTACATATGTCCTTGTGAATCGGTTGTAGATATCTGAAGTGTATTAGTTAAATAGGTTATTTTTTTCTATTAATATCAATGACTTACCTTAAAAATATTTGTTAGTAACACGATTGAGATGTTTACATAATTTCCTGGAAAAATCAAATAGTATCCATTATAATGAACAATAAAACATATACAGGGTGCTTCAAAAAAATGTATACACACTTTAAACTATTGTAGTTTTGGAACTGTTTCAACGCTCTCCTAACAAATCTTCAAGGCAAGGAGCACTTGAAAGTGATGTAAGTGCTAGCAGCGTGCTACGCATTCTGAAGAGAGGCAAGAATCAGTAATTATTTCTTTGAGTTTCCAGCACGCTCTCCAGACCTTACATCACTGGATTTCTTCTTGTGGGGCACAGTAAAAGATGAGGTGTACAAACGTAAACCACGTAACCTAGACATTCTTTGGAATGAGATTCAAGCAGTGTGTAGAGAAATCTCATTGGACGTTTTGATACGATGTACAGAATCAGTGGTGACTCGTACTCAGAATTGTATTGATGCTGCAGGTCACCAATTTGAACAGTATTAACATTTGTTATTTATGTTTCATTTACATTGGACTTTCAGCTTTCTATTTTCCTGAAATTTAACTTTGTAGAACGGTAAATAAATTTTCTATGGAAGTTCAAAGTGTGTATACATTTTTTTGAAGCACCCTGTAGATAAGTTATAATTATAATATTCCAAAATTTAAATCAAATTTAGAATTGGGGATTGTTTGTTATTATGTAGTAAAAAAAGACTTATTTTACCAAAATTATTAAAGAATACCAAAATGATAAGCTATAAAATAATTTTGTCGCCACCAGTACTATTATATACAATTAGATCTACATATATATGTAATACTTACTCTCTGTTTTAGAAATTGTAAGGTTATATTTACTTAAAATTGACTGGGCCCATTACTATGAAATTAAATCACCAAATTCTTACATGACATTATTTGGTTTATACATTTTATCAATATCTAATCAAAATAAAAACAGAAATTAATTTATAAAAATTTATTTAAAACCTCTTACTAATAGGCCTTTTTTATGCTACACAAGAAATTTCCTAATGAATATAGATATGTACATAAAAAATAATTCTCTTTATTTTTTAGTCTTTAATAAATAAAAGTTATCAAAAAAAAATCGCAATACTAAAAATTTATATTTATTCTTAATAGCAATCTTTCTTTTTTTCATGAAAAATTTATAATAGAATAATTTTTACCGACCGACGATAGTAAGGGAGGTATTGTTTTCACACCAAATTTCACATGTGGAGATTTTTACATATCTCCACGAATCATGCATTTTCTTAACAGAAAAAAGTATTTTTAGCATGATGTCTGTCCGTCCGTATAGATGTGTACAGCCTGAACGGCTTAACGGATTTTGATGAAATTTGGTATATTTACTTAATGCATCAGTGGGATGAATTGATCAACTTTTGGTACAAATCCGGAAACCGGAAGTGGTAGTATTAGCGATCGACGATAGGAAGGGAAGGGTTATTTTCACACCAAATTTCACATGAGGAGATTTTTTTACATATCACCAAGAATGTATTGGTTTTATCCTCGGGAAAAATCATCTTCATTATGTTTTTCTTAATTTAAAATTATATGACGTCACCCAGCCCTTCATGACGTCACAGCCTCGGGTAACGCCGGTTAACGCCGGCTACTTCAGCTAAGTATATATTATAAATAAAATAAAATTAAAAATATTTATGTTCTATCCATATCTGTTTTTTATTACATTAATAGATATATTAAAATTATTTGAAATTGTTTCTGTAGCTGGAAATTAATTTACTTCAAACCGTCGGTCGGTTCGGATCTGGCCACAGGTCAACTTATTGTATATAAAATAGATAATTTTTAAAAATAAAATTTAATATATTTTTTCTAATAATATTTTTGATTATTTTAATTAAATATATGTACGTAATTTTATTTAAAATATTATAATTAAATTTAATTTTAATAAAAATTGATTGATTTTGAAAATTTGCTATTCAAATAACATCGGATTGATTAATTGTATTAAAAAATTTACAAATATTTTGATTTTCTTAAAATAATATTATTTTTTATCAACATAAGCTCAATAGCACAGACCATTTAAAAGATAGATAGATAGATAAAAGATAATTAGACCACAGAAAACATTTAAAAAATAAAAATGATTAATAAATTTATTAAATTCACTATTTCTAACTTAAGCTATATATTTTACTCGTACATAAACATAATTTATTATGAAATATTATTAAATAATCTCTTAAATATATTTGTAAAATTAAAATTAAATTTTCTATATCAATAATTCTAGGAATTGCTAGGATCTTTTTTTGCCGTCATTGGCTGTATAGTGTATAATACACAGGTGTTCTTGCTCCGATTGGTCAGCATCGACTTTTACATAATGATCCATCACTTTTACGGGTAAGAATAGATTCAGGGTATTTGAAAATAACATCGAGTGTAGTAGTAATAATAGGCATCCACAAAAAACAAACAAACAAAATCCTGTGGCTTGAATGGGTGAAGAAAGATTAGCAAATTGGTAAACGACCAATATATAAACAATATGAAAATATTTTTTATTATTTTATATATTTATATGTGAGGAATTTCAGAGATGTTGAAATTACATAGAGACATGATTAGTAGGGGAGTTGTTGAAATGTGGTAGCTGTGACCAAGAGCTTTAGGGTTCAGTAACGTATTGATTATCTAATAACATAAAATAAAATAAACACAGAAAACGGAGGTGAAAATTTGTATATTTTATGGTTAAAAAAACAAATTAAAATTCTAAACATACAAATTCTATGTTGATATTTGTTAATAAGATGAGTTCAAAGAATAAAGTAATAATCAGATATTTTTATTTAATTCTCTCTTTATCCCAATAAATAATTATGAGAATTTTAAAAATGATCATAAAAATAATTAAAATATTATTACTATTGAAAAAATGTTTGTTATATGGACATTTTTTCTTAAGAAATTTCAATTTTGGTAAAAAAATAAAAAATAGAGATGGGGATAAT
This sequence comes from Labia minor, assembly GCA_963082975.1. Lineage (NCBI taxonomy): Eukaryota > Metazoa > Arthropoda > Insecta > Dermaptera > Spongiphoridae > Labia > Labia minor. The sequence goes on from OY720346.1 coordinate 30,981,265, forward strand.
ATTTATTCGATTCATTCAGTTGACATAAATCCCTAACTAAAACTACGATAGACACAAAGAAAAAAAGATGAGAATAGTTGATAGGAATTCAAATTATTAATTTAATACCTCCCCTTTCTCTCTTCGATCTCCGTATCCAGTTTAATTAACATTAAAGATAAAAATTTAAATGAAATTGAACAAAAAATAATATCTTCTTGAATGTCTAAAAAATATAATAATAATATAATCCAAAAGACTTTTCATTCCATTTAAAATATTTAATATTTTCTAATTATCATCAATTTCATAATTAATTATAATAAAAATGACATTATTCTGAACTTAAGAAAAATAGTTCAGAGCTTAGCAAGTTCAGAAAAAATATAAATAACAAAATATTTCGAGAATGATAGATTTAAAAAAAATTGAAAATTTTATCTATAAATAATAAACAGCACGATATTAATATCTTTATATTTATTTGAATAATAGTATCATTTTAATTAATTCTTTAACGAAAAACAAACAGAATTTATAATGAATATTTTATTATACAAATTAGTTAATTATTTATATATGTTAGTAAATCTTTATTTCTATATAAATAAATAATTATTTGAATAATCAATAATTATAATAATACTAATAATAATAATTATTATTATTATTAGTATTATAATAATTATTATTATTATTAGTATTATAATAATTATTATTATTATTAGTATTATAATAATTATTATTATTATTAGTATTATTATTAGTTAATTGACATTCCATTCAATATTGCATTGCATTCCAATCGGAATTTAATATTCCTCTATTGACTTGTAATAATTACTGCAAAGGGAACGAAGGTGGGATGAATGGTGAGTCGGGACCTTCTCCTTTTCTTATTGTTTATTTATACATTCATTATTGAGGTGGATGATAACCACAGAAACCACAATCGGAGCGACAAGAGTAAAATAGTTGACATCCCTTATAGATGGGGGATACTAATAAATATTGCATGGAATAAGTCTCACTCTCTCTTTCTATTCTACGTAAGTCTTTCTCTCTCTCTCTCCCCTCCCCTTTAAATAAAATAACAAAATTATTTAATATTTATAACATTTGGCATTTGAATTAATTAAAATGTGATAAGTCTTCATCCAATTTTTATGTTATAAATATATACAATACCTACATTTCTTTAAAAATGTTTTTGTATATATATATATATGCTATATAAATCTTTACAAAATAGGGGATTGAAATAAAATTTGATATATATAGGATTAGTATAATAATAGCAGGCATGCAGTGCGATATTTTTTGCTGATAAGAACAAACCAAAAAATGGCCACAAAATTTATTCCAAAAATAAAATAATATATAAAACCAGTTGAATATATTTAGTAGCTCCAAATATGGCTTTTCAATCGATATATAGAGAAGTTTAAATGTATTTGTTTCCTTTGACTATCCTCTTTTTAAATATATTTAATAAAAGGATTTAAGCATTAAAATAGTAAAATATTTTAAAAAAGTAAATTATTTAAGTTTTTAAACGTGGAGATCTGTCAAAAAATTTCAACATTATAAATCTTAAAAATGATTCATATGAGAATTTAGCTAAATTTAAATAAATATATAAACAAGTCAAATTATTCGAAAAAAATAAAGAAAATGGAAATGAAAAATATTCACAATACAGTAAAACCCCGGCTATTCCGTTAATTGATAAATGTTTAATTATAAGAAATATAAAAAATAAAAATAAAAAATTTATAAATTATTTATAATTATATATATACTTATTATATTATAAAAATTTATTATAAAAAATATATTTTTGATTAACATGTTGCTTATATAGTAGGCGTTATTGGTCTATGCTGCCCTCTTACGTGCGGTATATATTTTATTTAATAATAATTTGTTCTTATACTACCACACATCCAGCTCCCTCCCACCTCGCATACATTCCCTTTAAAATTTGTTATATTATTCTGAGCATTAATATCGTTGCATCTCTTCCTGTAGTCATTTATCTAATCACTTAAATGCCCATATGTGAGGATGCTATGATACGAACTATTTTGGAATACAAATGTTTTAGTTGTTAGGGGGTCGAAAAAATAATGACATTGTTTTTCAATAAAATTCGATCCAATTATTCTATTGATTATTTATCTTATATATAAAATTCTCGTGTCACAAAACTTTGAAATCATACTCCTCCCAAACGGCTGGACCGATTCTTATGAAATTTTTTATGTATATTCAGTAGGTCTCAGGGCAAGTCAGACTTCCTTTAGAAAACCGCTAATTGGTAAGGTGTGTCCAGGAAATGCTAATTAATTAAAAATAGTTTAGTTACCATACTAGCTCATAGAGGCGCTGGTGGCGATAATTTGACATCATATATATATCCTGATAGGAGTCTTCAAATATAAGTGGTTCGTAGGTGAACGGTCTAAGGCGTTGACTTATGACTTTGTACTTTCGGTTCGAAACTAGCATAGGCACATTTTTTTTAAGTATTATATATTTTTTTTACAAATTTATTAATTTTTATTATTTTAATATTTTATTAAATTAAATTTTATTATTAAATTTTATTTTATTAAATTATAATATTAAATTTTATTTTATTAAATTAATAATTATGTCAATTAATTTTTTCTGCATAAATAAACATAAATAAATAAATAAATAAATAAACATATATAAAATATATACTATATAAAATTTGAATTTTCATTCATTCATTTAAAATGATATTAAAATATTCCTTTGAAATATAATAAATAATTAAATTAATCCCTACTAGGTCCTCGGGGGGGGGGGGGGGGGGTAACTTTCTTTTTTTGGAAAAACGCATATTGCCATCCCCAGCTCGACTATCTATATATATAAAAAAGGTTTTTGTCTGCATATTGCTCAGAATTTAAAAATTATTATATTTCACTTTTTATTTTAAATTCTAATATTTAAATATCAATTAAATTAAATAATTTATTCTAAAAGTTGTCATTTAAATTTATTTAATAAAATATTTAGATCATATTTAACTTAATTTTTATTTATTCTTTCTATATAATTGAATATTTCTTCTTTTCTATTTGAAAGTGAAAGCTTAAAAAAACTGAATATATTATTTTTAAACTTTTATCAATACAAAAATATTTTCAAAACGTAAATTAAAATAACTAAATTATATTATTTTTGATTTTGTATCAATTATTATTACAAATATATTTTAAGTGCAAAAATGATTTCTTGGTTAATTAAAATATGTTTTTTAGACAAATGATATTACGAGATGTTTTAAATTTATGTCTTTTTTATATTGAGTATTTTTTTTTTAAAATTAAAATTTGTTTTAAATCAAAATTATTGTATTCTATTATATTTTTTTATTAATAGGCTTCTTTTTTTATTTTTAATTTTTAATAAATTCTCTTTTTTGATATGATATTAAAAAAAATAATATTCAATTGTATTTAAATTTAAAAATTAGAATATTTGAATTTTTTTAAATTTTAACACATGTAATCAATCATATGGATAACGAATGGAACATTTTGAAAATCAAGTTGGTATTAAATTCAGAAAAAAATACTGATATATAGAATATAATAGACCATTCGAATATAATTTAAAACTATTTATCTCCTTTTATTTTAAATTTAAAATAAGTTGACCTGTGGCCAGGTCCGAACCGACCGACTGTTTGAAATAAATTAATTTCCAGCTACAGAAACAATTTCAAATAATTTTAATATATCTATTAATGTAATAAAAAACAGATATGGATACATAAATAATAAATATAAACATTTTTAATTTTATTTTATTTATAATATATATGCAAGACCAGGCTGTGACGTCATGAATGACTGGATGACCTCATATAATTTTAAATCAAGAAAAAACTAATAAATATGATTTTTCTCGAGGATAAAACCAATACAAAGTGCATGATTCGTGGTGATATATAAAAAAATCTCCTTTGGTGTGAAAATAACCCTTTCCTTCCTATCGTCGATCGCTAATACTACCACTTCCGGTTTCCGGAATTGCAAAAGTTGATCAATTCATCCCACTGATGCATTAAGTAAATATACCAAATTTCATCAAAATCGGTTGAGCCGTTCAGGCTGTACACATCTATACGGACGGACGGACAGACGGACAGACGGACGGACAGACATCATGCTAAAAATACTTTTTTCTGTTTAGAAAATGCATGATTCGTGGAGATATGTAAAAATCTCCACATGTGAAATTTGGTGTGAAAACAATACCTCCCTTACTATCGTCGGTCGGTAAAAAACGGAGTGTTAAGAAATTAAGATGCCTGGATAGGTAAATGGGCTGGAAGAGGAGGTAATTTATAATTTTCTTCTAATTCAGATTGAAATTAATGGTGATAAGAAAAAATATTTAGTAAAAAAAATCTATATACAAAATGTAGAATTTGAATATGTAGAAAAATTGAATGTAATCACGAAGGATAATAATATTTGAGAAGAATATATTTAAATCGAAGTTGTAATCGGGAAACGCCTGTTATCATGCAGTAAAGAGGCTTATCTCATCAAAATTATTATCAAAAGGAATCAAAATTAAAATATATAAACCAATTATTTTGCCTGTTGTATTATATGGGTGGGACGCAAGGTCTATGACCCTGGGAGATGAGAGTAGATCCAGAGTATTCTTTCCAGCATTTATTGGCCTAAGAAAGATGAGGTCACCGGGGAATGGCGGAGACTGCATATCGAGGAATTGCATGACCTCTATGCATCTTCAGAAATAGTTAGGGTTATAAAAGCGAAAAAGCTGCGATAGGCAGGGGACGCGGCTAGAATGGGAGAGGAAAAAGATTTTGGATTGGAAAACGTCCGCTTGGAAGACCAAGGACATGTAGGAAGGGACTTAAGAGAGATGGGACAAGGGCTCAGGAAAGGGACACTTGGAGAAATGTGGTTGCTGCGGCCTAGAACTTTCGAGTTCCTTAGAGTCACATAACTTATACAATAATAATATATATAATTAATTTAGTGATTAAATTAAAATGTATTTTAAATAAGAACACAAAAAGAAATGAATGTTTTATGTAATATACTGATTGAAACAAAATGGATGAAAACCTTTTACTCGGGGGGTACAGGGGGCGGAGCCCCCGTCTAGGTGCGGAGAGCGCCGAAGGCGCTCGGGGCAGCTAGTATTATAATAAAAATGTTGAAAACAGATATATTCAAAGGATAGACAAAAAGTGACTTTATAGTTTTCTTCCTTCCTTTTCTACCGACCGACTATAGTAAGGGAGGTATTGTTTTTGCACCAAATTTTACATAAGAAGATTTTATACATATCACCACGAATCATGCACTTTGTATTGGTTTTATTCTCGAGAAAAATCATTTTTATTAGTTTTTTTCTTAATTTAAAATTATATGACGTCATCCAGCCATTCATGACTTCACAGCCTAGTCTGTACAGCTTGAATGGCTCAACGGATTTTGATGAAATTTGGTATATTTACTTAATGCATCAGTATGATGAATTGATCAACTATTGGTGCAAATCCGGAAACCGGAAGTGGTAGTATTAGCGATCAACGATAGGAAGGGAAGGGTTATTTTGACACCAAATTTCACATGAGAAGATTTTTTACATATCACCACGAATCATGCACTTTGTGGTGGTTTTATTCTCGAGAAAAATCATCTTTATTAGTTTTTTTCTTAATTTAAAATTATATGACGTCATCCAACCATTCATGACGTCACAACCTGGTCTTACATATATATTATAAATAAAATAAAATTAAAAATATTTATGTTATAAGCCTATCTGTTTTTTATTACATTAATAGATATATTAAAATTATTTGAAATTGTTTCTGTAGCTGGAAATTAATTTCTTTCAAACCGTCGGTCGGTTCGGATCTGGCCACAGGTCAACTTATTTTTATTTATTCTTTTTCATATATTATTATTTTTTTAAAAAAGAGATTTTTAAATTTGGATGATAATGATCCATAATAATTATTCTTCGTTATTATCTTGTAATATTTCAAAAATATATTATAATATCAATTTCATTATTTTATATCGATGAATTTTCTTTTATCTTAATATTACGAAATTATATATAACAATTTATGAACATAATTGAGTTAAATGATTTCTTAGGAAATATAATAATATAATAATTTTATATAGAAATGTATTCAAGATAACAAAGATAAATGATATTAGAGAATGAGCTTTGATAAACTTTGAGAATACCTGATAGTTATTTATTTTTATAAAAACTATTCTAATCAAGATAAATAAGAAAATGTAATAAATATTACAATCAATTCAATTATTAATAAAATCTAATATTTATCCTAATTTTTCTTTAAACTTTTTACAAGCCTTCTTCCTTATATTATATATTCAATTATTTTTTACATACTCGTAATCCAAAATTTTTAACTTTGTCACATCTAACAAATTAGTTGGCTATTTTGTTTCTGAGATTTTTAATGATTAAATAAAAGACACTTAAATATATTAAATTAAATTATAAATAAAATTAAATTAAACATTAATAATTAAATGTCTTCTGAATTTTTTCAATTTACTCCGAAAAATGCGTTCGTTATCACCAAGACGAATGAGCAGCAAACCGCCTCTTGGCTATATGAATTGAAATGTTGAATTATGATTTTCTGAATTTAAAAAAAAAAATGATAAACCATTTAGAATTACACACAATAAATACATATGTATAAATTTTTTGTTTTATTATAATTTTAATTTCATATGGGCTATTTAACAACTTTTTTTCCAAATACAATACATACTGCTTTTAAATTTGAGTAAGATATTGATCCAGAAAACTTGAAATTAAATATTTTGGTTTTATAATTCATACAAATATTGAAGTATATAAATTTAATATTTAATTAAATGTAATATTATATTTTAATATTAACTTTTTTAAAAAAATGTACAATACTACTCGGCTCAATTGCAGAAGTCAACTTTCGGGCCATTTTTTCTAAAATACACCATAACTCTTTGGTATATTAGGATTAGGATCTTTGTAATATTAGGAATGTTAAATATATATAAAATTATTCTATCTTATAATATTAATTCAATAAAAGTTATATTTTTATTTTAAACATTCAAAATTAAATCCTTTTTGTAAAAGTGTAATGAATCCCAGGGACCAGAAAAATGATCAATACGGATTGCGTGATGGTCACCTTTCTTATGAGATTAAATTTTTTTTGTACATTTAGTGACTAATGGTTTATTACAAATTTCTGCAATAACAGGAAAGACATTATTTAAAATGAATTAAATATGTTGTCATACTTAGAAATGACCATTTTAGCACTTTAAGAATAAGAATAACGGGCCATTCTTTGATAACGGCATAACAAAACCCATGACCTAGATCAACTAGTCCCTTTTCTCCTTTTGTTACACCCTGCGACAAATTCTAGTTTTCTTCTAAATTTAATGCTTCTTTTGATTTTTTTTCTTTATTTTTTTGAAAATAAATCTTTGTTCATTTTTCAGTTATAACGGGATATTTTTTCATTTAATAGAGAGTTGAGTATTTTATCCATTTACCCCATCTACGATAATTTGTCAACAATTTGTTCACAATAAATAATCTATTGTATATATATATAACATATTTAATTATTTAAAAATCAAAAAGGTTGGGTTGGGCAGGTTATTAGCAAGAATGGATAATAGACTAGGGAACAATATATATGTGGGGCACCAATTGGGAAACATCCTGATGGAAAAGTAAGGGCGTGGTGGGAGGATAATGTAATGAAGTGACGTGAGAGAGATGCGTATACTTCAGGATAAGGGTACTTGGAGGAATGTGGTTGCTGAAACCAAGAACTTTCTAGTTCCACACAGCCACAGAGAAATAGATAGGTAGATAATTATTTTAAAAAAAAACATCTCTTTCATATTACTTTTATAATTAATTATAATGACAATTTATAATTATAATGTTGATTATTAATAATTAAATAATAATAATATGTATGTGGCTATTTATACATACAGTATGTATACGCAATTGGATATTTATACATACCATATGTATAAGAAATTAGCTATTTGTAGTTACGTTTAACGTACTAACTAACCAAAAAGTTTATAATAATATTATATTATATTTAATTTGAAATCTATTAAGTCAATGTTTACTATTATTTTTATTAATTATATCAACTATTCTATTATACTAATAAATATTATTCATAGAAGAGTTCTCAAAGCGATTTTTATTAATAAACTCATATTTGTATATTCACTTGAAAAAGTAAGCAATGAGAAATGAATGAATTGAAATGTTGAATAGTGATACATTTTATATTAATTTTAATTTCTATTAAATCAATGTTTATTATTTTTTTTATTAATTATATCAATATTATTTATATTTTTATTAAAAACAAATTGTCATTGGTATCTATTTGAATTGTAAAAATCAACTGTAGTTTAAAATATGTATGCATAAATAGCTAATTTATTATACATACTGTATGTATAAATAGCCACATCCTAATAATATAGTGGTTCCCAAACTTTTTTGTCCAAGCACCCCCTTTCCAGATAAAACTTTACTCAGCGCCCCCTTGGAAATTGGACTATTTTTAATTTTATTAACAATTAAACAGACAGATAAATGTACCTATTTGCAAAATATTATAAATAAAGGTGTAAATTAGAAACATTGAATGTATGTATCTATTTATTGATCTTAGAATAGAAAAATAATATACAAGTAATTTTCCCTAAATGCACCTGTGACCATCATCGCCCCGCTTGGATTGCTTCAACGTCCACGAGGAGGCGGGAGCGCCCACTTTGGGAATCACTGATCTATTATATATAAAATATAAGGAAAAAAATTATAATTAAATCAATTCATTATTTGAATTCCAACTAGAAAATTAATTAAATTTAAAATTTAGATTTAAAATATATATGTAAATATTGACTATATGTGAGATCGAAAATCAAAAATCAAAATGAAATCAATAATAATCTTCATCAGTCAAATCTTTTTAAAAAAAATTACAAATTGTATGTTTCTAATAACGAGTGATGGAAATACCGGAGTTCTATTGTATGGTATACTTAGTTATTTATTGTTTTAATCTTATTAATAAAGATTAAGTTAATAAAAAAGAAATACTTTGCCTACAGTTTAGATAGTATTTATTCGACTCAAGATTGCAACGGAAAAACACATTTCATGTCCAATAAACATAGGCCCACATGATGTGATATGTATATCTTTGTATTTGTGACTGCGTTTGACTCAAATTAATATTTTATTTATATCATTGATTATATATATACTATTTTGTAATTTTCTTAAAAATGCCTCAAACAAATTAAATTAAATTCGCTTCATCAATGTCAAATGACATTATCTTTAATATAATTAAAATTTGTCCACTTTGAAGTACTTTGAGAGGGCGTAAAAGTCATTTTTTTAAATTGGCTCTCTCTAAAGTACATATTTTTAATTTTTTTTATTTCATATATAAAACCTCCTCATATTCTGATTAATAATACTAAAAGATGAATATAAATGAATTTTTTAATTAACATGAGAAGACATAGGTAAACAGGTGAATAACAGGTGTACAGGTAAAAAAGTCAAATTCATCAAATATTAGAAAAAACTGTCAAAACAAACTCAAGCACTGATTCATAGCTGAAACATCATAGCAGCCGGAGTTTCGGGTTTTTCTATCGGTTTCAATTCAACAACTTAGGGGTACCGTACTACCCCGTTACGCTCTATTAACCTGCACTATTCCGAATTTCGTTATGGCCTTGAAAACTACCCCCATGATTTTTATGAAATTTAAAATTAATATTTTTAACTTTTTTCTTAAGCAGTATTTTTGAGATGAATGTAATTTTTTAAATTAATCAAATAAATGATATGTAAATATTGATTAATTAAAACTTCATTATCATTTAAATTTTATTAATTAGTGCCTGGTTTTCTTTGAAGAACATACCTTCTCATAAAAGTTTTAATTTTTATTACTCATACTAGGAACACCTTCCTTTATATATTAAGTATAAAACTCTTGATATAGAATTACAAATTAATTAGACATTTGGCAAACAATTTATATGATTAAATATTTATATTTACTTGTATTTATTTATAATTTCGAGTGAAAGAAAATACTACTAAAAGACACACTATATATATATATATATATATATTATATATAATTTAAATAGTATTTATATTTGATTTACAAACCGATAGGGTTCTTTTTAAATCAATACTTATTCATTAAAAAGCAAATCTCATTAATAATTTATTTATTTATTTTCTCTTATCATAGATATATTTTATAAAATAAATATTAAATATAATTTATTTTATCTTTACTATTTTAATATTAGATCTAATTAAATAAATATATAAATTTATTATTTTTGATAAATTATATTATATTAATATTATTCACGAAATATATTAGATCTTCTAGTTAATTAAGAATAAAATTAAGAATAATAATTAATAATATATATATATAATTAATATGATTAACAATAAAGAATTAAAATTAAAAGTTAAGATATATCATTAAAAAATTATAATCACCAATTGTTCTTAATTTTACCATTGCAGAGAGTGCACCAGCCAAGTCAACAATAATTATACAAGATTTTATAAAATTAATACTCAAATATTATACAAATAAATATAAAGAACCCACTTAAATTGCATAAACCAATTAGTTAGGGATATTGCGCAAATGTTGACTTGTTTGTTTTTATTCATTTTAGTGGGTGCTATTTTAAGAAAAAAGCTATATATAGTAGCTACATATTAGTCCTAAGTACTATTAACACCTATAATCATGACATAATAGGTATTAGTGTTTAAGATTTGGCGAAACCCCCAATTGTGCGTCAAGTCCCTCGGTTTTACCTTATATTAATTGTGTTACCGCTACTTGAGAGACATGAATCAAACTAGTATCTTCTTTCTCATCTTTATTTTCACTAATTTCTCCTTATATTTTCTTCACACCAATCGCCAAAAGTTGAATTAGAAAAATTATATTTTTATAATTTTTGAATTGGGTGACCCAGACCACGACGTGATCAAAATGCCATTTTTTGATTATCAAAGTAAGGATCCAGACGTGATAAATTTATGATTACGAACTATAATTAATAATTTTTACATAATATAAAATAATATTTTTTAAATTATTTATTATAATAATCATAATTTTATTTTTAATTATTATTAGCTTGTTATCTCGTTTACAGTGGTCACTTGAGCCTCCCTGAATACCCTCCTCTTTGTTTTTTACAGTACTTTTGATAATGTTCTATTTCGCGTATATCTTATATTTTTGTTTTTATTTATTTTAAATTTTGAATTGTACTTTTCGATTTTAAAACCATATTTTTATAATAAAAAAAAGAGATATTTATTTTTAATTAGATCATTAGAGACGATTCTAAAACCACAGGTAGTTAATATCTCTCATTTGTCAATAAATCCCTAATCAAAATTTAAAGAATTTATCAATATTATTTTAGTTTTCATTATTCTTTTTTGAATTTTTAAATTATTGATTATGTACACCCGACGTCTCTTTTCTTTTTTGAATTTGTTTTTTTAATTAGTACACTTTTTATCATAATTAAGATTTATATCAAAATTTAAAATTTACCCAATTTTAAAGTGAATTTTTTTTAATAGGCCCATTAGAATCTTTCAAAAACTTAATTTTTAATTTTAGTGACATCTTCAACAGTCTTACCATTTATTTTAAACTAGCTGCTCAGAGCGCCTTCGGCGCTCTTCACACCTAGACGGGGGCTCCGCCCCCTGTACCCCCGAGTGGTACATAGTATTTGGTGGTTGAAAGTAGTAAAAGGTTTTCATCCATTTTGTTTCAATCAGTATATTACATAAAACATTCATTTCTTTTTGTGTTCTTATTTAAAAAATATATTTTAATTTAATCACTATATTAATTATATATATTATTATTGTATATGTTATATCTATCTACCTATGTGGCTCAAAGATACTCGAAAGTTCTTAGCCGCAACAACCACATTTCTCCAAGTGTCCCTATCCTGAGCCCTTGTTCCATCTCTCTTACGTCCCTTCCTACGCGTCATTGGTTTTCCAAGCGGACGTTTTCCAATCGGTCTTCCCACCAATATCTTTTTCCTCTCCCATTCTAGCCACGTGCCCTGCCTATCGCAGCTTTTTCCCTTTTATAACCCTAACTATTTCTGAAGATGCAGAGAGACCATGCAATTTCTTGTTATGCTGTCTCCCCCATTCCCCGGTGACCTCATCTTTCTTTGGCCAATAAATGCAGGGAAGAATCCTATTCTCAAACACTCTGAATCTACTCTCATCTCCCAGGGTCATAGACCATGCCTCCCACCCATATAATGCAACAGGCAAAATAATTTTTTTATATATTCCCTTTGATAATAATTTTGAAGAGATAAGCCTCTTTATTGCAAGATAACAGGCGTTTCCCGATTGCAACCCCGATTTAAATTCTTCTCAAATATTATTATCCTTCGTGATTACATTCAATTTTTCTACATATTCAAATTCTACATTTTGTATCTTAAGATTTTGTATGTCAATACTCTTCCTCTTTGTTACTAAATATTTTTTCTTATCACTATTAATTTCAAACCTCCATTAATTTTTCCTCGCTATCTGCAATTGCAATTTCCTAATCTCCTATTATATTTAAGTCGTCTGGGTAACCTAACATTTTACAATTTATTTCTTCATCTTATTTTTTCTTTACTACCTTCAAGACAAATTTGAAGATCAAAATTTGAAAAAGTTTATGCTGATCTATATTGAGTCATGTGTATGTTTTACTAAAGTCTACAAATAATTAGTGAACAGAAATATTGAATTCGCAGTTTTTTTCCTAATATCTGTTATAATGAAAATATCTTAATTAATGTTGATCGATTTGGCCTGAACCCGCAATGATATCTCCTAATATTTCCTCCGCTTATGGTTCTTAAGTATTTTCTATGTTATAATAGTGAAATAGAGTAATATTTCTTGATCATTACATTTTGATATTTTATTTTCATTGCTAGATTATTATTGAATATTTTTAATTATAATAAAACTTGAGAAAATGCAAAAATAGAGACTTGAGACAATTTATAAAAATTAACGGTATAAAACTATAGATAAATTACCAATATATACATTCATTAATAGTATTAATTTAAATTAATTGATTTATTTGTTTTTTTATTATTAAGTTCATTTATTAATTTTTTTAGATCATAGTTATTTTCCTCCCTTAAAATAAACTTATCTAATTCTGGTGGTGCTAGGGGATTTGAAAATTATTCGTCGCAATATGAAGATTTCGCTTACAGTTTCTGTCATGTCCGACCTCCGTCCAACAGTTATTTTCTGTCAAGTTTTTTGCTTCTCTTAATCATGTGATCTATATATTTAATTTTTTTTGATTCATTATAATAAAATTTAAACAAATAAAAATTTTTACTTTGTTAATTTATATAAATTTCAATATAAACTGATTGTGAGTGATACGATTAGCCAATACTCTGAATAATTTGTGTACAAAAATATTGAATTTTCTTTGCGAGATTTGATATAATGTTGTACGATTTGTCCTAAATCTTAATTAGAAGAAAATTATAAATTGCCTCCTTTTCCAGCTCAATTCATTTACCCACCCATGTTGCATATGGCATCTAAATTTCTTAAAACTCCGTTTTTTTAATTTAAAATAGAAGGAGAGAAAGAGTTTTAAATTATATTCGAATAGTCTATATATTCTATATATCAGTATTTTTTTTCTGAATTTAATAGCAAGTTGATTTTAAAAATTTTCCATTCTTAATGCATATGATTGATTACATGTGTTAAAATTTAAAAAAATTCAAATATTCTAATTTTTATATTTATATACAATTTAATATTATTTTTTATTAATATCATATCAAAAAAAAGAGAATTTATTAAAATTAAAAATAAAAAAAGAAGCCTATTAATAAAAAATTGAATGGTGATTTAAATATTTTATTAAATTAATTAAAATGAGACCTTTTAGAATAAATTATTTAATTGAAATGATATTTAAATATAAGAATTTAAAAAAATATTATATTCTTTGTTTGGCAATTGTTATTTAATTATGTGCAACATGATTCGACTTGCACAGAGCATCGTTATTTTTTATTAATATCACATAATAAAAATGAATCTTTTAAACATAATAAATAAAAAAGACATTTTAATAAATTTAAAAAATATACCCAATTTAAAAATGTCAAAAATTTAAAACAACTTTATATCATCATATTTTAATTTTTATATAATATATATATATATATATATATAGTTAATTAATAATAGAGTAATTAAATTAAAATAAAAAACAAAGATAATATAATTCAGTCATTTTAATTCAGGTTAAATAATATTTTTTTTTATTATTCAATGATAAAATTTATATATTATTATATATATATTATAGAAAAGAAGAAATATTCAATTAAATAAAAAATAAAGATAAAAATATGATCTAATAAATATTTTAATTAAATTGAGAACTTTTAGAATAAATTATTTAATTGAATTGATATTTGTATATTAGAATTTAAAATAAAGTGAAATATTATAATAATTCTTTGATTGGGAATAGCTATGATAATTCATTGTTTGAAATGATTCCGCTAGGCCGGCAGTGAGCCGCGAGCTGCTCTTGAATGAACAACACGGAGAATTATATAAACTTTAAAAAATTAATTTCTGCGGTTATTGATAAGATATTAATAAAATGTATAGCCTATGTTACTCTAGAGGTATATAAGAATATTGTGATGTAATTTCAAAGAAATCGGTTCAGCCAATTCTGAGTCTATAAAATAGTAATTTTCCGGACAGACAGACAGACAGACAGACAGACAGACAGACAGACAGACAGACAGACAGACAGACGTGAAAAATTCTAAAGTCACTTTTGGATTCTAGAGGTCATGAAACGCGAAGATATGCAAAAATTTTTAAATTCTGAGCAATGTGCAGACAAAAACCTTTTTTTATATATATAGATTATAGAAAAGAAGAAATATTCAATTAAATAAAAAATAATTTAAGATAAAAATATGATCTAATAAATATTTTAATTAAATTGAGAACTTTTAGAATAAATTATTTAATTGAATTGATATTTGTATATTAGAATTTAAAATAAAAAGGGAAATATTATAATAATTCTTCGATTGGGAATCTCTATGATAATTCATTGTTTGAAATGATTCCGCTAGGCCGACAGTGAGCCGCGAGCTGCTCTTGAATGAACAACACGGAGAATTATATAAACTTTAAAAAATTAATTTCTGCGGTTATTGATAAGATATTAATAAAATTTATAGCCTATGTTACTCTAGAGGTATATAAGAATATTGTGATGTAATTTCAAAGAAATCGGTTCAGCCAATTCTGAGTCTATAAAATAGTAATTTTCCGGACAGACAGACAGACAGACAGACAGACAGACAGACAGACGTGAAAAATTCTAAAGTCACTTTTGGATTCTAGAGGTCATGAAACGCGAAGATATGCAAAAAATTTTAAATTCTGAGCAATGTGCAGACAAAAACCTTTTTTTATATATATAGATAATATAATTAATTTAAATCTATATATATAAAAAAAGGTTTTTGTCTGCACATTGCTCAGAATTTATAGATATATATAGATATATATAGATAATATAATTAATTTAAATCTATATATATAAAAAAAGGTTTTTGTCTGCACATTGCTCAGAATTTAAAATTTTTTGCATATCTTCGCGTTTCATGACCTCTAGAATCCAAAAGTGACTTTAGAATTTTTCACGTCTGTCTGTCTGTCTGTCTGTCTGTCTGTCTGTCTGTCTGTCTGTCCGGAAAATTACTATTTTATAGACTCAGAATTGGCTGAACCGATTTCTATGAAATTACATCACAATATTCTTATATACCCCTAGAGTAACATAGGCTATAAATTTTATTTATATGTCAACAATAACCGCAGAAATTAATTTTTTAAAGTTTATATAATTCTCCGTGTTGTTCATTCAAGAGCAGCTCGCGGCTCACTGTCGGCCTAGCGGAATCATTTCAAACAATGAATTATCATAGCTATTCCCAATCAAAGAATTATTATAATATTTCCCTTTTTATTTTAAATTCTAATATTCAAATATCAATTCAATTAGATAATTTATTCTAAAAGTTCCCATTTTAATTAATTTAATAAAATATTTAGATCATATTTATATTAACTTAATTTTTATTTATTCTTTCTATATATTTGAATATTTCTTCTTTTCTATATGAAAGTGAAAGGTTAAAAAATCTCGCTAAGAACATTCAATATTTCTATACACAAATTATTCAAAGTATTGGCAAAGCGTATCACACACAATCAGTTTAATTTGAAATTTTTATAAATTAACAAAGTGAAAATTTTTATTTGTTTAAATTTTATTTCAATGAATCAAAAAAATTAAATATATAGATCACGTGATTAAGCGAAGCAAGAAACTTGAGGGAAATAACTGTTGGACGGAGGTCGGACATGACAGAAACTGTAAGCGAAATCTTCATATTGCGACTAATAATTTTCAAATCCCCTACTAGCACCACAGAATTAGATAAGTTTCTTTTAAGGGAGGAAAATTACTATGATCTAAAAAAATTAATAAATGAACTTAATAATAAAAAAAAAATAAATAAATCAATTAATTTAAATTAATACTATTAATGAATGTATATATTGATAATTTATCTATAGTTTTATCTATAGTTTTATACCGTTAATTTTTATAAATTGTCTCAAGTCTCTATTTTTGCATTTTCTCAAGTTTCATTATAATTAAAAATATTCAATAATAATCTAACAATGAAAATAAAATATCAAAATGTAATGATTAAGATGTATTATAACATAGAAAATACTTAAGAACCATAGGCGGAGGAAATATTAGGAGATATCATTGCGGGTTCAGGCCAAATCGATCAACATTAATTAAGATATTATCATTATGACAGATATTAGGAAAAAAATCGCGAATTCAATATTTCTGTTCACTAATTATTTGTAGACTTTAGTAAAACATACGCATGACTCAATATAGATCAGCATAAACTTTTTCAAATTTTGATCTTCAAATTTGTCTTGAAGGTAGTAAAGAAAAAATAAGATACGGAAATCAATTGTAAAATATTAGGTTACCCAGACGACTTAAATATAATAGGAGATTCGGCAATTTCAATTACAGATAGCGAGGAAATATTAATGGAGGTTTGAAATTAATAGTGATAAGAAAAAATATTTAGTAACAAAGAGGAAGAGTATTAACATACAAAATCTTAAGATACAAAATGTAGAATTTGAATATGTTGAAAAATTGAATGTAATCACAAAGGGTAATAATATTTGAGAAGAATTTAAATCGGGGTTGCAATCGGGAAACGCCTGTTATCTTGCAATAAAGAGGTTTATCTCATCAAAATTATATCAAAGGGAATATATAAAAAAATTATTTTGCCTGTAGGATAGGATTATTCCCTGCATTTATTGGCCAAAGAAAGATGAGGTCACCGGGGAATGGGGGAGACTGCATAACAAGAAATTGCATGGCCTCTCTGCATCTTCAGAAATTGTTAGGATTATAAAAGGGAAAAAGCTGCGATAGGCAGGACACGTGGCTAGAATGGGAGAGGAAAAAGATATTGGTGGGGAGACCGATTGGAAAACGTCCGCTTGGAAAACCAATGACGCGTAGGAAGGGACGTAAGAGAGATGGGACAAGGGCTCAGGATAGGGACACTTGGAGAAATGTGGTTGTTGCGGCCAAGAACTTTCGAGTATCTTTGAGCCACATACATATATATACCATATACAATAATAAAATATATAATTAATTTACTGATTAAATAAAAATATATTTTAAATAAGAACACAAAAAGAAATGAATGTTTTATGAAATATATTGATTGAAACAAAATGGATGAAAACCTTTTACTACTTTCAACCAAATACTATGTACCACTCGGGGGTACAGGGGGCGGAGCCCCCGTCTAGGTGTGAAGAGCGCCGAAGGCGCTCTGAGCAGCTAGTCTTAAATCTAAGTAAATCTGGCAAGGTTAATAATCCCTCGACTTCAATTCACTTAAAACCATTAAGTTATTAAAAAAATTTTACAATTAATAAAATAATTATTCTAATTGAAATTTATGAGTGAGAAACAATTTAATTAAATGAATAAAATAATTTTGTGAGATATAGGTTTTTTTTTTTATTACAGGTGTTTTGGGAATATAATTTTCAGATTTCCTTTCAACTTTTTTTATTTGACCCTTGATAATTAATCTTATTATATCCATTTTAGACAACAACAAATTCTGAATTTTATTATTAAATCATAATTTTGGTGGTTTTTGTGAGTTTTGAATCTGCAACCCTAAGTTTTACCATTCATTTACGATTTCCTTCTAATTACGGAAATATTTTATATTTCTGTTAAACTATTTACCTTAAAATCACTGAAATCGGTTTCTTTATATAGATTTTTATTAAATATACCTATATATACATTCAGTTTTATAGAGATTGATATTCCTATGAATATCAATAATGTAAATGGTAATGAAGGTCGTATATATATTTTTCTTCAAATTGTGTTTTTTTTAATTACGAGTGGAAATCTGAATCTACTTACTTCTGGGATGTTTGTTTTTTTTTTTTTTTTTGTTTGAAATTGGAGAAGTATATTTTTTATATCTTTTTCCTCGAGTAATAACAATAATAATTTGAATGACAGGAATGTTAAATCATCCATAGAGAGATGTGGCTCGTGGCTTTTACCCGGGGCTGTACAACCCCTCTCGTTATCTCGCAAAGTCATCTGAGGCTTCCTTCTCTCTTCCCCCACCACATCCCCAGAGGCCCCACCGGTAAATAAGGGGTCCCGAACATTAGGGAACAATTTGAAAAGCTGTTTACAGGCGGGAGGCGGCCGGCCCATGGGGCGCCTATTCGAGGGTCGGTCAGACCCCTTCGGCTTTGCCTATTTAAATACAATCCAAATAAGAGAGCTCGCCTACTTGAGCTATTCCAAACATCTCTTTTGGGTGTGAATTTGCTAATAAAATGGGAAAATAACATGTTTTAGATGTGGAGGGGGAAGTGAGGGTATTCTCTCTTTTCGAATCATTTACACAAAACTAAACACCGCTAGTAGATATAGTATCGTCTCATATTCAATTTTATTTAATAAAAGAGGAATAAAAATAGAACGATTCAAATTTCGATTTATAAAAAAAAAATAAAATATAAACTTGATGATTTTCAATGAAATATTAAAGAAGAAATGGTTTTGAATGGTGGGGGGATATCAATCCCTTTTTCTGCCCCTTCCTTTCTCTCTATTCATATCTAATGGGGATTGAAGGATTTTCAAATGATCATTCAACCTGTCTGTGTTAAGATTCTCTCTCTAAAGGGGATATAAGGATAATAAGGGGTGATAGAGACGGAACTTGACGGGGATATTAAACAGGAAATTTTAAAATATTATTTGTCGAAAATTTATTTTAATTAATTTACAAAATACATTTTAATCTATCTAACAAATTTCTAGTCGATTCTTATTTATTGACAATTCAACTCCATCCGATTTAGTTTCTTTTCCCATAAATTCTAACCAAAGGTCATTTTATTTCCGAATTGATTTCTCTAGAAATCAAACTTTTCTTTGTACCTTTTCACACACACACATATATCTATTGTTGTGTGTCCCTCTCAACAAAACATCTTAGACAATACTTCACCTGAGAATGCACATACACAGATGTCAATCAATTTATACGTATAGGAAATATCACCGATTCCCCAAGGATCTTCTATTTTTTTGCCATCTAAAAGGATTTCAAAAAATACTTATTAACTTTTTTTAAAAAAAAATATTTCATTATTTATGTACTTTCAACGATTCAATCAAGCTGAAATTCAGCAGTTTCAGCAGTTTTATACAATTTTCAATCATGTGATAAACTATCAAATATATATTTTTATTTTTACCGTCACTTTAGAGGAAAAAAATCAAAACGTCGTAGGTAATGACCCTCTTCCGGTTGAGTTTCATTTCATAAAAAGTTGATAGAATACTACGAATTTTGAATAATTACCGTATACCAAATTTTATTTTTCTAGATCAAACCGTTTTTGCATAATCTTGTCTACATATACACACACACACACAGAGAGACAATTTTCTCAACCTTACAATTAGTGAAAATGATTCAGGAACCTTCAAAATGTATAAAAACATCAAAATCTCGACATCGAAAATTTTCGTGATCGCAATACTATCTCTGGCGAGATTGTAAAAATATTACTCACCGTCCCCTGGAAATGAATGTTTTTTTTTATAAATTTTATTATTGTTAACATTGATGTTTGAAACTATACATTGATATCAGACTAGAAAGGTAATATAATTTTCCCCAAACCCTGCTCTATTGTTGCAGGTCCTACTTGGGGTCAGTTTCGCCCACGTTGGGAATCATTGTGATTTAGATTATTTTAATATTTGAACAGTATAAGTTAAACAAAAGCTAAGATTATTGTTTTGTTGTATTTTTACTTTGATTTATTACTATATAGGTAGAAAAAAACGAGAATTCTTTTCTGTGACATTTTAACAATGATTATAATAGGTAAACAACGATTCCGACCACACATGTTTGAACATTTGAGTAGGCCAGGGTACGAAACCTTTGTGTAACGATAGATTTTAAAAAAATAGCACACATTTGGTCCCTTTCGGTAGGGACAGTAACAATGTGTATTGTTTTTCACTTCAATTTTTTTTTTATTTTTTTACATTCATTTCTACCTGCAAATATATATATAAATCTAATATAGATTTAAATTCATAATAAGTTGACCTGTGGCCAGGTCCGAACCGACCGACTGTTTGAAATAAATTAATTTCCAGCTACAGAAACAATTTCAAATAATTTTAATATATCTATTAATGTAATAAAAACAGATATGGATACATAAATAATAAATATAAACATTTTTAATTTTATTTTATTTATAATATATATGCAAGACCAGGCTGTGACGTCATGAATGGCTGGATGACGTCATATAATTTTAAATCAAGAAAAAACTAATAAATATGATTTTTCTCGAGGATAAAACCAATACAAAGTGCATGATTCGTGGTGATATATAAAAAAATCTCCTTTGGTGTGAAAATAACCCTTTCCTTCCTATCGTCGATCGCTGATACTACCACTTCCGGTTTCCGGAATTGCACCAAAAGTTGATCAATTCATCCCACTGATGCATTAAGTAAATATACCAAATTTCATCAAAATCGGTTGAGCCGTTCAGGCTGTACACATCTATACGGACGGACGGACGGACGGACAGACGGACGGACAGACGGACGGACTGACGGACAGACGGACGGACGGACGGACGGACAGACATCATGCTAAAAATACTTTTTTCTGTTTAGAAAATGCATGATTCGTGGAGATATGTAAAAATCTCCACATGTGAAATTTGGTGTGAAAACAATACCTCCCTTACTATCGTCGGTCGGTAAAAATTTAATTATTTAACAAAGTCGATATCATTCAAATATGTATGTAATATTGAGAATATTGAACACCTTAAAAAATGAGTATATTAGTATAACAAAAGAGAACTTTTATAATTTTCACTTATCATTTCTTAAAAATGATCAAAAATTACGTCTAAATTTTATATTTTGTCTTTATAGGCAGAATATTTATTTTGTATTACACGCATTTCTTCTTCTTTTCTTTTTTTGCTTTGTCCACTTCGAAAGTGCGGTTGAACTTGTTGACCTGTGTTGATGGTGCTTTTTTATTCTTCCCCTCCCAAAACTCAGGAGGGTATATTTTCTAATGTTGATTTCTTCTAAATAAGTGATTTTTACCTTCTCAGAATTTATTAATTCAAACAATTTCTTTGCATATCCGGTATCTTCCATTCTATAGATGTGTCCATAGAATTTCTAGCGTCAGTATATCACTGAAGTTGTTGATCACTGTGTCCAATTCTTTGGTTTTTCTTTTCATCCATATACCGGGCCTAAGAATTTTTGGTTTTCTATTTCACCAATTTGAAAGTGACCTTCTATACATATATTTTAGTTTCGGAGACATGTAAATTTATTTAAAAGTATTGATATTATTTTATTTTATTTATTTAATTTTTTTTTTATATTTAATAATTTAAATTTAATATAAATGTATATATTCTTATTATTATTTTAATCCAATTCCATTTAAAAATATTTTTAATGAATATTTAAAAACCCATCCTGATGAGGGATTTAATCAAACGACTATAAAATAATAATATATAATTTGAAAATGGGGTTGTCCTGGACCTTTTTGAGGCCGGTGAGGAATTTTCCAAAGGAACAAACATGGCTAATAGGAAAGACAGGGGTCGGAGTGTTGAGAAGGGGAGGGGGAAATGGGGGAGTAGATCTTGTCTCTTTCTGAGGATCACCTTCATACCAGGGACTGGACTTGGACCCTCTTTTGTCCCACACCACTTGGCATTTTCATGGGCCTAAAAGGCCATGACCAATCACTCAAACCAGTAGCCTTCTACAAAAAAAAAAAAGAAAAAAAATAGAAAAGAAAAGTGCTTTAATTGGCCAAAATTATAGATTTTTCAACTAAATATAGTAGAATATTTATCCTTGTTGATGATGGGGACTCGGCGACCGAAACGAGTGGTGCCTCCACTAAAAGGCCTCATTCAATGTTTGCAAATAATTAGCGTAGAATGTAGAATGTAGCCACTCAACAAAGTTTGAAGTTGGCAAGAACAAACAAACCAAGCCAACCACATAGCGCTGACCGCTTCCCTCGCCATCCCCTCACTCTCAACCCAACCACCCCCTCTCTCTTCTCTTGCACTCACATATACATATACACACATTATTCTTCTCTCTCGCTTTTTTTTCGAAAAAGTTTTTTTTTTTGAAATTTGTATTTTTCATTTATTTTCTAGATATTGAATATACATTTGTATTTAAATTGCATAAGTGGCATTTATATAATAAACTAAATACCTATTCAGAATAAGTTTAAATCTCAAAAAAGTTACAATTTTTTAATTTTCAATGAAAAAAATTCTAAGTTTTGTGGGAGTAAAGTTATTGTAATCCCCAGTGACTATCGATATGCGGTTTTGGAGAGATCTCCACGTTTCAAACCACTCTGATTCCAAAAAAGTGGTTTTCCGGTTGAAGTGTGTGTGTGGAGTGTGTGGCACAAAATTTGAGAAAAAAATTCTGATCAAATGGTGAAACTGATAATAATCAAATTTTAAATATACGAATCTATTGGTGCCATAACGACCTGACAACATTTTTGCATAGATACGTACATAAATAAAAAATTAAATAAAATATCAAAAACGTGTTTTTTTTTGTATATTTCCAAAACTATAATAAATATATAAAATTTTACACGAAAATATTTATAGAAATTTTTTTATAGAATCTGTTATGAGAAAAATTTTGTCAGAGTTTAAATTACAAAAAATATGACTTATAGCTATGCTAACCTTAATTAATATTAATTAACTAATTAAAATATGATAATAGTTATTAATAATTAACATAAAAGATAATTAAAAAAATAAATAAATAAAAAATTTAAAAAATTGATTGAGATTTTATTATTATTATTATTAATATATTATTATTACAATATTTTCATATAACTTTAATTTGTGTATTTTGAGAGACAAGTGATCTGATTTGAATCAAAATGTTTAATAATAATTTTAAATATGAATAAAAACTAAAAGATAGAAATATTCAAGTGGATTATTAAATTCTTCCTATAAAGAATCAATTTGAATGTTAAATTTTATTTTTATATTTTTTAATAAAATTGATATTAATCTATGATTACTTATTTGTCTTTATAAAGATGGCACTTTAAAATAAATGATTCAATAATAATATTTTACTTGCTAAAGAATTTAACTATCTCTAAAATTTCTGGTCTTTGCATCTTATGTATGAATAGATAATTTAATTTATTCATCTTATCCTTTATATCTAAATGTATATATGTATAGGTATATATATATATGATAAGATGAATAAATTAAATTAGTCAAAAAGAAAAATAGGACTATAATTAAGGATACTAAAATTTTATAGCAATTTCATAATATAAATTAAATTTACTCTAATAATTATACTATATTATATATGTCGATCTTTTAATAATTAATATATTTTTTTTAAATCTTTTATATCTTGAATTAAAAATAATCCATTCAAATGTCTACCTAGGCGATTAATTATCTTTTCTTTAAAATAAGCGAAAAGTCCCAAGTATTTTACTTTACTAACCATTTACTTTGAATATTATAGACCTTAAAAATAGAGATTTTTTCCAGATTTCAATGAAATATTAAAAAAAAAAAATATTAAAAATTAAGAGATTTTAAAAATTGTATTTGAAATTCTTGTTCTCGTTAAAGGAACCAATAAAGGTAAAAAATAATTTTCAATAATTTTAATTCATTTTTACGAATTATTTATTAGATCTTTAGATTTAATATAAACGAGTGGAGAGGACCTGTTAGTAATGATAAATTACTTTAAAATAGAAAATAAATAATAGGATTAATAAAATAGATTAATAGGCTTTATTTATAATACCTTCAATAAATGATAATAAGTTATTTTTTTGATTCGGATGTTGAAATTCACTTCCCCGAAAGATAATATTTAATAAAATAGTTTTCTTATCAGTCTATCTATCTCCATATCTTTAATACTTACTAAATAATAAAGATAACATTAAATATATACATTTTTTAAATTACATATATTATTTAAAGTTATGCTAAAATGTAAACAAATAATAGAGCTGGAAAAATAAGTGGTAAAAACAAACCATGATGAAACAGCAGAGTTAAATATTTAAAAAATATATCAATCCCAATAAAATATCTGAGGTGATTTTTTATAATTTTTCTTCTTTTATTTAGTATATATGTTATAATATCTAGTTTAATATCCCTTGAGAGGAACATTTTTATTTTCCCGCATACTTCGTATAAGGGAAGTATTGGAATCGTCAGAAATTTTGACTTCGAGATTTCAATAGATCTTGACGTTTTAGACCTCCCTGAGTCGGAAAATACCATTTTTCGAATTATGTCTGTGTGTGTGTTTGTATGTATGTATGTATGTAATGTCTGTGAGCAAATTTACTCAAAAACTAGTCAAGCTAGGACTTCGAAATTTGGTACACCGATATTATTCACAGTTTGTAGATTTCTATCAAAATTTCGTCAAAATCGGTTAACCGGAAGTGGTACTTTACCTACACTGGTTGCGTTTACCTTTCAAGTAAAGTACCAGTTTGCTTCGAGATATTTGCTTCATATTTTGTATATAGATTTAAAAATATGAAAAAAATTCAGGTACCAAATTTCATCATGATCTGACTACCGGAAGTGACATTTTACCTATACAAGTAGCGTTAGGTGTAAATTATAAATATATATAATAGTGTTAAACCATTTTACTTTATAATTTAAATTAATTAGTTTGTTTATTTTTATTGTTGTTAAAACATAATAATAACCTAATTACCTATTTATATGCGGGAAAGTCTAGGGGAGGACACTCCCGCTTTTTTCCCTTTTTAACGCTAGTCCCTCTATAGTGATATATTTTTAAAGATTTAAATCTATTATCACTATACATTTTTGTTTTATTAGTTATTTTTTTACATATTAGTATACATATACAATTTTAAATAAAGTATGTTTTTATAAAAAAATATTTAAATTTATTTTCTTTTTTTTTTAGTTTGTTGTTAATTTTTTAAAAAAACTTCTTTTAATAAAAAAAAGATTCTTTTGATAAAAGATTTAAATAAACTAAGGTTTATTACTGAATCTTATATTTATATTTTAAAACACACTTTTACAGCGTGTTATATAATAAAAATATAATAAATATACATATTTATATACTAATACAACTTATTAATAATTGTGTTTTAAAAAATGTAACGATTAATTTTTTATAAACTTTTCAAGCCATACCAGTACTGAATAGAAAAAGGGTGGTTGACATTAAATTTAATTCAAATTAAAAATAACTAACTTTAAGTTTTTTTTTTATAGTCAGATTTTCTTACAAACTCTTTTTAATACAAATTAGTATATAAGTGGATATTTATTTATCACTAAATAATTAAAATTTTTTGAAATTGACTGTTTACACACTACAAATTCTTAATTTAAATCACATAATTCTCAATAGTATTAACTCCAGGTCTTATCAAAGTGATGAATTTGTTGAAAATGTATTCTTATGGGACTTTTTAATTTATCATTTTTACCTACCGACGATACCGGGAGGTATTGTTTTCACACCAAATTTCACATGTGGAGATTTTTACATATCTCCACGAATCATGCATTTTCTTAACAGAAAAAAGTATTTTTAGCATGATGTCTGTCCGTCCGTCCGTCTGTCCGCCCGTCTGTATAGATGTGTACAGTCTGAACGGCTCAACCGATTTTGATGAAATTTGCTATATTTACTTAAGTGGGATGAATTGATCAACTTTTGGTGCAAATCCGGAATCCGGAAGTGGTAGTATTAGCGATCGACGATAGGAAGGGAAGGGTTATTTTCACACCAAATTTCACATGAGGAGATTTTTCTATATATCACCACGAATCATGCACTTTGTATTGGTTTTATCATTAAAAATCATATTTAAAAATCATATTTATTAGTTTTTTCTTGATTTAAAATTATATGACGTCATCCAGCCATTCATGACGTCATATATATATTATAAATAAAATAAAATTAAAAATGTTTATATTTATTATTTATGTATCCATATCTGTTTTTTATTACATTAATAGATATATTAAAATTATTTGAAAATGTTTCTGTAGTTGGAAATTAATTTACTTCAAACCGTCGGTCGGTTCGGACCTGGCCACAGGTCAACTTATTTTTATTAGAAGAAATTATTGAAAAATGAATCTACAATTTGAAGTTAATCTATTGATTAAAAATATCATAAATATTCCAACAGAATTTATATAAAGTATATGAGTTATTTATTAAATGCAATAAGAAATGAATGGCATAATGAATTTATTTCATTTGTTTATTATTTTTTTTAAATTTATATATATGTATATACAATATAAATTGGTAGTACAAGTACCATGGGCAAACCCAGCGAGGGTCCTAGGGCAGCTGCCTTCCTTCTTACTTTTGATCCGGGATACGTTCCTGAAATGTACTAACTCAAATATTTTCAAATTAGACAAGTGTTTGTGTGTGGGTTTGTGTATATGTCAACTGAAAGAATGGCATATCCAGTATAGATTTGAATTCTCCATGTGCTTTCTTCCATGATCAATTCAAATAGATTTTCATTTTATTTGGAATTTTTATATTGGATAGAAATGTCTCGAGCTGCAGAGTATGAGAGAGAGAGGGTGATTTTTAACATTTTTCATTTAATTCAAAACTCATATTATTGACAAAATATTTATTGTTATAAGATTAAAAAATAATAATATAAAAATTGATTTTATTTAAATATTTTCAAAATAATAAAGAAACATTTTTAAGTAATTTAAATTTCTAAAAATAAGATTTTAATTTTATAATCAATTTCAATAACCTATAGCATTTGAAAGAGTCGTTTACCTAAAAAACAACAATTGTTTTAATTTAACATTTTTTGATTATTAGTTATTGCTAAAATATTGTCTAAACTCAAGTTAGCAAGTGTAGTTTTTTTTCTGAAGGATTTTGAATTGAGTGAATATAATAAAATATCACTCAACATTCTTTTAATTCATTTATTTAGTTATAACAAGAATAGTTTTACAAATTCCATGTCTACAAATTTCTTGTTTAAAGGCTTATGTTGATCAGTATGTCGTGTGAATTCGTATCAAACACTTTTATAAGATTATTATACCAATAAAATCTTTGCCAATTTTAGTTGAGTGAATGTTATAATGTTGTTAGCCGTTAGCAAAATCTGAAAATATTTCTTTCTTTTTCTATAAAAGATGTGATGATGATTTATTGTATATTTTTTTATTCCTAAATGGAAGAAAATCTTTTAGGTCGCCAAAGGTGAGTCCCTGTGACGCAGTTCCCTTTAATTATATAAATAAGGCAATGTCCTGTGGACATCATCCATTGGGCATCCCATCCTTCACTTAGGCAAATGGACACACACAGACTAAATAAGCTCGTCTATTCGATTCTGTGCATCTTAATAGTAGACACTGTTCCTTTCCTGATTCGCAGCCCTGTTATTAATTCTACCCTTTCCTGAGGGAGTGAAAGGGGAGGGGTTGTCATTTAATTAAAGGCCCAACACAACCCGGTAGAAAAATTGCCCGATTCACGAATTCAGTTTGAATAAGCCAACCTGAGTTTGTGGGCAATTTTGTGCACAATTTCACCCTTAAAACATCGATACGTGAGAGCGAGAGAGAAAGAGACAGGGCAGTATAATCAAAGTGAACATTGAAATCGTTTTAACTAATCAATGAACAAAATAATTGCTCTAATTTTATCTTATTAGCATTTCATAATTTTTTTTCAATTATCCTTTTAGAGCTCTAGAAATGTTTTTTTTCTGTTTTTACTTTCTCTTCCACTCTCTGAATTTTAAATTAATTTATTGTGATTGGAGCTCTCCTAAGTTTAATTAAAAAAAAAAAAATATTTTCAAATTTTAGAAACTTATTTTTAAAAGTCTTTATCATTCTAACATTATATACTATTTATTTACTATATATTATACCATTTACCCTGGGTCATAGTAATGTTAATTTTAATATTTAAATTAATGAGATGGGATAAGAGAAGTGTAGGGCATGGAAAATAAAATTTTAATGATTCATTAAATTAATGTATACATAAATAGAATATTTTTTGTAAATTTTTATTGAACTAATTAGAATGTAATTTATTCTACCCATATATTCAAATGAACGGGTTTGCATAAATAATCTGAGATTTCATAGGGCTTCATACATAGATGCAATCATGCTAGTGATAAGAGATAGAATCCAATGGCTTCGTGTTGATCCAATAGATAGATATGATTGTGAGTGATTGTCTCATTTTCTCTCTCCCTCTCTTTATCTGACATTTATTCCATTTGTTCTACTAACTAGTCTAACTGATTGATGATAATTAAGCTTAAATGATACAGTGACAAACAGACAATAACAAATCATATAGGTGTTTGAGAACGGAAAGGGGATGGAGTAAAGATAAAACTTACCTTTGTATAAAATAAATTAGGTCATCACATTTTTATTTTATTAAATTAATTATTATATTTTATTAACTTATAACTAATATATTTATAGTCAAGTGTAATTGGAAAATAAATTTTGTTCAAAACTTTAACTCAAATAAATAAAAAATTAATTCTTCAATCAGAGAGGAAGAGTTAGGTAAAAAATCAAATATAAAAATATAGAGGTATTATATCCAGTTTGGATGTTGTAGCCTTCTTTATACATATAAAAATATGAATTGAATATTTATTATTTTTTTAGCGAATTAAACACAAATAAAAAATAAATACAATTTTAGTTTTTTTATGTCCGTAAATATTAAAGTATATAGTATAGATCAGCGGTCGCCAAATTTTTTGACCTCACGGACCAGTTAATTCATAATTTAAATCCCGCGGACCACTAATAGGATTTTTTAAGTGTTAAATATATGTATAAATAAAAATTGTGATCAAAGAACACATAAACATTGAGTTTTTATAACTTATCACGTATTGTTATGAATTGAATCATGTTTGAATGCATCTTAAAACATAACTTAACACGATGAGTAAGTATATTCCACATTTTTCTGCGGGTCAGCGAAATTTTCTCGCGGACCACCACTTTGGCAACCGTTGGTATAGATGGAAGTAAGGGTGGTCATTTCTGAAATTATAAAATTATAGGAGAAATAAACT
Source organism: Labia minor (assembly GCA_963082975.1). Lineage (NCBI taxonomy): Eukaryota > Metazoa > Arthropoda > Insecta > Dermaptera > Spongiphoridae > Labia > Labia minor. The sequence continues at coordinate 31,011,444 of OY720346.1, forward strand.
AATCTGAATAATTGTAATATATACATCAATAATCTTTATAATATCGTACTATAAACTAAACAAATTCAATATAATCGAAAATTACTCCAATTTATAATTGTATTTAATTTATTCATTTGTTGGAACGATGTTTTTGTAAATATTCTTTTTTCCTGAAATAAATAAATTTATTTAATTATTTAAATTACTAATTCTAATTTATTTTTATTTTAAATTATATATTTTAGGTGCTCATTATCAGTTAATGTCATTAGTGTCGTCGAATGATATTTTATGTTTTATGTTGTTTATGCCCTCCTATTCATTCATTCTTATTAAAATCCGATCAATGTGTAGATAGAGCTGTCTTCGTCAGGGCAAGCAGTTTGGACTGCTGAGCAGATTCCATTGTGCCAGGCTCCACGCACCTTAGAAGAATTTCTAATCTAGGGATTAAACAAATTCACTAAATAACCAACAACAAAATACTTTGTAAAATATATAATATGAACAAAACAGAACAATGGGCGAGTAAAAATGAATCCCCATTAAGCATCACAGTATAGAATAAATAAATCAACTTAAACCTAGCATTAATTTATATGATACCATGATAAAATAATAATATAAATAACATTCTAAATAAATAATTAAGGTGCGATTTATCTTAGGCTGAGCTTCAACATTCACTTGTCTGTATTGTAGTCTGTCCAATCAAGATTGCAGTAAACCTTCGTAGCGCTCTTGACCTCATATATGTCATCATAGATTTTGTCATCCGCTCTCCTTTTATTATTGCCGGCTGCGACATAAGGTAGTCAGTGCAAAGAAAGCGTTAACCTATGAACGATTGTTATTTATCGACTCTGAATACTACATCGCAAATTAATGCTAAGATAATAATAATTCTTAATAAGAAATAATTTTAAAATATTATATAGAACAATAACTTTTACCATGTACATAAATTCTTAAGGGAACAATCCTATAGTTCTCATCAACAGAACTTTTTAAAGACAACAGTATAGTAAAAGAGGGTAGAAGGGGCACTTTTTACCGACGGCACTCTGTTAAGAGTGTAGATTTTAGAAAAAATTATACAAAGTTTTTTACTACAGCTATTGCTTATATTTTGAAAAAATAAAAAATAACTTTAAGATCAATAATTCTTATTGAATGATTTGCAACTATAATCGCACACTTTGTAAAGAGTACTTGACGAACATACATTTATACTAACGTTAAATAATCTGGCTAACTTAAATATTGAATTGAATAATTCATGTTCAAAATTGAGAATATCTGAATATTGACTACTAAAACAGATTTACCATTTTCTAGTTTGTAAAAATTTTAAGGTTTGGGGTAAAATAAGTTTTTCCAAAATTAAATAGGTGAATGGGGTGAGAGGGCGTCAAATGTAACACCTTTCTCGGGCGGCAGAAACCTACACTACACCACTGGAAGTAGCTTAATAATCTAATTGTAAGAATTATTTAAAATAGATATTATCTACCAATAAATGTTTTTATTTCTATATTTATTTGCATTCACTATTTAAATATACATTCTATTTATATCTCTTATTGATAATGAATTTTATTTTTATAATACAAATTTTGAATTATTATGATAATCAATATTTTTTAATTTTTGAATAAAGTTTTACAAAAATTTAATGATATTAGTTTAAATTTTTTTTAATTATCCAATTTTGGAAATTACTAAATTAAATTTATTTTTCTTTTATTAAATAATAGTTTTTTTTAATCTTTTACATAACATCATTATGAGATTAGATCTTTTTTAGTCATTCATTTCTTTGTAAATATTTTTTTTTTCGATATCTAATCACTCTTTTTTTATTTGCTTGAATTGCAATTATTAATAAAATAAATAAATAAATAAATTACCGATTAAATTTATATACATATAAAGGATTTATTTTAAATGTTTCGATTATTTACTTTTTATAGACACGTTATTAAAAAATATTCTAATTGAAAAATGTTTCAATTTGGAACGAGGACGGGGGAGAGTGATAATAATCACACTTTAAAAAGATTTTTATCAGTGATGAATATTAATTATAATTTAATTAAAAATCTGTAAATATTTTATGGTCCCTGGTGTTGTTGTTGTCCTGATTATAAATCTCAGGCCTCTATCTATATATCTTGACACCTTTTTAATGAGAAGTAATTTAAATGGAATTTGAAATCGGCGTTATAAAATGTGGGATTTTATTTAAGTAATTGGTAGCTGGTAAGGTTTAAGGATGCGATAATGGAAGGCGCGCTTTGACAAGCAAGCCAGAGGGGCACGTGCCGTGGTCCATCTTGTCAGCCGCACAATGAAAGTATTTAATCACGCGAACGAGGTGTGGAATGTAAACAGCCGGTGGTGGGTGTGACTGCGATTGTCTCACAAAGGCAACAGCAAGCAAGCAGCCTGAAAGATGAAAAAAAAAAGATAAACAAGCCTGGATAATTACTTGAGTGTTAGCGCCTCGCGCACGGACCCAATTTCGTGAAATTATCCTCTCAGCTTTTTTTTTTTTGCTACAGCCGTCGCTCCAGGCATTCATAAATAAGAGAGCTAATAGTTTTGGAATCATTAATATATTTACGACGGCTCGTCAGGATTCGTAACATTTCGGCTAAACTCGGTAGAGCTGCCATTACTGGGTACACTCGCTGGACCAAAAGTATATCTTCTTCTTAGGATAAATAATCGTAAAAAAAATGTCATTTATATGTATGTATAGAAAGATTGGCAAATGATGTATTTTTATTTTTAGGATCATTTTTTTAGATGGTATGTTGTTTGGTGGATGTGAGAGGTTGGGATGGTGATGGGTAGTGGTGATGTTTCGCGGGGGTGGAAGTGATTGGGGAAGAAGGTGTGTGTGTGTATTTGTATGCGTGAGGGAGGGCAAGGGGGGTTGTTGGTGATGGACAAGCAGCGCAAGACGCGAGTGTACGCTCTCTGGTTGGCGGCCGATTGGTTGAAGGCGTGGCTCTCGTGGCGCTGCCATTGGCCCGATGAGCGCGTGCTAGTACCTTAAGCAGCCACGTGGGCGCGTTAGTAGCGCTAGCGAGCATGCTGTCTAAATGAGAACCCTCAGTCGAGCGAGTGGGATCGTTGCCATCGTTAGGCATCTCAGTGACTGTGGCTCGCCTGTATCGTGTGTGTGTGTGTGCATGTGTTAATATATATATATTACTGTGTGTGTGTGTGCGCGGACGAGTGTTGCTCCTCTACCCTTTACATCATTCACCTTCAAGCATTTATATCGTCCATTGAAGTGTCTTCTTTATGGAGTCATATAATAGTCGACTTGGCTGTTTTGGGGTTGTGCCATTGACTTCATGGGGTTATGTGAACATTTCTTATCGTCATCGAAATTCTTATTGACAACGTCGTTTCTTCAACGTCCCCCTTTACCTCGCTCATCCTCCCTTACCCCTCCAGCCTCCAGAAAAAAATACATAAATAAATAAAGCAAAAGGAATCCTATGAATTAACATAAAAATACAAAAATCATAATAAAAGAAAATTCAAAAATAAAAAAAAATCAGGAACCTCGTGGTACACACACACGCGCGCGCGTGTGCGTGCTACATGCATAAATGTATAGAAGAGTGTGTTGTTAGTGCGTGTGTCCCTGTGTGTGTGTGTATGTGTTGTGCGGGACGACAACGCACGCACTAGGACGATGCCGCACGTGAGTAGCGGCGCTGGCGACGACCTCGGCAGCACCGACGAGGTCAAAGTGTTTAAAGACGAGGGGGAAGATGAGAAACGTTCCTCTGAAAATCTTACCGAAGAGAAGAGCAGCCTCATCGACCTTACTGAATCACAGGTACATCCATACAACTATTTCTAGAAATCTCTCTCTCTCGATTTATATTTCTCCTAGTTTATATCTTCCAATACATCCCTATCATAGATGCACCTACCATACCTTTGACAGGTGTTCCGAAAACATCAACAACAACAATAAAAACAACCACGATGATGGTTCCATCCAACCATTCATCCCATTCATTTGACAGGCAAGCAACAGGCCTTCTCTATCCATGTGCTTCCTTCCTATCTTTTTCATCACAATCCCCGGTATTAATTTATAATTAAATCAAACTTTTTCTATTATTTTGTTCCAATCAGTGATCCAATGATCCATAAAACAATCTAATCGATTATTCATCTTTCTCTCTCTCTCTTCATAGATATAAATCAAAGTTCGCTTTTGATATACAAATAAAATTCCGAGAGTATGAAAAGTATATATCGAAAATATATTAAGGGAATAACACATTTATTTAAAGAGATCAAAAGAAAAAACAGGGATAATATTAAGCATAAAATAATAATTATAAAATTACCATTATATAAAAATAAACAGATAGATATTTCACTCTAAATTTAAAACATTTGTGAAATTATAAACAATTACAATTATATTTTAAAAAGAATTATAATAACTATATTACAGAAATAAAAAACAGGCACTTTTTCTAACCAATTAACTAATAATATTATTTATAAGTAATATAATTAATTATATAAATTAACTTTTACCAAATTAAAAATTATACTTAATTATTACCAAAAAATACAAATTTTCCTTTCTAAACAGTTATGTATTTAATTTTTATGTTTAAATGAAAAAAATATTTTTTTAGTTAAATATTTAATATATACATTTGATATTTCCTTGAGGAATTTTAATATTTATTAACTATTTATATATATATTAATATTAGTATTAATCATAAACAATCTTGAACAATTTATAATGTTCTTTGAAAATTATAAATTTGTGAATTCAAAAGTTTTTCTTGTGTATGCGTTATTTTTTCTTTCGATATTATATCTAAAATATTATTTTTTTTTTATATTACAAAAAAATAATTTTATATATCATATAAAAGAGATGGATATAAATAAAACCTTCATGCATTTAAAATTATTAAATATCTATTTTTAAATTGAAAAATAAAATTATTTAAATGAATTATATATATGTGTGTTTCTAAGATATTAACAATCAGTTTTTTAATCTTGTTACCATATTATGTTATTATTGTTAATATTATAACAATATAACAAATAATAAATAATGATATAATAAATATAACAATGGCATTTATTTTATAGATAAATTAAAATTTAAAAAAACTAAATAAATAAACTGATCTATATATGGTTTTGTTTTTAAACATGTATAAACTTGATTAATTTTTGTTCTTAGGATTTATTATTTTAAAAAAATTTAAATATCTTCTACAATATTGTAGTTGATGTGATTTTTGTTTGTCTATTTTAATTAATTCATAATCATTCTTAATAATTACTAAACATGTTTCTCTTATTAAGAAATTATTTAAATACCAATTATTTGAAATTTTTTCTTAATTTAATATAAAATAGATAAATATAAAAAATAATCAACTAAAACAATCTTTAATAATAATTCCTTTTTTTGCAATTTTTTTAAAATAACTATATATTTATATTTTAAACTGATTTATTTATATTTAATATTTATACTAAAAACTTAATTTATAATATAAATAACCTCTTTAAATTAATTGAATGTATATTTATTTTATTTGTTGAGTTTGAGAAAACAAAATTTATATATTTTATATATTTTCTCAGATATTTTAAAAAACAATTCATGCTTGTTAATAATCAAGAAAGAATAAATCAATTAATAATTTACAATTAATTTAATTTGTTTTTAAATTTTTTTTTATCTTATATTAGAAATATAAAAAAATCGATTAATATAATGAGCTTATAACTGAATTCATTTTTATTAATTAATCAATTAATTATATAATAGATATATTTAATTTTATCATAATAATTAATTACAATTAAGATTGAAATTTTAATATCAATTTTCATTAAAACACTTTTTGTTGAAAATAAAAATCTTTTATTAATAAATACATTAATATTTTTTTCAATTTACAAATTTTTATCACAAATTTATCCACCATGAAAATTGAGGTATAGAAGATATATATATATATATATATAGTATTTAGAAGTCTAAAATAAGAATAAGAATAAAAATGGTAGATCAAATTAATATTATAGTTGAAAATACTCATTTATATCATACTAGTTAACTTATTAGAAAATTAATAAAATAATTATTAATTTATTGTAAAAAAAACATCTAGAATTAGTTTTCATTTTAATAAAATTTCAATGGTACATTTTTCTCTTAACTAATATTTTCTTAATTTCTTTATGTTAAATAATTATATATAAAATATATTTAATCTTAAGAATCACCCCTGCTGCTACATTAAGGAAGAGCTATTACACTTGAATGGAAATGTATTCCATAATATATATGTATTCCATGTATATATGTATATGTATATCTATATATATAGATATTCTTTTTAAAAAAGGACTAGTTTGTATATTTTCTCTTCATTTATATTTTTTTAAGAAATTTGTTTAGAAAAAGATTATCTTTTATAAATCATTTATATTATAAATCACAACTATATATATATATATTTATTAAATACATTATATTTATATATATATTATTAATAACCAAAATATTTAAAAGTTGATATTCATTGAAAAAGATTAAATAATTTGTTTTTTTTTGTTTCCTCGTGAATAAGAAGGTATTTTTTCTCATTCTCAATTCCAAATCTTTTTTTTTATTTGTATACAATAAATGGTTAATCTTTTCTTTTTGTGTTCTGCCCTATTCTGTTATTTTGTTTTTCATCTTGAAGACAAAAAGGGACTGGACCTTAAAATAGAATTCAAGAAATAACTCACATTTTTTCAAAGAAAGGATTTAAGGAAAGTAAAATGAAAGAACACAAACGAATATACAAAATAATAATTGTTTCTTTATTTATTCATGTTTTTTCTTAAATGTGAAATTTTTAAAATATTAATTACATTTTTAATAATCAAAATATTACACAATTTCACGAGATCTATATGTTAAATTATAACCTCAATTTGAAAAATATTTATTAAATTTGAAATAAAGGTGAAATTTTTAGTTCTAATTATCTTTGTTATTATTATTATTACTTAAATCTACAAATATTTAACTATAAACGAAAATACTTTATAATATGTAATATTTTTATTATATTACTTTATTTTATTTAATTTCATATCTTGTGATTAATATTCATTTTTCCACTATTTAAATTTTATAAAATTTTGAAAAGACTATTTTGTTTATTTTCATATTTAAACGGAATTAGCTATTTATTTATAAATAAATGAAATATTTTAATTGCAAAAGATTAATATTGTAAATTTTTACACTATTTAATGATGTCAAATTTCCTATAGATCTTACTTTTATTTTTTTAATAAAAATTATCTTTAAAAATGCATTTTTTTTATAAAATTTGAAAAATTTCCTTCCCTATGCAGAATTTAGTGATATACTAGATATAAAGGTTAAAACATTTATGAAATACAAACAATTTTAATATAGGTCCATGTAAGAATGTGTCTTTTCCTCACTTCACACCTTTTTATGAATTATTTAATATTTCTTTTTTTTGAAATATTTTTATTCTTTTTATATAAATTTATAATTTAAATTTTAAAAATTCATTTATAATTAAAAGTAACAGGTTGTTCTCATAAAAGGTGTAAAAAAATTTTTATCTGTTAATTATTTTATTTTTAAAATATAAATATTTACTATAAAAATGTTTGTATTTCTTCAAAAGACGTTTCTTTATAAAAGAAAAATAGTTGATTTAATTATAATTATGACTATAGACGGTTCAAAAGATTCTGATTTATTATTCGAATAAAATCCGTAAGGGACCCCGACCCAAATACGTGATCATTTGACAAAATCCAATGTTTATTTCTAAAACTTTTTTTTTACCTGTGCAAAATATTTTACACCCTTAAAAGATTTATTATAACCTAAGAAAATGTCAGGAGTGGTCAGTTTATATTGTTATTGTCTTTCAACTCACCAAAAAACTTTTGCCATTTGATTTTCCCTTTTTAAATGAAAACAATCTTTTCTTTTATTATTTATTCTTGTCACATATACCCACCTATCTATCCTTTTAACATTATATCCAATTTTATTATTCTTAAAATGTTTCAAACATATATAAACAATCTCTGCCATTCTGCCAATAAATAAATTTTAACAATGGCCATACCCTTCTGCACCTTTTTCCCACAAAATAATTGACAACAATCGGAATACCTTTCTTCTCCTTATTCACACCACTATACCTACTTAATTTTTAATAAACACTAATAATTATAATATATTTATTATATCCGATAAATATAAATATTTTTAAATATAGATGAGATTAAAAATTTTATTAATTACTATTAAATAATTTTTAATTATTAATTAATAAAAAAAAACTTAACTGGGTTTAAATGAATTTAAAATTCAATGCCTCAGCATTAATTAATTTAAAACTATCAATAATATTTTTCTCTTTTTCAGTTTAAATAAACAAATTTATTTTTAATTAGTTTTATATATTTACATTTGTGAGAGAATTATTAATGATTACTTAATTAATCAAATAAATTTACCTATAAAACCTATTTGTGTATGTTTTTACTTAAGTATGTATGTGTTTTAAGAATTAAACATATTTTATTTATATACATATAAAATAAAACCCAATTAAAATAATTTAATTTGTACATTCAAATATACTTTTTTTTTAAATTTGTTTTAATTTGGATTTATATTTAGAAATATTACAAAATAAATAAAAAAAGATTGCAACTTTTGTCTGACTGAGTTCTAAGATAGTTAGATTTGTTATAGATGCGAGGTGTGTGTTTGTGTGTGTTTGGTTATATTATTTGGTTGGATGGTTGGTTGGCCGATCGCTCCGTCTTCTCCTTGCCTTGTCAAAGGAGTCCTTTGTAAAGTGGAAGGTTCAAGTCGTCGTCGTTGGTGTTATTGGCGGCCCTCATTCCGTCTGCTGTTTATACGATTCTTCTTTTTGGAGGCCAAAACATTGTTCCACACTAATACATATATTTTATATATATTCTAGCCTCACCTTTATTTTCTTTCTCCCTCTACAATCACCAATTAAATCTTTTTTTTTTTTTTTAATATGTCAAACATATGGAAATTTAGTTTCATTTCATTTGTTATTTTTTTCACTCTCCCTCTCCCTCTCTGTGTAATAATAATTTTCATTCATTCAACTAACTTAACCCAACCAGCCAACCTGTAATAAATTCCACAAATAATAGCTATTTAGTGTAATTAAAAAGATTACAATCTATGTCTTTTTTTTGTACATAGAGTAGTATATTCTTATAAGTGTATTTATGTATTTACTACAACTTTAATCGAGGGATGGAGGAGAGTTTAAGGGGAGGAAGAAGTTATTTTTAACAAAAAAGTGTTGGCTTCGTTTTCTCAACTTTTGGTTAACGACGATTAAGCTTTAAAAAAGTTGGAGTAATCATATTCAAGTAGCATGACAAAGCATCTCTCCCACCGTCTGCATATTTCCCTCCCCCTTCTCTTCCCAACTCCCCCTTCCTTCTCACTTCTTTTTTTCTTTCAAAATTTATTAAAACGTAATAAAAAAAAATGAGTCATCACGATATTTAATTAATTAATTTACAATGTTCATTTACATAATTGAAATTTCTTTTCTTTAACTTGTTGTAGTACTATTTTGTTTATCTTTGTTTTTGTTTTTGTTTTTTGTTTTTTTATTAATAGGATTGGATTGTTTAAGGGAAAGATTGGATTAGATTGATTTAGTGTAAGAGAGAGAGAGAGAGATAGGGGGAGATAAGTATAGGATTTAGAGTATGAGGGTGATTAACCTTAAAGGATTTTCAAGAGGCCCTTTTCTGATTTTCTACACATTTCAGAAAAAGTCAATAACTACTACCAAAAAATTATAAAAAAAAATGTATACACTCATAAGGGAATTTTGTAAATAATACCACATATTAATATTTCATTGTAATTTTATTTAAAAAAATAAAAAATACATAAAGTTTCGATTGCAACAAGAGCAATAAAATTTCAATAAAATATTAATATGTGCTATTATTTACAAAAATCCCTTATGAATAAACATAACCACCAAAGTTTTAATAATTTATTATATATACACTCATTTAGAACAAATTTATACATATATATATTCAAATTATCAAATAGTCTCAATCTAAGTAATTGGAAAACAAAAATAAATTAATAAAAATATAGAAACGTTTTGCTTAATGGTCTGACGAATAAAATTGGGCTAAACAGAGACTATATAATATAAACTGAATTACATCAGTACATATATACATATTTATTCATACATCTGCATGGAACTATCTAATATAGATACATCATTATTTAAATAAAACGGATCAAAATCGGAAGAGTTAAGATATTTTATGTAATCGTCTATTCTTTTTGTATTTAGGACATTTTAAATAATAACTTTTGGTTGAACAGGAACACATGATTAAGTTAACTATTATCACTCCTATTTCCGGAATGACTCGATCTTAGTTTGTAATTTCTCCATGAGAAGGGCATTTTAAAGAGTACTTTTATGTGCTCTCCTTCATTAATCTTAAGTGGTGATGTTAAGCTTTTTTCATAATATAAGAATTTGAAATTAGGTCGTATTTTTTTAAATATCCCGGCAATTCTTATTTATTTTTGATTGAAATTTTGCTAAAAACATTCATTCAAAGTTATAAATTATAGTTTACTACTCCTTTTATATTATTTTGATCCTTTCTAAATAAAAGTTTTAATTATAGATAGATATCTTTTATTATTTTTTTTTAGCTTATTTTGAACCATTTTACACTTTTTAATAATATTGATAATATAATATAATTATTCTTCTGAATTGGGTGACCAATACTCATATAATTTAATTATTTTAATTATCATTAATTATTAAGATTAAATGATTTGATACCCAGTCATAGAATATTTTGTAGTCTATTTTAATTTTAGATACTTATTTATTTAATAGTTATTTATAGGATAATATTTATAAAAATATTATCAAATATGAAACGTCAAGACTCAAAATTCATAATTAAACGTGAAAATAATCTGGAAATAATTTTTCATAATAATAACTTTCACAGAAACTTAAAGGAACAAATATTTATATATATACAACTCACAACCATATACTGAATACCTATAAGAACACATTTGTAATAAAATCTCAATATATTTTTAAGTGATATATATATATATATGTGTATGAATACTTAATAATTTATAACCTAATTATAATTTAAAAAAAAAATTATAAAATAATTTAAGGATGATATAAATTTTATTTATTTATTTTTTCAAATTTACATATAAATATATATTACTAAGGTTCTCAGAATATATAATATATATTTTATATAAAATTTGTTTGTTATTTATATTGTTATGAATTAAATAATATGAATTATACATATTATATAAATATATAATTTATTTAATTTAAATATATATAATTTTTGATAATTATATAGTTTTATTACAAATTATTTTTCTCATTGTTAATAAATTTGCACATTGAAATTTAATAAGATTTGCAAAAAATTAGAGATAGATGAAGATTATTTTATTCTTTTAATTATAATTAAAAATTATTTCTGACAAAGGTATATTTATTGTTTTCAAAAATCAGGATAAAAAGATAATTGTTTTTTTTTCAAATATTAAAATTTTAATATTCATTAAAACATTTCAATAGAGAACAATGATACCTAAATATTCTTGCCCGGAAAATAGTTCTAACAAATCTCTAATCTATAAATTTAAAAAATTCCTCTGAGCTGTTTTCATAATAACAAATATATATATATATATAATTATTGCTCGTATATATTAAGATTAGAAAGATATAATTATTGGAATTTAAATTATCAAAAAAAAAAAAATAACATAAACCATTTCCTGTTGTTAAATTATTTAAATGAAAAAATATATTTTATTAGATAAAATTTAAATTAGAATTTAATTAAAATCTTTAGACTCTATCATGTTTTGTTTTTCTTTTTACTTTAGAGGTTCTTAAAACATTTGAAATTTCACTGTTTTTGGTAACAGATGCAACATAAAATAATCTATATAAAATAATAATAATAATTTCATTATATTGCTTTATTCACAAATAATATAAATGAAAAAAAAAAAAAAATTTTAAATAATATGTGACTGGAAAAGGTCCAAGATGACTTCTCCTACTCTCCTTTCTTCCTTTCCCCTCTCTCCCCCTTATGCTGCAGGACAACACCTGAAGGCCATTCATAACATTAACAAGATTAAAATTAAAAAAATAAATAAATTAATTAATACAAATCGAAATAATATATTTAAGCTTCATCTTTCTCTCTTAAAAATACCTAAATATAAACATATATATATATATATATATTATATTTTCAAATGGCAATTGGGGGGATAGGGATGGTCCCACTATAATAAAATAATAAAATACTTACTTTATTAGTTTGTGTATATATACATATATATTCTTTTGGAATTGGTTCGTAAATGTCTAGACAAACTTGCGAGATAATTACAACAGCAAGAAGAGTTATAAAAAATCTACTACTTTTGGCATTATAGTTTCTTTTCTTTTTTTATTAGATAATTATTAATTATTATTATTATTATTTTATCCTTAAATGTAAAAATACATTAAAACTGCATTTAAAATAAATAAATAAAAAACAAAACACAGAAGTTTCCTTGGTAAGGTGAAGGAAAGGGAGTGGGGATTCTCTGTGAAGGGAAGCAATGTTATCAATCTTATTTTGTACATTTTACATTTTATTAATGCAAAAAAAAAAAACAACAGAAAATATGATTTTTTTTATAGGCAATCCCTCCCTCATCACTAAATTCCCCTTCTATTCCTCATCCTTCTCCTCTGCCTGTGAGAATAAACAATAAAAATAATTAATCGCTAATTCAAAGTAATAATTAATCCAATTTAATTGTTTGTTTATTTGTTCTAGGAAAAAAGTTCATCGTTACCCGGTCAAAGCTATTCAAACAACAAGAATGCGTCTAGGTCGGATCATAGTCCCGTCTTTGGTGAGTAATTATTTTTTTTATTTTACCCTATAATTGTTATTATTATTATTATTATTATTATTATAAATTTACACCATTTCTTTTCCATTTAAAATTTTAACACATTAAAAAAATTTAAAAAAAAAACTATTTTTTTAATTTAAATTAGATTTTAAAACGGATAATTATTATGTATATATTTTACATATTTTGTATGATCGTTTATTGTTTTAACTTCCGTTGAATTTTGTAATATTTCAACTTGACAATAGAATTTAAAATATTTGAATGTCTAAAATCTTGATTTGGTTTCAAGTTGCTTATTAATTGTCTGGCTTTATGTTTATTTTGGTTCAAAACCATTTATACCGTCCGTTGACAATAAGAAAGATTCTAATTATGTTGTATGTATATGAGTATATATATACATAAAACAAACAATGAATAATTTGCAATCGTTTATCGCGTTCGCAATTATTCTTAAATGTTTATTTTTCCTAAATATTTTTTGTGTTTAAGTTTTATTTACAACTTAACATAGGTTATTTGTAAAATGAAAATAATTTTTTACATTTACAAAATAAATATGAGAGTTTTTTTAAATAAAATATTAATTTGAAAAACGAAACTAAATTGAAGGTTATTTTTTAAAATACTTGATTTTTAGCAATTATTGCATTTTTTTTGTTCTTTTGTTTTTTAAGATAAACTTGTCTTCATTCATTTCTATCATTTGAAATTATAATTAAATGATAAATTCAAAAAAATTTGAAAATTAAAATTATATTGTAATATTTTAATAGTTTTATATATTACCATAAATTTCATTATTAAGTAAATTCACAATCTATTTAACTCTGTGGCTCTACGGAATTCAAAATTTCTTTACCTCAGCAATTACATTCCTCCATACATCCCTATCCTTAGTTATATTCATCCAAATAATATTTTAACTCATTATATTGTCTGTCCACCATAAATAAATTAAATTCCTCTAATATAAATTTATTTAAATATTCATTTAATAATTTTTTTTTGGTTTGATATTTGATTTGTTTAAATATTTAGAAATATATAAGTTGTTAATTTTTTTCTTTGAGCAATTTCCTTCTTCCCCTTCAGCAATTTTATTTAAAAGCACAACTGTTTATATAAAAAAGAAATGCATAAAAGGCAAAAGTATCCATTTTAGTGAACGATATTCTCGGCATCTCCATATTTTCATATTTTTTATTTCTTTTATTTAAAGCCACACTCACACACTTCTTCGAAAGATGAAAATTTTTCTATCGGATTACTATCAGATTAACGCCAACATCCTCCAAAAAAATCAAGTTGAATAAATTATCTAGTAAGAATGAGAGAAAGAGAAAGAGAGAGAACTTTTGATAAACCTCTAAAAAAATAACGCTACTCCGACAAGCTCTTAATGATAGGATAATAAAATAAATATAAGCTTCCTTAATTGTCCCTTAAAAGAGAGAGAGAGAAAGAGAGAAAATAAAAATTAAAGTTATTTATTACATTCATTAAATTGCATTCATTTTTCTAACAAATTTTCATCTCCTTTCACCTCCTCTTTTTCTATCAATTATTTTTTGTTTAAACAAACTTTATTTACTTTTAATTCAATCACGTAATCCCTTTTTTACATTAAAAAAAAAAACAAATCTACTTTCTCCCATTTTTTTTTTGTTTTAAGAAAATAGGGTTATCTCTTTTAAAATGAATGAATAAATAAATAAATCTATAAACATTTATCTATTTATTTCTCTGATGGTGGTACTGAACTCGAAAGTTTTGGCAGCAGCAATAACATTCCTCCAACTGTCCCTATCCTCAACTAACTCTATATCAATTAATACTTAATAATATGATTGATTAATTAATGAGTCAAAAAATGGCTTGTGAGCATTACAATTAATAAATATTTTTATTTAATTTTAAAAATTGATAATTTCTAAAAAGACGAGTAAACCGGTATTTCTTGTTAACATATATTAAATAATATTTAAAACAAACTTTAAGATCACTAATTATTATAATAATATAAAAGATTTATAGAAATTTATTTAAATAAAAAATATAAATAGTAAAAAAAAATTATTTTTTTTATTTTTAGATGCTAAACTACGATGAAAATATATAATTTTTTTTTTTATTAACAATTTATTATTATTTATTTTATTTATATATTATAATATATATGTATATAGATATTATAATATATTTGTATTATTTTTCTTTATTCCCTTATATTTTATAACATCCTCTTCCCTTTCCCTCCCATCCCCGGAAGACTTTCTTATATTTTTATCACTACAGGTAGCTACTAATTTCAGTTTATAACATTTTTATCAAATGTTTATTTAAGCATTCACTAGGGTCTTGTGTTGTTGTATGATGTAGGAAACATATTTAAAATACAACTAGACTGGTGGAGTGGAGTATCGGTAGGGTTGTCGAGAGGTATAGCGGGGTGTGGGGAGAGGAAGATATTCCTGATATTTATATATAATGGACCATTTTCATTTATTATCAGTATTTTTTTTTAATGTTTATTGAAACATTTTCAAATTCGTCCCAATATATTTTTTGATATGTTATCTAGATTAAACATTCATATGTCTATAGTATGTGTGTTTTGGATGTTATCATCAATGATTTATCTTCACACTATATTTATTTATTTATTCATTTTTTATATTTTCTGGTTTTTTCAAGCACTCATACACACACACAATCTTCTTTCTCTTTCTCCTCCCCTCCTCTTCCTTCTATTTAATATAAGTGACTATGGCTTACAGTATACATGAAGAACAAAGTCAATTTGAATGGACCATATGAATATTAACTTTTAATCACTCACTCAATGAGATAATGTTTTTTTTTTGTTTTTAATTATTATTTAATTATTTTTAGTTTTAAAATTAAATATCGATAATTTTTAATTTATCGGAGAGGGGTTGTGGAAGGGGTGGGAGAGGGGGGAGCGAAGAGGACAAACAGAAACATTTAATCATTATTTAATGAAAAGATAATTTTGATTACTGTATATATATATATATATATATATATTTAAAAGGATGTGAATATTTGTATATTAGATTAATGAGAACAGCAGAGTTCTTATCTTAAAAAAAAATTTAGTGAAGAAGAGAAAAAAAATGATAAAACCTTTTTATATTAATATTATTTGTTTTGAAGTGATTATAAGATAATTTTTTTTTTAATTATAATTAATCAACAATTCAATTTTTTGCCAAGTAAAATTGATTTTACTTTAAAATAATATACAAGAATTATAATATATGTATATATATATATGTATTTCTTCTCTTTTTGATAGTTAATCGATAAAATAATTATATTTATTTAAAATTAACATCATTTTCAAAAGAAAGGATTTTTAAAAATGAAAATTATCTAATAGGAGAAAGAGTGAGGGGGGAGGGCAAACTTTTTTTTTTATTAATATCTCGCAATTTTTACCATTCAAAATCAAATATAAATTAATTAATTTTGTTGGTTTAGTTGACTTTATAGAAAATCCTCACTAAAAATCAGTTCATTTCAAGCATCTCTTATACTTTTATCACACTTAAATTTAAGTTTTTTTTTGTGTATTATCATATTAAATTTTATTTATTTATATTTTTCATCCGCTATATGTTGTTGTATTGCATGCTTGAAAAAGTCTTCCTTCACTCTTTCTCCCCTGCCCGCGCTCTACGAAAAGTACCGGCCTTTCCAAACAAGGCCCCTTAGGCGATTATTTTGATAAATTACCAATTTAAATGATGAATCGCGCGACGCGACGAGTTATAACCAAAGCGTGATTAGTTAAGAGGAGGTAGGTAAGAGGTATTCCTCTATAAAAAGGGCTGCTTTAACATTACACACACACATTCATATTATAAATAATATAATATATATTCATATATTATAATATATATTCAACTATACCTATATATGTATATATATATATATATATATATATATATATATATATTGACTAATCATTAAATAAAAATAATAATTTATTTCAAATAAAAAAAATAAATAAAAAATAAAAAAATATCTTAATATGATATTAAAATCTTTGTTTTATTTTTATTTTATTATATTTATTCATTTTGACTGTTATTATGATTATGATTATGATTATTATTATTTTTAGGTGACCTGCAATTTACAAATGATCACTTATTGTTATCCTATTTGGGAATGAATATCAACATCCACACACGTCAATTGTATCGTTAACTGGGCCCTCTCCTCATCCTACTTCATTCCCTACACCTTCCTCCTCTTCTGGATACCTCCTACCCTGGCTAACAATAATATTGCGTGTGAGAAGGCAACTTAGCCAAGCAGCCAGGCAAACCAGGCAAGCAGGCAGGCTTGCTTCTCCGGCCAATCATTTACAACCAATGGGCCCACTCACACATACACACAGATATATATATATATATATATATATACACACACACCAAGTACACCGCACACCCGAATACCTGTCCAGTCTTTTAACCAACCACGAAAACATACTCGTTTGGGATTTTTTTTCTTATTTCTCTTTCTTTCTTGTCAGACAGACTAGTTTTTTTTATTTCTCTTTTCTGGTTGATGACATGAGGTCCACCAAATCCAAATACACTTGCTTATGTTTATTTCTTAAACTAGATCAGTTTATATATATATGTATTTAAAGAGATGAGAAGAAAAGAAAAGAATATAGATTAAAGGGTGGTGGTGTTGGATGATGAGATGAATTTGCGTTATATTAATTTGGTGTATGTGTGATGGATGATTTCGTTTGAATGAGGAATGTAGGGTTTGGTGAGGAGGGAAGGAGAGCAAGATGCATCGAAGTAGAGAGGAGAGAGGCCCTACGCGAATGGCTCGCGGGGGCCGTACAAAAGAGAACGAACGCGCGGCGGGCGCGAGAAACTCCGGGATTGTTACTGCTGCTGATGCTGCTGCTTATCTTCACTCTCCAATCTTCTTTTCCATCTTTTCTATCTCACTCCCTCGCATAACGACTGGCTCTATTCGTATTCGTGGGGATAGTCAGGTTAAATCAAGTGTGTCGTCTAGTGTGTGGCACCATTGAATACGGCCTTGCCAGGGAGGAACACTGCCACTGGAAGCGACTGTCCCCTGTGGTCCCCCGCCTTGGCTTGTCAGGCTCCGGATTTGAAGGTCGGCCAACGAGCAGCCGAACAAGAGAGAGAGAGAGGGAGAGAGAGAATGAGTGAGTGAGTGCGAGAGAGAGAGAGAGAGAGCAGCGCCACGGCTGCCGGAGGACCATTTTCGTTAGCATTCGGGAGAAAAAAAAAATGTCCCAACCTGACTCTCATTTATTATTCACCTCCCCCTCCTCCCTTCACTATCACCCTCTCTCCTCTCGTCCCTTCATTAGAAAATCCGATATTCATCACCAACAACCTTTAATGATATTTACAAAAAGTATTTTCACTCTACTCTGATGCACACGTTATTTTTTGTATCCCTTCACATATACATCACTAATCATATTTCTAATAATATTCTCAGGTGGGTGTCATTCAGATAAAATAAACATCTCTCTCTCTCTATTTGGAATAAATTGTCATCAAAATGATCCTTTTTTAAATTCTAGAACAAAATCTACACCCACATAGAAATAATTCATAGAATAGAATCCAAATGACAAGAACAAACAATCAAATAAGATTATTATTATTATTAGTCAATAAATTATATACATGTATGGTATATATGTGTATCTTTTGTCAACATAAATTATCTTAGAATAAGTATTTAACTATTAGCATTCAATATACTTAAATTAATAATCAATTAATAATCAATCAATAATAATAAATATAAACTTAAACAATAAAAAAAAAGAAAAATTCAAAAGTAAAAACAATTATTTATCCTGAATCCAAAATTTTCAATTAAAAACTACTTTTAACTGCAGGAAATCACCTGTTATATTCTGTTAACATTCATTTAATGACACGTTACTAGCATTTTTAATTTTTAAAAATATTTTTAATATGTAAATGAATTTTAATATTTTGAAACAACAAATTTGAAAATGAATATCATTTTCTTAAATCTGATCAAATTTACAACTAAAATCATAAATGTTTCATTGGATTTAAAAAACATCTTTGAAAAATAAAGTGTTTACCGGTATTTATGGGTTATTTAATTTTTTTAAATAATCTTATACCACAATGAGAAATTTGCTAAATTTCGTTTCATTTATAATATTTTTCTAAAGTTTACAAATTTTCAAAAAAATCTTGAAATTTATTAATATTATTATTGTATTATTTTTATACTATATATTATATATTTATATATGAACAAATAATAATAATTTTATTAATTAATAAAATAACTATATTTTGTTGCTCAGGATAGGGATGTTTGGAGGACTGAGGTTTCTGTAAAATGGTGGCATAAAGTTAAATTGAGTGTCATATTCATACAAAAAAAAAAAACAATAAAAATATCACATTTGTAATATAATATTTTTATACATTTATTTATTCATTTTTATATAAAACCTCAAGGGCTATTATCAAAATGATCAAATGCAATTATTATGTATATAATAATATCATATATCTCCATTCTGTTTAACTATAGTATGTATATAAATTGGATTAATTCCTTTAAAATGACTCAATTAATTGAATCTTGTATATAAATTTTTATATATTTATCATGATAAAATAAAATTGTTTTCAATCTAATTGTGTGACTAGATAAATCATTTATTTTTTTTTATAGATGATTAAATGGTAATAGGATTGGGTGGGATGGGAAGGTGGTAAGGATTTCAAGAGGAACAAATTCAATCTTTCACTTTTCTTGAACAACGATAGACGGTCATGGTACACGAACAATCCACTCGTTCTCTCTCTCTTTACACTCCTCCTCACCTTCCCACCCGCACTCCCCCAGACATAGAATTCTATATCTAGGATATCACTGTTGGATATTGAAAAAAAAGTGAGGAGAGCATCAGGATCAATGTACGCCATCCAGCCACGTGCTTCTTCCCTTCTACCCCTTTCCTTCTTATACCCCCTCCCCCTATTTGGAAAAACTGTTTATTTGCACGTGTATGTAGTGAGAGAGAGAGATTGAGAAAGAAAATAAGCAACATAACCTCTTTCTCTTACTTCCGTCTAAAATTTTCAATTTAACCATTAAGAGCTTATTATTTTATTTTATTTTCATTTAATAAGTTATTAATATTTTTTAATTCTCTCATTTCTTCTCGAATTCCTACTCTTCAAATAATATGAATGTAGAAATTTTTTATATTTTAAAAAGATATTCAAATTAATTGATTATTTTTTGATATTTTATTGCATCAAATATTTAAAAAATACATTCCTCTAATAATTAGAGGTTTTTTTTTTATCAATTATTATATAGGTTTCCACTCCATCCAATTGTTATTCTTTCCAAAATCCATTTCATTATTGGATTATTTCCTCTTCCACACTATTTAATAACTGAAAATGTTTTCCTTTTCAATTTTAAACTTTCTTGAACGTTTAATTTTTTTTATTTTGATGATAATGTAATAATAATCGAAAAGCACAAATTGATAACAAATACACATATTCTTAATGTTTAAATTACAAATTATTAAAGTTAATTTCTTTAGATTATAAATAATAAATAATTTTTATTAAAGTGTTATATATTTTTTATATTTTTATTATTTTTCATTTAGAGAAAATTAAATTTAAATATGTATATATATAATAATATATAATATTTAAATTTATATATATAATATTAATTATAATTCCTTTTTTTCGCGAACATTTCATTTCTCTTATTTATTTCCCTCTGGTAGTAATTTTTACGATAATATAATTCTAACCTATAATCACCAATGATTAGAGAATATACAATTTAAGTATATAAATATTTTTTTTATAAAAATTGAATGTCATAAATGAAAGTAGTTTGATGCTCTCTCGTCAATTTATTAATTTAATTTTTTTCTTTTCTTAAACCACAAAAAGGTGTTAAATCTTGTCAAGGTCAATGTCTATTCTCTTTTACGGCAGGCTGTTGGACGGGTGGAGGAAGGTGGTGGTGCTGTAATTAATAATAAGAAGCAATCATAATATATGATGGTAGGGGAGACTGTAAAGTTGAGTTGAGCTTCAACTTTTTTTCATATATTAATAACAATCTCGTTAAGAAATGGTGTGAGTGTGTGTATGTATTGGTGCATGGTTTTTGTTGATTGTATATAAACTAGCGTGTGGAAAACATTAAACCCTCCCCCTCACTTCTCTTACTCGATCATCCTCTCCTCCCTGCACCCGATTTTCATTCAACTGAAGTCTGTTGCTGATTTTTTCTGTCTTTTCTGTCCGATGACATACATTAATCAATCGTCCAAGATCAGAAATAATGTATCATTATCACTAAACCCCTTTTTCTTTTTCCCATTTCTCACCGACCCATTCATCAATTTATTTTAATCTTTAGCGCCACAGAGATAGAAATATACATAGATATTAGGCTTCGGAAATATTTTCAATTGATTTTTCGCTATGTTTTGTAATGATTTAAAAGCAATTTTTATTTAGATTATTAAATTGTTGAGTTTTATAAAATAAGACCCAATACCATTTGATAATTATAGACATCTCAAACTATTAGAAATAAAATAAGAATCAATTTTATTATTATTTTTATAAATATTTTTTTAAAATGTCAATGTGTGTGTGTGTGTGGGGCAAAGAAAAAGGTCGGAGGACCAAAAAAGTTTGAAAACAATGAATTGAACAAGGCATATTGGTCGAGAACCCACCTCAAACTCTCAAAGAACTTTCAGACAGCTTAGCAGTTGATGAATCAACTGTTTCGAGACGTCTACATGCAATGGGAAAGATCCAAAAGGAGAAAAACTGGCTACCACACGAATTGACTGATAAATAAAATTTCGTACCATTTCAACATCGAGGTTTCATTCAAAAAAGAAGTTTTCTGTGGCCTATTGTGACTAACGATGAAAATATGGATCTACTACTACGATCCCAAGCACAAAAAGTCATGGGTTAGTCAAGGAGAGACATCCACATAGATACCGATGCGGAATATCCATAAAGTCTTGCTGTGCATTTGGTAGAATGAGCAAGGTGTAGTGAATTACGAGCTCCTAAAACCTAATGAAACTGTAACTCCAGCTCTCTATCGCCGTCAACTGAACAAATTGAAGGACAGTGTTGCAAAAAGACCATCAATAGCGAGTAATAGACGCAGAGTCATCCTCTTCCATGACCTCTTGTCACACGTTGCAAGCGTTGTGAAGGTCACACTGTTGCAGCTCGAATGGGAAGTTCTGTCACACCCAGTGTACTCACCAGACAGAGCGCCTTCTTATTACCACTTGTTCAGATCATCATGGCTTACCTGGCACTTGATGCGAAAATGGGTCGATGCCAAACCAACATCGTGCATGCACTTAACAATAATATATTTTATATTTTAATATTAAATTAAGTATATTAAGTAAAATATACACACATTTGGGGGATATAAATATAAATAGTATAAATAAAAAATACAATAAATAACTTAAGACAATTCAATGTCTGAATCAATTTTTTTTATATAAGAATTTTAAATTTTAATTTGTTTTTAAATTTCACCAATTTGATCAATAATTTTTTTTTAATAAAAAATAACCATATCTGTTAATACATTCACCTACAAATAAAAATAATATTTTATCTTATATTATTTATTATGCGGGTTTAATATAATTGTTACTTGTTTTTGATAAAAAGTCAATACTACTTTACAATTATTTAAAAAATATGTAAATACATATATATATATATATATATATATTCGATTGGAGTTAGTGAAATGGATGAGTGGGTCAATGAATGAAAAAAAGGGTGAGAGGGTGGAGGGAGGACTGAGAGTGCAGGCGCAATGTGTCATCTTTTGATTATTTCAATTGGTGGTGATCACCCCCCCCCCCCCACACCACCTATTTATGTTACTCGCGTGGCATTCGTTGCTCATTTAGTTAGTTTTAAAGATCGGTTTTTGTTGTTGTTGTTGTTGTTGTAGATGTAGATGGAATAAGTAGTATTAGTAATAATATTAGGAACTTGCAGCTGCCCTGTTGCCGTCGTTAGCAATTGCCATGCTTTAAGGACCGATGTTATGTTACACTTGCTTGGCGGCGAATGGCGCCGCAGCGGCCGACTGACGGGCGCTACTTCTTTCGGACACCTTCCTTCACTCAAAACTAAATATAAAAAACAAAACATTTCTTTCTTTTTCTCTTTTTATTTTTTAAATAAAAAAAAACAAAACAAAACAACCTAAACTATAATTTTTAAAGTAATGAAAGAAATATATACATTAACAATTTTTTATTTCATTTTTTTTTCTTTTTTTTTATACATTAGAACATTAAACATTAAATATTAATTTAGACTTCAATTCAAATAAATTAATAGTGTTCCATATTATTTTAATCTTTTTTAATATTACTAATATTAATATATATATATATATATATAATATTTTAGGGATTAAATCGAATTATCGGCTAACAGTATAATACTAATATCTATTCTAATATCTATCTAAATCTTGAAAAAGAAAAAACTGAAGATTACCAACGTTTTTAACTAAAATATAATTATAATACTAAAACTAAATAAATAATTAAATCTTTAGACTACATAGGAAGTTGTGAGATTTTAAGTTTATGTTGAATATGAAATTCACATATTAATGATAAAATTATTAATTATCATTATTCATTAAAACACATAAAAAGACGTATACAATACAATACATTATTATTGTATTCAATTCGTTTAATTAATTAGTCTTTATATACACTAATATTTTTTTAATTAATATATTAATCTCAAATAGTTATTGATTCTCTTCTTTAGTTACTATAACGTGTAAATAGGAAAATTAATATATTAAAAGAATCTACTCAATTAAATGGGAAAATTTTAAAATTGGCTTCCATAAAATTATCATTAATAGTATTAATGGAGAATACATTTGAAAATATCGATAATAAAATGTACATGCAATTAAATGAATTCCAGATAAATACAAAAAAAAAAAATTCTAAATTGGAAATAAAGAAATTAAAAAAAAAAATAATTTGTAAATGGTATTCAGTAACTGTTTACAAAATTTTTGTAGACTTTCAGGAGTTGTATTTTTATATAAATATTTATAAGAATTTTTACCTTCCGATTTAATATTTCTTTAATATTATCATTAGGAAATATATTCAGTTATTAACTTGTAATGGGATATAATAATTAAAAAAATTTAGAAAAATAATTAATTTTTACATTATATAATTATTGTTTTTTAACGTTAGATTAATATATAAAACAAATAGAATTTTTGCAATATTATAATTTTAATATTTTTAACACATTAACAAGATATAATTAATTAAAATATATTAAGAGGAAAAAAAAAATAAAATGTGCTTTTACAAAAATGATGTCTCGACAGATTGATTTTTCATTAATCTCCAACAAGTTCATAATGACCTTTTCAAGATTAGATATAATATATATTGTATTTCATATATAAATATTAAATTTCTTCTTTTAGAGATTTCAAATAAACTATAAATAATTTATATATAATAGAATATTTTGTGTATATATCAGTAAATCTGTGTGTATGCTATCTGCGTTGGTTATAATATAAACGAATCTGGCGTAGGGTAACCAATGATTAGAGCCAAGCTTGTTTTAAATTTTTTAGGTTTATAGTATAAACAGGAGATGGGTGGTTGGGTGAAGATGAAGGAAGGGGGTATGGGGAGAGAGAGAGAGAGAGAGAGAAGAGAAGAAGAAGCAGCACCAGAAGAGAGACAATGCCTATGAAAAGTATTTATTCAAATGCCGAGTGTACCATGTTTAAAGATGGAAATGTGTCGTCGTCTATTGTCTGCCTGTCTATCCATTCTGCATTCTAGTTTTTTTAAAAGTTGGTTGCCATCCATAGAATCCATACAAATAACAACATCATTTTGAATTTAAATATATAATTAAATAAGAATGCATTCATATGCGCATCGATGATGGTTATTCTGGAGTTGTCCTCCTTAGAGTTTTAATCAGAACTAATTGGCAAAAATCAACATATTAATACATTTTAATTGATGAAAATAATAACAAAAATAAAATATTAATCAAGCTTAGTAAACAATAGTAAGAATTAGAACAATATTTACGTCCTCGCATAATAATAGAAAATATAGTCAAATTTATACAAATTATATGAAATTATTTAAATTATATATTGAAAGACATTAAAAATTATAATTTATTGATTTCTTAATCAAAAACATTAAAATTTATTTTTTATAAAATATTTAAATTTTTTTGTAATTATTTAGTTATTTATAAGAGTTATATTTATTTAAATTGTTTATAATCATTATTTTTTCTAATATAAATAATTTAATTAAATACTAATATTCTACAATAGTCTAGTGCTTGTTATCTTGTGATGAAAATGATTATTTCATGAATGCGGAACGTGGTCCATGACATTAAGGGATGAGTATATTTAAAAAATAGGCTTTATTAAATGAGGAATTACATGACTATATTTCCAATTCTATAGTAAAAGAGTTTGATATGATGAGACACGTGTTTCAAATGGGTAAGCAAAGATTATCAAAAAAAAAATTAAGAGAGAATGGGCGACCTCTTAAAATTAAATGTGCATAAAATAAACAAAAAAATAAATCTAAAACTTCACAGAGTATATGGTAAATTAAATGTTTATTTTAAAGTAAAGGTTTACTTTTATAAAACACTAAAAATATAACATAATCTTATATTACTTTTCTTTAGATTTCCTTATTTTTCCTTATTTGTAATCAAAAGTCAAATAATATGAAAAAAATCAAATTATTAAAAAATTAACGAAATTTGTATTTCATCATTTCATAGACATATATAATTATTATTTATTGATTATATTATAAAAATAATTAAACTTAATATAATGCTATTATAAATAAACTTTCAACATAATATCCTAAAGTCTCTTGATTAGGTTTGAAAAACAATGAAGCCGGTCAAAGCAGCTTGAATATATATACTTGAAAACATATATTCCTAAAAATCCCATTGAAAATTACCTCGTTCTTTCCATGATGAATGATAATATATAATCACTTAATTTATAATAAGATAAAAGAAAAAAAATAATAATAAAAACAATAGAAAATTTTATCACAAAGTGGTAAGAATGTTTATAAAATTGTGATTTGGATTTTAATTTTTTACTATCTCGTAAGAGATAGTATTACGATCACGAAAATTTTCGATGTTGAGATTTTGATGTTTTTATACGTTTTGAAGGTTCCTGAATCATTTTCACTAAGGTTGAGAAAAATGTCTGTGTGTGTGAGTGTGTGTGTGTGTGTGTAACCAAGATTATGGAAAAACGGTTTGAGCTAGAATGATGAAATTTGGTACATGAGCATTATTCAAAATTCGTAGTTTTCTATCAACTTTTGAGAAATGTAGCTCAACCGGAAGAGGGTCATTACCTACAACGTTTTGATTTTTTTCCTCTAAAGTGACCGTAAAGATAAAGATATATGTTTGATAATATTTTCACATGATTAATAATTGTAAAATACTGCTATATATATAATTTCAGCTTGATTGATTCGCTGAAAGTACCAGAATTAATTTTTTAACACTGCAAATCTCACGCGCCAACACGTAGTGGTGCCATCAACAAAAAGCCAAACATGCGCTGGTTTAATATTTATTATTTATAATTTATAATTAATTAAATTTAATTTAAATATAATATATTATGTTATTTAATCCAATTCAAATTGCGAGATAGTCTAGTGGAGACACTCCAGCTATATATAATTTTAATTGACTTGTTTATAAAATTAATTATGATATATACAAATAAGTGGTGTACTAAAAAGTTAAATCATAACCAAACTCGCACCTTTTTATTTATTTTTTTTTTTAATTTAAAGTATTTTGAAATTGTAGATGATGATGATAATGAGTATCAGGTGTAATGTTAAAGTGAAACTAATAAGATGAAATTGATGGTGCCTTGCCTGGGTGGGGGATGTTAGTGGATAGGTAGGTGGTAATGAAGTGAGGTATTATAATTGGAAGAAAGGAGTGAGTTGTTTTGTAGTTGTACAGGTGGGAGGGAAGGCAATCTCTCGTTGGTCGGCAGAACAAAGCAACGTACGCCACTCCTGGTGGCTACCGAGTTGCGCTGTCCATCGTTCCGAGAAGACACGGACGGCTCTCATACGTCATCGTTAACGAGACAAATTATTTTAATTTGTTCCTCACCCCACTTCACTTCACTTCACTTCATCTCATCCCACTCTACTCCACCCCGCGGGAGTAAAAAATTGCTTATTTGAGTCCTCTTTTGGAGTCACTCTCATCCATCACATACACATACACTCAGGATATGTATCTTTTATCTCTCCTCTTCTCGAAGCAATTAGGTCACAACATTTTATTCTTTTAAAAATGTATAATTCAAACCTTAATCTTAAAAAAAAATAATAGATTATATATTATATATGAATTTATAAGTATTTATAAATTATTCAAAATTTAATTAAAAAAAAAATCATTAAATTATATAATAATATAAAAACTATTCTATCATTTAGGTTGGACTAAACACTAAATATCTATAAAATTTTATTTAAATCGATTCAGTAGTTTCGGAGATTAGCTCACCCCTACATCGTAACATGGCATTTTTATATATAAAAATATAACTTTTTTTTATTACAATGTAATATTTTTAAATGGATATATGTATTAAAATTATATTCGTAAAATTTATTCTTAACTATTAATTTTTTTAAAATTTTTTATAAGTAGATCATTTAAATATTTAGTGATTTCTCACAACACTAATTTTATTTTAAAATTTCTGACATTCGATTTATTTATTGTCAAGAATGATACTCCATATAAACCTCATCTAGCGTTTCATTATAATATTTAAATATTTAATTCAATGTGATAAGTTAATAAATAAATAAGTAAATTGGAAATTATAAACATACTCGTAGGTACTGAGGGCCAATAATACTGATATATTATTTGTTAAACAAGATACAAATGGACCTAAAAATAAAAATAAAATATTATAAGTAATATATGATCAGAAATAAATTGATCATGTTTAATAATCCTTAATATAATTGATTATTCAATTTATTTACTTTTTCTTTTAATAATAATTACATTAATTTTTTTATTTTTTATTTATGTTAATTAATATTTTTGTATTAGAAAGAGATAAAGGGTGAAATAATTTTTTATTATTTTAAAGGTATTTCTTATACAGTTATATGGTTTAAATTATATTTTATATGACACAACATCTTATTAAGTGATATTTTATTTAGACTATTTTAACTTATATTAAAATATCTAATACATTACATAATATGTAATTTCAAAATATGAATAAGAGAAAAATTTTAAAAAAATAAAACAAAAAGATTAAAATAAACAAATTTGTTTTTTATAATATTTTAATTAATAATCAATTTAAATAAAATAATAAAGAGAAAGAAAGAGGGATGATTTATTTTTAGTTATTTTATCTTAAAAGGCAAGCAGACAGACAGACAGACAGACAGACAGACAAGCAAGCAAGCAAGCGAGCGAGCGAGCGAGCGACTAAGCAGGCAGGGCAGGCAGGCAGGCAAAGTCACTCTCTCTTCTGGTATTTCTCCAAATGACCTTGAGTCAGCCATGAATTGAAAATAGCTGGGTCGAGCCTAAAAATGAAATCATTTATGTCCGTTTAGGCTTATCAACGTAACAAGCCCCTCGTTTGTCCAGCCCTGTTATAGAACTGTCGGTAATTATATATGTGCGGATTAAGTTAATCGAGAAGACCGGAACCTGCCCCTCCCTCTCTTATATATATATATATATATAGTGGGAAGTAGTGGATCTGATGGGAGGTGGGGGGGGGGAGATGAGTGAGAGAAAGAGAGGCAGGTGAAGAGGGAAGGAGGGGGAATGGAGGCATTCATTGTCTTGGCAATCGAGTTGCTTTGCTGCCAACCTGACTTGTTTGTCTGCTTGTTTTCCATCCATTCAAATTAGCTGCCAATTCTTTTTTTCTTATCATTTTTTTTTCTTTTTATATTAAATGTCAATATATATATATATATATATACGATTAATATATTACTTTCTTACAAATCATTTAATTTATTTCTATAATATAGAATATAATAATTATATGAATTCTATATAATCATTATATTACAATATATATGCTAAATATTATTTTTCTTATTACTGAAAAAATATAAAGATAGGAGATAGTTTTCATTTCATAAATTTTTGTTATATCCTCATTTTCTTTTATAATCTTTGATTTTCTGGTTTGTGAATATTAAAACGAAATTAAATTCTAAATTCACTAGACATAACTGTTATTTTTGGTGTATTATAAATATATATAAATTGGATAGTTTTCTGTAATATCATCCATTATTAGTCTGTTTAGACGTTTATTTAAAAAAAAATCTAAGCTGATCTACTATAGTCAAAGACCTTGTTACACATCTAGACAAATAAAATTGGCAATTTTAATGCTTTTTTATTTTATTATAATATTTTATGTTAGTAAAACGGTAAAATTGCTATTAACTTCACGTCTGTCAAAATGAATCAATCCCAACCAATATATTAGATATAATATATAATTATGTTTTTTAAAATTGCAGTCGTTTTAAGAAAAATCAAAGTATTTATCGGTATTCAAAAACTTGTATGTTTTTTGAGGCATAACTAATTTAATAAAATATAAAATTGAAGTTTTGTAACATTTCTTTCAATATTCAATTGTTCATTTTTGAATTGATCATTATGAGTATACAAACATAGAAAAAAACGTGTGTTTATGTGTGTGTTATTAATAGGAAGAAAGAATTTTTCGAATTTTCTTCTCAGGAATGTTTTTATTATATTATATCTCTTACTGGATTCCCCCATTCTTCTATCCATTTTCTTAAAAAGAATTTAAATAAGATTTCATTTAAAAAAAAAAATAATAAAAGAAACTTAATTTGACAATCTAAATAATATATTTTTTTATTTGTTTTTTTTTATATATATATATTTATTAATTATTTAATTAAATTTACAAATTAACTTATTATTATTTTTTACCCAAAAATATATTGATTCAAGAATCTGATTGTCCAACGTTGAAAATAAATAAATAAATAAATAATTTTTTTTATAATTTTCAAATTTATAATCATTTTTATGAAAATCCGCTACCCTATAAATAAATAATGAGAAATGATTTAACTACAAATTTCAACATTTTTTTTAAATTCTAAAAAGACTGAAGATTATAGAGATAGATAAAAAAAACAAAAAAAAAATCATCAATAGGCTGAATCACGTTTTTTTTATTTATTTCTATATATATCTCCCCCACCCTCTTCCCTTCCTCACATCTTGTTTCCAAATATATTTAAGTGAAGGCAATAAACGAGTCAATGCATAATTTAGTCGTTTATATTAATGCTTGGCCTGGCTATTTACACTTAAATGACCCGTCTTTCCGTTCCCTCCTTTCTCCCTTCCCCGTCTTCAATTTCAAATACCGTGGAAATTTTTGTAAAATATATTACTTATATATATTTATATGTGTGAGTGTTTTTTTTTTCTTTGGAAATCTTAAATATTGTCCTCTTGTGTTTGAAAGATGATGGAGGGATTTTGGAGTCATTTTTTTTTCTCTCCACATCCCTTAAAGGGGGCGTTTTGGCCATAAATTTTCTTAAGATAGCCTCCTTCATCTCTTATTCACCTGACACGCTTCTAGAAATTAAACATTAACAACAGTAAAAGATTCAAAGACCAAAAATCTTAATAAATAAAATAACAGAGAATGATAAAAGAAAATAAAAATATTTCATAAATAAATTCACATTTCTATATTATGATAATAATACTATTATCATATAAATATATTCTCCAATATATTACATTTTTTAATTTATATTCAAATATTAACATTTTAATATTAATTATAAAATATCGGTTAATTTAGAAAAAAATTGATATTAATAATGATGAACAATCAATTATATTTGAATTTATATATAAACATGTAATATTTGTTACCATATTGGTAATAATAATAAGGAATTTAATTAATTTATTAATTAATTTTATCAATATACATAAAATACCAACAATTGTTTACTTTCTAAAATAAAAATAAAACGTTAATTCTTTCAAAATGTCTTTCCTTGTTCACAGCAACCATATAAACTGATAACGTTCCTAATCAGAATTATATATATGTATATATATATCTTGCAGACATTCAATGTTTAATTTAATTATGTTTTTTATTATTATTATTATTAATATTATTATCAGAGAATGATAACTAATACTCACACACAAAAAAAAAGATTAGAATTTTCTTGTTAAAATATAACCTATATTTTAATAAATAAACATTTATTATGAATTATCATTTGCCAAAGAGACCGACAAATAAAATTAGATTAGATTTTTTTCTCTATATGGTTAAACGTTTATTGTGTTGTCGTTTAAATTACAAATTTATTTGAAACAAAAATATTATAATAAGGTAATTCCAAGATTTTTATATTAAAAATACCATTATATCATGGTAGTTTAAAGAACATTTATCTAAAATGATAATTTCTACATGTAATTAGATATTATTAATTATTAAATACTGATTGTGAGTTTATTATCACATGACCAAAAACAGAGTATGACGTCACCTTGCCACAACACCCATCGTTTAATAAGTTGCTAGACCTAATCAAATATCATAATTGTACATTTTTCTAGCTGATTTGAAGAAATTATGATTAATATTATAAACAAATTTATTTTTTAAAATTATAATGTTCAAATATCATTAAAAATTCTAAAATTAAAAATAATTTTTGATATTTATTGTTATTTATCATTTGTTACGTATAATAATTATTAATAATATTATAATATTTTTTCTTGTTTTTACTAAAATTTTATATATTTAACCCATCACTATATCAATTAAAATGAAATGAAATTAATAGTTTGCTTTCATGCTGACTTTTATAAGTATAATAAAGAGTGTATACAATTATTGTGAAGGATATCGAATTCACTCTCACAGACCTACAAGTAAATAATTCTAAAATTGTACTTTTCGAATTCTTTTGCTTACATAAATAAAATCAAAAAAATTTAAATCCTAAGCAATTTAGAAAGATTATTTATACAATTTTAAATTTAAAACATTTTAATAAATAAATGTTTTTTATATTTTTATCCATAAGTTATTAAGCAATTTATTTATTTATTTATTCCAAGTATTTGAATATGAATATTTAAATAGGACTGGATTTCTTTTCAAATATTTATTTATTTTTTTTAAAGAAATATCTAACTTTTGATCAAGGTAGATAATTGTTTTTTTTTTAATATTTATTCATCTACTTAAGTGAGTTTGATGATTGTAAAATTGAATTTAGAAAGAAATTTCGTTTCTATTTATTTATTTTATATTTTTTAACATAATCATTCCATTAATTTTTTCTTATATTTTAGAGAGAATTATTCATTGGTAAATATACATATACATATTGAAAACAAAAGTCGTTCTTTATCTTCAAGTCAATATAATTAATTAATTTGTACGTATTCATACAAATTTCCTCTCCTTTTTCTTTTAATTGCTGGCTTCACTTGTCATTCATATCTACTACTAATGTGGTTCGTTCAATCACAATAAGCTACTATACATACTACACAAACCACCTAATATATTCTTTTTTTAATCAATCTAAATCTAATATATATTTTTATAATATAATGTACATTTACTTGTCTTGCAAATGGCTTGAAGAAATTTTGTTAATGTATTTTATATTTTTTAGCATATCATTCTATTATTTTTTTTTATTTTAGAGAGAATTATTAGAATATATATGTATATTGCAAAAAAAGTTGCCCTGAAATCAATATAATTATTTAATTTGTGAGTTTATAATAATAATCTAATAATTCAATAAAAAAAAATTCTTTTCTCTTTCTAAAAATAATAATTTTCCTTTTATTATTAAGTATATTAAAAAAAATATTTATTTAATATATTTTAAAGTAAATTTATTATATTATTAATACAACGAATTATATTATGTATTTCTAGTTTTTCTTTTGGACATCTTTTCGTGTTTAGATAGAAGGACAGGAGCAGAATTTCTTATTTCCACTCTCCCCCTTCTCACACCTTAATACATGTCAAATTTATATTTATTAATGTATCATTTAACAATCACTATAGTGGTCCTAAACTTAAAAGTATCAATCACTCTTAGTCACTTTGCAAAAAAATAAATTAATTTAAGTCTAATTCATTTTTATAATATATATAATACAAGTTTTATTAAATTAGTATTTATTCTTATAAAAATTATAATTACTTAATTAATTTAAATAAAAATGATATATATATATATATTAAATAAATATATAAAATGCTTATATCTTATTAAAATATATTTTTTTAACAAATGCATTTCTGGTTTATATCAAACATAAAAATAAATAAATATTAACCCAATTCACTTTTACTTATGTTTTATAATATACAACTTATATTATTCTTGGCTATATTTGGCTATACACTGTGAAAATCAACTTTTTTTTATATAAATGTTGAATTTCAATTATATATAATATATAGTTATGAAATTTTTCTTTAATTAATTTTTGCATACTGTTGAAAATATTATATATATATAAAATCCAGTTTCAGCTCGAAACTTTTTCCTTTTTTCACTCTTCGAATTTTCTTTCTCACTTCCACACCAACAAAATCATTTAATATAAAAAAATTTATTTGATAAAATTTGTTATCACTTATAAATAAAATTAATTATTTTTTTTAAAATTATTATATAAAGAAATAAAAATTTCTACCATTTTGGTTCACTGTATTTATTATTTTGTATTAATACTTAAGAAATTTATGTAAATAAATTATATATTAATACATTTATATTTAAATTAAAAAGTATTAAACCCTATTCTTTTTTAATTAATCTTAATTTTAACCAAATTGAATTTTTAAATATTTTTTTTAAATTTTAGAATTAAAAAAGCACAAACATATTTATTATTATTGTTTAATGTTTTATCATAACGAAATTACTTTCAACTCTTAACTTCAACTTTAAAATAATCATAATAAATTTTTAAAACTCATTTATTAAATTTTAATTCTATCATGTATGTACATTATATATTTTTAAACATGATCCGGCTTTTTTGTTTTCACACATATGCCTTATTAAGGACGTGTAAAAGAGATTTGTTTTTTTGTTATTGTTGTTTTATATGATATATATATATTAAAATTGAGTCTGGAAAATTGTACATTTAATTAAGCGTCAAACTCAGCAATGCCTTTAGGGCAGGCAAATGGTCCATTCAGAGGCCCTCTCTCTCTCTCTCTCCCTGTAACTGTGTGATTGGAAGCTTTTTTCGTGCGCGAGCATAGTCATATTGCGGTGTCCTAGTCTAAAACAACATCCACTAATACCACAATAAAATATATATTCAAATAAAAATTAAAGTATAATACCTAGAAAAAACTCTGTGTTTTAATTACTGTATTTTTTTATTTTCACTCTTGATTTCTATTTACGTTTTTGTTTAAAAGGGGAAAAATAATAAATTTCAAAGGATTTTTTTTTCTATTTTTAATATATTAATTATAAAATAATAATATCATTGAATTTATGCTAATAAAGCCGAATTAATCATTGAACGTTATATCAATTTTTCATTATAATTAGAAAAAAAAAATTAAAAAGTATAGGTTAATAATATTCCAAACTAAGTAAATGACTCTATTAATAGTTTTTATAAAGTATATTTATATAATAAATATTTTTAATTTTATTCAAGTGATCAATCAAAAATCAAACTCGTTGGTCATCCTACATATATATTACTTTGAACATTCAAGTAAATAATGAGATTCAATATATTTGTATAAATTAATACACACATATAAATATATATATACATTAATCTACTACATATTTCAATCTGGGACCTCGAGAGAATTTTTCAATTCAAAAAATCTTAATACACGAATTTAAAAAATAAATTTAGAACAAATTTCTTTAATTCAGTACATTATATATTAAATGTTATATATTCATATATATATATATATATATATATATGAGAATAAAAATATAATTTTAACAGGAACAAAAAATAGATTGGAGGAAGTGTGGGAGGAGAGATCGACACGTTTATTCATTCATTATTCATGAAGGAGTGTGATTATCTCCTTAGCCAATTTGATATTATAAATAATATTATAATAACAAGTGCAAACAAAAATTTGATCTTTCAAAATAGAATGAACATATTCATTAAACGTTATTAAATGAGATTAAAAATTAAAACACTCCTCTAGTTAAATCTCTTTATAGAAGGATAGTTTACGGTCATAAACTTTTAATTTAGATGTTACCATTTAATTGACTTTATTTTCTTTTTTTTAAACATAATAATAATAATAATAATAATAATAATTTAATGCGAGACTACTATAATTTTCCACAAATAAACAATAATAAATAATATTATTGTTTATTTGTGGAAAATTTTTAATTTATATATATATTCTATTATATTTATTTACTTATCTTAATGATTTATATATATTTAAATTTAAGTAATATTATAAATATAATCCAAAAAATTGTATTACAATTATTTTAGTTAATTTTGTTGAGTATTGAGGTATAAACCAATTTTAGAGAGCCTTTTAGTATAAGATATACTTGATATTATATGTACGTATCTTTTAACTAAACTATGAACTTTGTCAGGTTCAAACCCGACCTCAGGTTTGACTGACCAAGTCATTAACGGATAAGCTCCCTAATCTCTTAGTAATAATAAATTAAAAATATTTTATAAAACATTTATCTAAATAATGTGTTTTTTTATTTATAGGAAAAATTGAACCGACACCACACACCTCATCCTTCAACATGGGCTACCTCGTATCACCGTATCCGTATCCGAATGGCACCGGTGGGCCCATACCCGTATCAATGGTAAGCTAATAATTCAATATTTCTTATAATATATAAATGAAATAATTG
This sequence comes from Labia minor, assembly GCA_963082975.1. Classification (NCBI taxonomy): domain Eukaryota; kingdom Metazoa; phylum Arthropoda; class Insecta; order Dermaptera; family Spongiphoridae; genus Labia; species Labia minor. Next base: position 31,047,785 of record OY720346.1, read on the forward strand.
TAATCAAAACGAATTGTTATATTTTATATAATCAATAATAGTTTGTAATTTCTATTCCCTTATTTTTTTAAATTTGTCCCTATTTTTCTCTCACTCCCACACTTCCTTTCTTTTCTTATTAATTAAAAAAATAATAAGTAAATTGCCTTAGTATATATTTTAATAATAATAATTAATTAACGGGTTTTGTTTAAGTACTAAATATTAATCTTTCTTGTTTTGTTTTTTTTAAAGTTATTGTACCGGATGTTATTTAAAATGTTTCTTAATCTATAATTATATATATATATATATATATAAATCTACTTAAATTTAATTTAATTTTAAATATTCACAAAGAATTTATTTAATAAATACCTACCACTTACAGTAGTTATTAGATTTAATCATTAAAGCACTTGACAAACCTTTTTTTTAATTTTATACATAAAATAATACATAAAATTTTATACATTAAATACTTTTTGAATTTAATCATTTTTTTCAAATTTGAATTATTTATTATTTCCTTTATTTCATTAATTATTATTTAAGAAATTAGAGAATCTAATCAATTTTTTTCAAAGTCACATTCTTGGATCAATAAAAACAACGAAAAAATTACAGTCTAACTTTCGATAAATGTATTTCTTTCCACCTCTTAATAGAAAAACTTCAAATATTTTTTTATTCTAATTTTTTAGTCTCAAATGAGTAATACTCTATTGACTAGAATTTATTTATTTTATTTTTAAAGTTTTATATAACTACTATATGTAATCATTTATATTGGATATATTTGAGTATATATCTGTGTGTGTGTAGGGTCTAACGACCTTATAGAAATTATTAGTAAAATAGGGATTAGTGAGGGATAGACCTTCGGTTCTCCTTATAGTATTAAATGATACCTAAAAAGACCTTATTTTTTATTTTCTTTCTTGATTTTCGATATCATTATGTGTATGCGTATGTCCTCTCTCTCTCTGTGAATGTGTGTATGTGTGGGAATCGTCACCTCAAAAGCGTTGACACCTGCCGGTTTTTAAGCGCGGGAACGCCCCCAAACTATTGAGTACGAGTTACACAGTCAGGTTGAGGAAAGGAAAGGAAAAGATCCACACCTCCGTTCCCCCATCTACTTCTCTCTTCATCCTCCGATTGCCCCTGGAGGCCAATTGTGCCAAGGTAATTGCCCCTGAATTCGATCTTGGCTCTAGTCTATTCAATATAAAACGACAGACATGATCGTGATCCAATAGAGAAAGAGAGATATAAGCAAGTTCACATTTTGAGATAAACAGTCCCCCCACTTGCACCACCACCACCCCCGTCCTCTTTTATCCATCCTCCCACACTAAAACCATCTCTCTTCTAAAACCCAATCCAAATTCTAATAGAAGTTGGAATCTGAATGAAAGAAGCGGTTCGAAACGGCTGAATTCCGTATCAAAAGAGTCCTTGAATTTATATAGAAAATAATAGAAAGAGAGAAAAAGAGAAAGAGACAGGGCCATAGAATTAGATTTCAAACCGATTTCAATCATGATAATTAAAATTTACTTTCTTACATCTCTCAAATAATTTAAAAACAAAACAGTTGCAAGCGTATTAAACTACTTTCATTTAAAACATTACTAGATATTACAAATAATATAATATTTGATTTTAATATAAAAAATAAAAACAAAAGTTAATTAAAAATTAGATGAAAATATATTTTGAAAACCCTATGAAAACCCTTTGAAAATATTTTCTTATTTTTTCCTTTATTAAAAAGTTATTTATAATAATTTTATCAAAAAATCCTAACCAACTTCAATAAAAAATATTTGTATAAATTTTGCTGAAAATCACTTATTTTTAAAAAACACACAAAAATATAATTAAATTTTGCCGGGAAGATAGAAATATTGATGAATAATAAAATTAAATATATATTATAATGTTAATTCTGAAGCCATGTTAATCTTTGTACAAGATATTTTACACTTTCACTCACAGTAATTAAAATTTAATTTTTTTAAAAAAAATGTTTTAATACAACAGGGCAATACCTTTTTTAACAAAATAAAATAAAAAAAGGAACTTTGTGTAAGAAAAGAAATGTTGAACAAAAGAAATGATTTAACGTCAAACTAAAATTTTCCCTTGAAAATTAACAACGTCTCACTCACCCTAGTAGGGGGTTGGTTGGAAGAAATGTTTTTCTTTCTTTTTCTCTCTATTTTTTTAAACCTTCTTGGAAGATATCAATCAATTTTAAAGAAAAAAAAGAAAATTCTTGAAAATGAGTAAAGGAATAGAAAAAAGATTGCATTATCCCCTCCCGAAACAAAATTTAATTATATATATTCATATAACAAATAGCTATTGTAGATATATTCGGTAAATAGCTAATAAACTCGATAAATAGAGAAACTCTTATGCTCAATTATTTTTTTTTTTAAATTAAAAATATGTCATTCTTTTCTTTACTGTATTATAAAATATCTCTACAAATTTTATTGAAATATCTTATTTATATATATATATATATATATATTTAACTTCTTTTTACATAAATTAAAAGTTTAATATAAATTATATTTAATTATTAGAAATTATAAAAATCATATACATAGAAAATATATATTCATAATGTGTACACTTTCTTCTAGAGTGTGTCTATGTTTGTAGTATGCCTCCTGCCCATTACATAAACAATTGAGACAGTAGCAAGCAGCATCATTCCCCTCTCTAACTAAACACAACCCTTTCCATTAATATAAACAAAACTTGCTTCCTTTTTTTATTTCACTAGTTCAGAATATACAATAAAAATAAATAGACAAAGATTACAAGAAAAGAATCTCTTCAAAATAGACTAAACCTGGAATAAGGAAGGGAAAGAGACTTCTTTCCTTTTTTTGAATATGTATTAATAATTAATTTTAATATATAATATATTTAAATTTATATTTAGAATGGTATTCTTCGTAATAACAAAAAAAAAATCCGTTTTTTAATAAAAATTAATTCAGTACCAATCACTAATTCAATGATTAAACCAAATCTTTATTAAAATTTCTAAAATTAAGAAAACAAAAATATATTTATTTAATAAATGTGTTTATGTGAAGGGGAGGGGGGGCTTTAAGGTGGGTCGAATTATCTCCGATGTTTTCAAGCTAAGTGATATTTTTATTTATTAATGAGATTATAATGATCGGGATATAAATAATCAGCTTGTATAATTGTATTTATAAATACATTGAATTATTTTGATTTTTTATCAAATCACTATACTTATTGATAGTTTTCATTTATTATATATAAATGTTGATAATTAAAATATATTTACTCAATTCTTTGTTTGCTCTCTCTCTCTTTTAAAAAAAACATTTCAAATTACTTATTTGTTTATTTATTATTGATTTATATATAATATTGAACAAGTGGCGTTTAAAATGATATTTAATGTGTTTACGAGTTGAAAGGGGAGGGGAATAGGAGTGGTGAGTGAATAGTGCGTGACAGAAATCAATTGGATAGGTTAGCCAAACAAATTTCACGGATTCTCTGAGAACAGCACCCAGCTGCCCTTATGTTCCTAAGAAACCGCTTAAAGTGAGAAAGAGAGAGGATTATGTTAAAAAAAAATGATGCACACACACTGGATGGTTTCACACCCTAAATTTGTTCCTAGGTTGCAGGCCACCCACACCCCCCAAATAGAGACAACTTTCCTCCACTACCCTCATACCCTCTCTTTCTTTCTCTATAGTCTATACACTCTTCTGGGAATTTCTTTGACCCTCCTGCTGCCTTGTAAAACAACCTGCATTCGATGTATTATTTGCTTAAACAAAATTCTTATATATATATATATATATATATATATATATAGAAACGAACTCTGCAAATAATACAATAGGCCTCCCACAATGCATACAAAAATCCTCATCAACCCTCTTCAATCCAGCATCGCATCTACACCTCAATGTTTACATTCATGATTATTATGAAATTGAAATAAAAATATAGTTGACTGTGAATCTTAAAATAAAGAGTAATATATTACAATTACTCAGTTGTTGGTCAGTCGGAAATTTTATTATGTATTTAAAACTGAATCCGTATCCACCCACGTTAGCAATCATTATTATTTTTTTTTATTAATATTGCTACTAAATAATTTAATATTAATAGTTCGAATAAAAATAGTGAGCTACTTATTATTTTATTTTATATAACCTAAATTTTATATTTTTATTATTATAAAATAAATTAAATATATATATATATATATATATATATATATATATATATATATGTAATTTTGTTTTTATTGAGGATGTGCAGGTAAATTAAATCTGATTCAGCTATAAAAGAGATTTATTGTTAAAATAGTTATTTACAAAATATTTACAATTTATTTACCTATAAAAGAGAATCAAATTTTAAAGATCCTTCCTAAAATTCACAAAATATTTTATATATTTTTATATTATAATATTTAATAATGTATCTTGCTTTGCTATCTCATAATCTATCTCAATCAAAACACTTTTCACTCGCTTGAGTTTCCTGCTTGGTGGCGCTGGCTGTGTCCAGGATTTTCCGCCAGGTTTCCCATGATTTCAAATTTACATATATATATATATATATATATATATACATAATTGCTGATATCATTATTAGTGAATATTAGAATAAAAAATAAATAGAATAAAATATGATATGGAAGAAGCAATACTAAAAGACGGGCCACAATTGGCCTTTTTTTTCAGGTATAATTAACTCTCTCAATTTCAATACCACCACCTTTCAACGAACTTTACAATGCATTCCCCTAAAAATCAAATATGTATACTAAATTATTTTATTTAATTGATTTTCAACATGAGAGGTATGTGAAAAAAAATCTTTTGGCTCCGTTTGGGACAGCTAATACATCTCCTTTTTTCATAATAATTTTTTAATTTTTTTAGAAAATGAGGTTATATTATTATTTTGTGAATTATCTTTAAATAATTTATTTCTATCTTTTTTTTATGGAGGTATTGAGAGAGGTGTGAGGGGAGAAGAAATGGATATCCTTATAAGATGTAGTGTTGTGGTGCATCATTTAAATTCTTCTATTATCTCTTGTCGGGATCGTGTGAGGAGAACTAAAGTGTGTGTGCTTGGGTCATGATCATACAATTTTCACCCTACAACCTCCCTCCTTTACCATTCTCAATTCTCTTTCTTGCAATAATATAGACATACAAAATCCTTTTTAAATTTTTGTTTTTAAAATATACTCCTAAATTAAATAAATATTTATTTTTTTATTAAACCAGAAAATAAAAAATAAAATAAAAATTCTTTAATGAAAATCTTAATTAGATGGTTTATTTATTTTTATTCCATATGAACTCATTCATTTTTTTTCTGTAATCCAAAGTTATATATAATATATAAATATTTGTATTTTTTTGATGGTTACCATCTATAAACATAAAAAATTGGATAGGAAAATAAATTATTAGGTGTAAAATAAAGTTTCACGTTAATTTAAGTTTTTTAATTTAAAAGTCAAAATGTGTTGTGCAAATCTTTATATCTATATCTTATTTAAATATTAAATTAGATAATAACAATATATATCATGAGAAACTATTAATTAAAATAATATTAGGTTTCTTAATTCAATCTTTTAATTTCTTCTTTTTTCTTCTCTCCACTGTATCCTAGCAATTTCTCCCTCCTATTCTTCCTCCTCTGCTTACACTTATAATAGGATAAAAGGGGACATAAATGAATTATAAGGTTTATTCGATATCCCAAAGGAAAGGAAGAAAGGAATTCAAATATCCTTCCAGTCAGCCCCTATTCTCTTTCTGTCTATCTTTCTATCTCTCTCTCTCTCTACTTACTCACTACCTTTCTTTGAATTCAGTCCTTAACCTTAACGTATTTTTTTTGTTCCTTCTTCCATCCGAATGCCACTGCATCCTATTTCCTCTCCAACTTCCGGTTATCCCCATCAAAATCGCTGGGACCATCTTTTACGATCCAATCGAGTATCACATACATAACTTTATTCTTTCAATAAATAATAAATTATTTATATTATATTAATTAAACCATATACATGCAAAATCCTTAAAATATGCAGCCATTTGTGCACTTATATAAATTAAAGACAACAAATAAGTACTAAAATATTCTGAGGAAATTAAAAAAAAAATATCCCAAATTAAATTACGGTTCTAATTTTACTTTACATATACGTATTTATCAATATTTCTAATAAAATTTACAAAAAATACTATCCAATTTAACTAATTTCATGATCACATATACATTTGGGGCGAAGGGGATGCCTTAAATAGTTTATTATTATTATTAATATTAAACCATATAATGAACTCTTAATAATTTTACTTCATTTTCATCAAGAGCCCCTTAGATCCACCCATTATACACTTCACTCTATGCTCTTAATTAATAAAATAATTTCAGAGAGTTACTTTCCCATTATTTCTCACACATGGTTATCAAATTTACATAACTTCTTCATCTTATATCTCTCTTATTCACTTACACATTTGTATTTTACTTTAATAAATTATATTTCTTTTTTTAAAATATCATTAATTAATTAATCATTTATTTTATACAATTATTCTAATTAAATATTTTCATTTCAATTTTCAGTTCTTTCTTTATTTTTTATTTTTTACATTTCAAATGAAGTCCATTTTCATTTAGATAGCTTATATTTTAATTCAATTTAATATGAAACGTACACACCCATGATTTGTTCAAAAGAATTAAAAAAAAGTCCCTTGGGAGATTTGAGAATGAGTATAGAGAAGTAAATTCCACACGCCCTTCGCTAATATTAACTTATTAATTCGGAAAATATTGAAATTTCAGAAGCGCTTTTAGAAGCGAGTCAAATATATACATACCCACACATACCCACACATACCCACACACACACTCATAGACACACAGAGAGAGAGTTCTAAACGCTAATATTTCCATTCTCTTCCTCCCACCCTCCCCTACATATAACCCTATCACTTCGTCCACCGCCCATTTACTTCCCTTTGATAGAATTCTTCTTTATCTGAGTCACCTTTTCCCAATAGAGATCACTTTCAACCACAAATTAATGGATAATGAAAGTATATACTTGTAAATTAATGTTATTTTATTAGAATGTGATAAAAATTGAATACTGATATATATATCGCAATGATTAACTCGGATTGAGTGTGGAATTGGTGAGCAGAAGATGAAATGTCAACGGACTGATGATAAGAATTGGTGGTCAATGCGTAGTTATTGGTAATTGTCGAAATTAGAATTCAACCTCAGAGAGAATTAAATAGTGGGGGTCAAAAATAAAAAAAATTGAATATATTAAAAAAAATATTATATTTAATTTATTTCACAATAAGGGACTCTTTAATGAGGGAATAATGATAATAAAAATGAAAAAAAAAAAACGATACTGATTAAAAACTTCCTAAACCGTGAGGAGGGTTTTCAGTAAATGGACACTACTCCCGAGTCTATGCGCTTAGTGATCACAATCTCGTAGGACCATCTCTCGGGATCCCTTCTTGAGGTGTTTTCTTCAGGGACCTCCTCATTCCATTGCCTCCTTTCTGTTGCTGGTACATTGCCCTTAAATAGGGCATTGGTTTCACCACCCTTTCATGTCACTAAGATGTTAGGTAATGAGGGGAGTTTGACAAGATGCTGCAAGCTGCTCACCATTTAAGAATTAAAATTACTTGGCGCGGCTTTTTAGTGTAGTTTAATAAATTATAATTATTATTAGTTAAAATGAAAAAATAAATACTATATTGATCAGTTTTGATCAGAATTGTTTTAATTCTTTTTTATAAAAAAGTAAAAAAAAAAAAAATAAAAATAAAATAAAATAAATAAAACTAAAATTAATTTTGTTTATTACTTATACAAATTTATATATAATTTAAATTTTAATAAATTATATTTATTACTTAATTAATATTTAATAATTTTATAATAATAATAATAATAATAATATCAAATCAATATAAAATTATTTAATATGTATATAACAAAACAGATAAATAGATAGATAGAAAAAACGTCATTTGAAAATTAGTTTTTTAAATTAGCCAATGAATTTAGCATGTAATTAGCGTGTAGAGAGTGAGTGAGAGAGGGAAGGAGAGATGTGCGCGTGCCTTGTTTCAAATTATTGCTATCCAATCGAGCACACGTTTCTCTCTCTCTCCCATTCTCATTCTTCTCTTTTACTCCAACTATTATATATATATATATATAAATATCTTGATAAAAATAAATATATTTTTAAATCCCCTTTGCGTGTGAGTCGATCATTTTATTACATATAATTTTTTTCACTCTTTCTCTCTTACTCATTCATTCACTAACAAAGCGATATTTAATTGATTCATTTCAATTTCAATTTAATTTGTGCAAAAAAAAAAATATAAAATAAAATAACGTAACATAGGTATATATATATATATATATATATATATATATTAGAATGACAGAGAAGAGAGAGAGAAAAATGCTTTTTTCCTACTGTGGTTTCGTCAACCAACAGGTGTAAATAGCAAAGTAATTAAAACAAACATTGAGACCGACAGGAGTACAACCCCAGGCGCGCATCAAAAGACTGCCACTAATGACGTCACTTAATCCCTCCCCCTTCGTTATTTTTTTTTTATTTCCAATTTTTTATTTTACCTATGGTATCTGTTCAGTAGAGTTAATTACTTTGTTTACATTAGTCAGGGTGCTTGCTTACTTCTGCACGCGACCGACGCCTCTCTCTCTCTCTCCCACTCTCTCTCATAAGTCATATTATTTATCAGCAGATTAATCAACCTTTAATTCTCATTCTCTCAACCCTTTCACCATTCATTCCATTAGTATCTACCATTTCTAACATTAAGATTAATATATATGTTAATATTACACCAGACATATAATATAACCATTAGTAGTTATTGGTCATATCTTATTGAAGTTCAATCTTATATTTATCTTTTAGGGAATAAATTTCAAAATTTCACTTGATAAAATATTGATTTTGTTTGTAAGGAAATTGTCAAGCCTATAGAAAAAAGATCTGGAGAATATGGTAGATGTGGTCAATTTTCAATCAGAATAGTTCAACTTCCAACCTATATGGTATATATATATATATATTTCTTTACCTATATAAGGTATATAATGCACACAATTTTTAAACTCAAAATTATTTATTATTTTAGTTTAAGGTAAATAAATATAAGTATATTTATAAACTTTAAATCTTATTACTAACGTTTATCACTTATGTGAAGATAAAAAGTTCAATTGATAATATATGAATGAATGACCTCTTCATCATAATCATCATAATCTGTTTCACTTTTATTAACATTTTTTTTGTCTTGATCAGGGCTGTTAAACTCTCGACCGGCGACGACTTTGGACTTTTTTAAAAAAATTTCAATTTGTCCCTCTAAAAAAAAAGGGTAAAATGTTTTTAGCGATCAGACTTTCGACTTTCAATTTGTCTGCGGTCCGCCTTAAGTTAAACCTTGTTGTTTGGCCCAAGTGTACCTATGAGTTTGACACCCCTGGTCTAGATTATATATTTTAAATTTTTATATTTTATTTAACGGCTCAACCGATTTTGATGAAATTTGGTATATTTACTTAAGTGGGATGAATTGATCAACTTTTGGTGCAAATCCGTGAACCGGAAGTGGTAGTATTAGCGATCGATAGGAGGGGAAGGGTTATTTTCACACCAAATTTCACATGAGGAGATTTTTTTATATATCACCACGAATCATGCACTTTGTATTGGTTTTATCCTCGGGAAAATCATATTTATTAGTTTTTTCTTGATTTAAAATTATATGACGTCATCCAGCCATTCATGACGTCACAGCCTGGTCTTACATATAAATATATACATATATTATAAATAAAATAAAATTAAAAATATTTATGTTATATGCCTATATGTTTTTTATTACATTAATAGATATATTAAAATTATTTGAAATTGTTTCTGTAGCTGGAAATTAATTTACTTCAAACCGTCGGTCGGTTCGGACCTGGCCACAGGTCAACTTATTTAATTTTTATAATTAACAAGTTAATCTTATTATACATATTTAGATTATAAACTAATAGATAATTTAATAAGGTATAATTTACTTTTGGCCTTTTTTTATAATGTATATTGATATCTTTTTTATTTAGTATTTTATTAATTTATAATTAAATAGTATGTGACATATACATTTCTATTGAATCGGTATGTATAGAGAAGATTGTACAATAGAATAAAAAAAATTCAATTGGATAATATAAATTTGTATTTAAGGACCTTGAAAGCAACCGCTGACAAGAATTCATAATAACAAATAAATGATTTCATTTACAACACAAATCAGACAACAACAAAGCAGCAAAATGATAAAAGTTGTACAAAACCAAAACGTAAACCAAAACCGCACACATTTTTTAAGAAATTTCAGTGTTCTGACTAATGTTTTTAAGGAAAAACAACAGAAATATACATAACAAACTTTTTCAACGAGTTATATTATTAAATTAGCATTAAAAAACAATAACAAAAATGAAACATTTTATAATAAGTTGACCTGTGGCCAGGTCCGAACCGACCGACTGTTTGAAATAAATTAATTTCCAGCTACAGAAACAATTTCAAATAATTTTCATATATCTATTAATGTAATAAAAAACAGATATGGATATAACATAAATATTTTTAATTTTATTTTATTTATAATATATAGCTGAAATAGCCGGCGTTGCCGGCGTTACCCGAGGCTGTGACGTCATGAAGGGCTGGGTGACGTCATATAATTTTAAATTAAGAAAAACATAATGAAGATGATTTTTCCCGAGGATAAAACCAATACATTCGTGGTGATATGTAAAAAAATCTCCTTATGTGAAATTTGGTGCGAAAATAACCCTTCCCTTCTTATCGTCGATCGCTAATACTACCACTTCCGGTTTCCGGATTTGCACCAAAAGTTGATCAATTCATCCCACTGATTCATTAAGTAAATATACCAAATTTCATCAAAATCGGTTGAGACGTTCAGGCTGTACACATCTATACGGACGGACGGACAGACATCATGCTAAAAATACTTTTTTCTGTTTAGAAAATGCATGATTCGTGGAGATATGTAAAAATCTCCACATGTGAAATTTGGTGTGAAAACAATACCTCCCTTACTATCGTCGGTCGGTAAAAATTATTATTTGTACTAATAAAAACTTTTTTGTGTATGATTTAATGTTAATCATTGCTGAATTCTAATGAATATGACTAATTATATAAAAAAAAAAAAAAATTAAGAATGACTGCTTGTCTTTATAAAATTTTACATATGGGACTTGCATCTGTTAAATTTCTTCGAAATTTTAAGGCAATCCCCATCAGGCAGGAATCATATAAAGAATTTCTTGCTCAAGTTCACTAAATAGTTTTTAACTAATAAGTTCTTTTTCAATCTCTCTCTCTCTAAATATCATTAATTTTCTTCAACCTTCATTATTTCTTATCCCGAAAATACATATTTAGCACAAACAAAATATAAATAAATAAAAGAAAAATAGCGTAGTTTAACGAGAAGATAAAAAATATTTCGTAGTAAAAATCTTTCCGCGCAGTTAAAACATCTTGGATATTTTAGCTATTTTTTTTTTTAGTTAAATAATTTTATTTGTTATTTTGATCTTTAAACTTCAATGAATGGGTTTTGTGGTGGGGGAATGGGTGATGACTGTAGTGATGGAGAGAGAAAGGAGGGGGGAATACTTTGAAGATGCCGCTTACAATCAATCCTTTTCCAATTATATATTGAATAGATGGATCTTTAATAGATTAAAAAAAAGAAAATAATAATAAAAGATACAATCAAAAATCAATCCCCATATATTATTATTATTATTATTATTTTGATTTATCATTAATAAATTTTTAATATTATTTAAATCGTTTACATTTTCAAGTTACAAGTTACTCAGTCAGCAGTGGTGATCTATAGTAATTTTATTTTTATAAAAATCGTTATTTATTTGCTTTCTATTTATTTGTTTTTTCATTTAATAATAAAATATTTAATTCGATTGGGGTTCTTTATTCAAAATTTCTTTATTTTTTTATATTCAATTAGAATAATTAATTACCAAGAAAGACAACATTAAAATTATTTAATTTATTATTAGTATCTGATTGCAATTACTAGTATAATTTTTAATATATATATATATTTAATATATATTTTATTATTTATCTGATAGCTTTAAGAGAAAAATAAGTTGACCTGTGGCCATGTCCGAACCGACCGACGGTTTGAAGTAAATTAATTTCAAGCTACAGAAACAATTTCAAATAATTTTAATATATCTATTAATGTAATAAAAAACAGATATGGATACATAAATAATAAATATTTTTAATTTTATTTTATTTATAATATATATGTAAGACCAGACTGTGACGTCATGAATGGCTGGATGACGTCATATAATTTTAAATTAAGAAAAAAACTAATAAAGATGATTTTTCTCGAGAATAAAACCACCACAAAGTGCATGATTCGTGGTGATATATAAAAAAATCTCCTCATGTGAAATTTGGTGTGAAAATAACCCTTCCCTTCCTATCGTCGATCGCTAATACTACCACTTCCGATTTCCGGATTTGCACCAAAAGTTGATCAATTCATCCCACTGATGCATTAAGTAAATATACCAAATTTCATCAAAATCGGTTGAGCCGTTCAGGCTGTACACATCTATACGGACGGACGGACAGACATCATGCTAAAAATACTTTTTTCTGTTAAGAAAATGCATGATTCGTGGAGATATGTAAAAATCTCCACATGTGAAATTTGGTGTGAAAACAATACCTCCCTTACTATCGTCGGTCGGTAAAAAATCATTCAAGTAAAAAACAAAGAAAAAAAAGAAATCTTGTTACAAAACATGAGATACAATGTAAAGTAAATTATCCGAATAACATTATTAAAATTAATTAATTAAATTTTATTTAAATTAAATTTAAAAACACAAAAATCTAATGAAACTGAATTTTTCTTTATTTTACGACAGTACTTATGGAAAAAGCTTTCTTAATGTGTTTTATTTTTTTTAAAAAAAGAAAAAAGATTGTTGTGGGGTGGAGGGTGAATGGATTGTATAGCTACCCACTCTGTAGTTGAATTGCTTAATCGTTATGCATCTTTATAATTAGAGCAAACGATTGGAGTTGAAATGATTGAGAAGGAAATATTAACGTGAGAGAGAGAGAGAAAAGTGAAGAGAGATGTTCTGAGTGGATGGATGAGATTTGAATGCAATACAATAGAATCTCAACCAACCAACCAACCAACCAACCCTTTTAACGTGATCATAGTCCTCTCGAAATCCATCTCTCTCTCTCGTTCTCTTCTACATTTCTCTTGTTTTCCATCTCCGATTTTTTTTTCTCTCTCTTCTATTTATTTAGATGTATTTTACGCCTCCCTAGGCTTGCTTGTACCCCATAAATTAAAAACATGCTTTGTACTCAAGCGAGCGTACGCGCGTGCAATGTAATGTTTTATAATATTCCTTTTGAAATTTGTTTCAATTTGTATCACTGCTTGGCTTTGTCACTTTGCAATCCAACAAGGAAAGGGTTTTTTGTTGGTAAGGGAGGAATGAAATCGACACCCCCCCTTACACATAGACACACATATACTTGACTATCACCCGTCCATCCATCTATACATATAGATTGAAAACATTTTAAACTCTCTCTCTCTGCATCTCTCCTATTTTATTTTTATTTTTTTTTTAATCTTTGATCCAAGGGAATGTTTTAATTTATTAAAGGCGAGATCCAATCAAAATGGATTACGTAGATGCTTAGTAATGGATATCAGGATGATTAGTATATACATATGTTGGGAGAAAAAATAATAAAGGAAATGAATATATGTATCTATATATTAAAAAAATCCATTTAATTTTTATTAAAAGTCTATATAGTTTATATATTTGGTTGTTAAAAAAAATAAAATCTATATATACTAGAATATACTGCTAAACTATTAAACTTGAACATTCTGATATATATATATTATTCAAAGTTTTTCAATATATATATATATATATATATATATATTATATATACAATATTTTATTATATATTTATATTTTATATTTTATTATATATAATATTAATAAAAATAATAATTTTTTTAATATTTCATTTTAATTATAATAAATAATATTTTAATCGACTTTTTGAATACACAACAGGATTCTAGAAATATGGGTTCATGAAATTTCTTTCTCTTTTTTATTCAATACTTATATTGATAAAATTTCAGTTTAATGCTATGAAGTGATATTATTGAATTTCAAGCTTTCTATAAATATATTAATTTTGAATGAATGCTGAAAAACATTCAAATTATAATTAATTTTTAAATAATATTTAATTTTAACTGATTTATAAATTAAGTTTTTTTTCTAAATTAAATTTTTAGTATTATACTTATATAATATATATTAAATATCATTTAATTTAATTTTTTTCAGTTTATATATTCGATTAAATTTTGATTCCTCTTTTAGTTTGTTTTTAAAGTTAATATATATTTAAAATAGAATATAGAATAAAGGTTTATTTTACACATACTTCTAAATTATTTGATAGATTGATAAATGAAGATAGTATGTAACATCTCTCTTTCTCTTTTTCCCTACTTGAATTGAAATAACACCACTTGAAATATCCTTCTGTGCCAAAACGATAATGTAAAATTGTTACTAATTATATAATGCCTTTGAAGATTGAATTTAACTGGATTGAGAGAAGATGAATAGAGAAAACTTTACTTACGACACGATATCGAAAGCAAAGTATCGATTCTTAGATAGTATCGGACTCCAAAGTATCGATACTTTGGTATCAGTATCAAAAAATCTATTTTTTTCATATTTTCGCTGAAACGTTGGTTTTATCTCCATATAAATTATTTTTCATTTAACTGGGATTTTCACAATTTTTAAATTTCAGCTAGGAAATTTAAACATATAGATAAAAAGAGTAATGTTTTTTATATGTAATATATTTATTTAAAGAAAGATAATAAAATTAAAACAAAAATTACTTCGAGCAGATTTGTAGTCAACCCTGGTAAAAGGCTTCCACACTTCATTCTTCGGCGGAGACATGTTTTATATATTAATATTATATAATAATTATTATTTATTTATAATATATATATTAAGATTGAACGGCCGTGTTTAGAACGGAAGGTCTCAAATCTCAACTAAAAACCAAATGACCAAATGGCCGAAATAGCGTCGACTGGTCGGCTGCTTGGCTCAAAGATCAGAAGAGAGAGGACATTCCGCTGTCTTCTTGTCGGTTCGGGTGGTGGCTGCTGGGTGCGCTAAGTACCATTCGATATTTTTTTCCGATACTTATGGTATGGGTATCGATGCTGTACTAGTATCGAGTACAAGTATCGATAGTATCGGAAGCAAAGTATCGGTACTTTTTTAGTGTCCCTAGTCATATCTCTTTCTCTCTCTCTCTCTCTGTGTCTTTTTCTTTTCTAAATAATCGTGATAAATAAATTAATTAAATAAATTAATTGTTTACTCAATTAATCAAACTACCATCATCATCTATTTATTCGTTGATACGTTAATACAATTTATTTATTTTTTAAGTAATGTCTACTTTCATATAAAATTTCATTTATATAAATATATAATATACATATTATACAATTTAACTAATAATTAATATATTATTATAAAAAAAATGACATTCATGTTCTTGTTAAATAAGAAAAGACAGAAATATATATATCTATCCATGTCATTTTTATTTTTAATTTTCTTTTAATACAAATTAAAAATCATTTATACGTTTATATCAAATTTATTTAAAATTCCAATCATTCTTTTTTTAAATTATTTACATTTTATTTATTTATCTTTTTTTTGTTATTCAGTTCATTAATGAATTTAATTTTTATTAAGTTTCAAAACATTTTTAACATATTTTTGAAAATAGTAGGAGATTTTATTGAAATGCAATTTGATTAGATATAAGATACTTTTCGTCAAAATATATACAAGCGTAAGTGCGTATGTGTGTAAAGGAGTAAGAGTGAGAGTGAAAGAGAGAAATTAACTAACATTTCAAGAATTTTTAAAAAAAATTAGAAATTCTTTTTTATTCGATTTTTTTTTGTGGTTGTATTTTTATTTTTATTTCAAATTCCACACTTCTTGACTTATCTTAATTGATGATTGAAAGGTGGCGAAATGGCCGTTAGATTATTTTATTTTTGTATTTTTTATTTTATATTATTTTATTTAATATTATTTATTAATAAATTAAAATAATGATAGTGATTATTAATCTTAATTTAAAATGTAATAATATAATATTATAGTAATATTATATTTTATTCAAATTATATTGTCGTTTTTTTGTTTCTTCACTTTGTGCATATGTGGCGGCGACAAATGTTTTATTTGCGTGTGAGTTGTTTAACATCTCTTATCCACAATTCAAACCTCCCTTCCCTCCCTCAACGTCTCCACCCCTATTCCAATACCATTGCATCAAGAAGATTATCATATGATCATGAATGACAGACAAGATAGAGAAAAAAGCCCCTTCTGCCGATAATTAGAGGGTTACTTCATCCATATGGACAACATTTTGGATAATAAATATATAAGGTGCTTAAATAAATGTTTATCATAAATAAAAACCCCTCACTTTTAATCCACTTCTCAAAAATATATTATATAATGATAATAAATATTATAGAAATAGAAATATTTTTTTTTATTTGTCTCGTTTTTGGACATTTGGTCTCAACTAAATATATAAATACATAAATACATTATAAATATATAATTATTTCAATAATACCAATTGGAAAATTACCATTGAGTATATAGGCCAACAAAAATGTGGTTGGAATGATAATAAATATAAAATCTGATATAAGAGGGAATTCGGAGAGAATAGGAATTGGATGAAGATGGCTAATTGTAAATATAATAAAATCGATGGTTTCTGTTCTTGACTATTCTCTTCTCTCCACTCTCTTCTTTTTTAAATTTAACTACTCGTTTATAGATAAAAAGAAATTTGTTAATTCAATTAACAAATTTATTATACAATATTATAAGTCATAGGTTCTTAAACTTATGTACTCCACGGACCCCCACTTGAAAAAATTTTTTTTGACGGACCCCCATCACAACTTTAGGTACTTTACGTCATTTTATTAATTAATTTCTGGCTTACGATCTCATAAGGACAAGGATATATGATGAATATTTCTAACAGTGATTGGTGAATAACGATTTTTTTGCATATTGTAGAACACATTTTATTAGAAATTATAATATTGAAGAAAGAAAATACAAACATTGTCATAGCAACAAATCTCACAAATTATAATGGGTACTTACATTAAATTCATATAAATATTTTATAATTTTTTTCAGAAAATATTAAATAAGAAATATTTTAAAAAATAACTGCATCTATCTCATTAAATATAACTTACATATTTAATGAGATGTATGCAGTTGTTTTCTTGAAACAAGAATCTCAATATCTGGCTTAATATTGGAAACTTTTAATCTAAGATCCGGCTCTACATTTAATTTGTTTCTATATTTAGACTTAATATAAAATAGTACCGAAAAAGCTTGTTCGCATAAATATGTTGTGCAGAATGGAATCAAGTGTTGAAGTGCTTTATTTGCAAGCGCAGGATAATCTGACCTGAGAAGTAACCAAAAGTTGCTCAATTCAGTTTTGTTAAATTTTAGTTTATAAGTTGTATCACATGATAATTCCACGAGAATATCTTGTTCAGGTGCAGATAAATGTTTAGCATTTGTAATTTCCATATTAAATGGATCTCTGATCCAGTTATTGCAAGGATCAGGAGTAGAAAAATACTTCCTGAAGTTGCTTTTCAAAGTAATTAAATGTTCAACAAATAATTGACGCGTTTGATTAAGCAATTTTTCACTGGAGCTTTCTATGAAATCATTGAGAGTTGGAAAAGACTCATATACACCGTTCTGGATGCGTTTCGACCACAAGTCGATTTTTTTAATCATTGCTTCTATTTTATCTTCAACTTTAAATATATTTACAACAGTACCTTGCAGGCTCAAATTAAGTTCGTTCAATTTTGTAAAAATATCAGTCAAGTAAGCCACCTTAGCTAACCAGATAAAATCATTGAAACATTCGGTCAGTTCAAAATGCGCATCTATTAAAAACAATCGTATTTCATCTCGAAGCTCAAAAAGGCGAATGAGTACTTTCCCGCGGGACAACCAACGTACATCTGTATGTAATAATAAATGTGTATGTTGACTACCCATTTCCTCAAACAAAATTTTAAAAACTCTGGAATTAAGTGGACGAGCCTTAATGAAATTGACAATTTTAACTACTTCGTCTAATGTTCTTTTCAAATCTGGTGACATATTTTTGGCTGCTAATGATTCTCTGTGAATGCAGCAATGATTCCAAACAACCTGAGGCGCAACATTTTTAATAAGAGCAATCAATCCAGTTCTTGTACCTGACATTGCACGAGCACCATCAGTGCAAATTCCAACACATTTTGGCCACTCTATTTCATTTTCGGTTATAAAATTATTCAAACTGTTAAATATGTCATTAGCTGTCGTTCGTGAAGGTAGTGAATCACAAAACAATACATCTTCTTGTATTTGATTTTCAAACTCATATCTAATGAAAGCTAACAAATTGGCATTATTAGTGACATCAGTACTTTCATCCAATTGTAATGAGTAATAGTGACTTTTGCGCACTCTCGATATTAATTCTTCTTTTATATTACATGACATGTCTTCAATCCTATTCTTAACCGTATCATTTGATAATGAAATCAAATTTATATCGTTTGCTGCTTTAGTTCCTAACATTATATTTGTAATTACTTTTGTAGCAGGAAGAATTAATTGCTCTGCTATATTATGCGGCTTTCCTGCTTTAGCAATAAGTAGAGCTACTTCATATGATGCCATTACTGCTTTCTTACTCATACCACCAGATCCCGTCTTTACCATCAATTTCTGACTTGAATTAAGTTCTTCTTTTTTCATTTTAAAAAATTCGATAGACTTACTAACATGCTCGCTGTGCTTTGTTTGTAAATGACGTCTGAGATTAGCAGGTTTCATACTTTCATTGGATAAACTTTCCTGACATAGAACGCAGACTGGTCTTTCCACATCATTGTTGCAAATATAAGTAAATCCAAATGATAAATAATCATCCGAATATTTTCTAGTTTTGCGTTTCTTGGTAGAGTTTGCTGTTGATGCCTCATCATCTGATTCTTTCCGTTTCTGTGTTGAACCAGTTTGTAGCCAACGATCCATTTTATGGAGTAATTTATTAACATTGAACTACAATAATATAAATATAATATAAATATAATATAAATATAACGAATTATTATTTACTAGCTATGTTTTAATATGATTTGAAATGAATGTTTTAATATCATTTTAAATGAATGTTTTAAATCATTTTAATAAATGTTTTAAATCATTTTAAATAAATGATTTAATATCATTTTAAATGAATATTAATTTATATAATAAATATATTTCGTAATTTGATTCTAAAATATTATTAATTTCGTAATTTGATTCTAAAATATTATTAATTTCGTAATTTGATTCTAAAATATTATTAAAATAAATATTTTTTATTCATAAAACTAACTTATACTTACTCTCAAAAACAGCCTTTCTGGGAAATTGCAAAATGTGTTTAGTGTTTTTATAAAATAATGATCATGCAAATTACACTAAAAATTAAAAAAAATTATTAGCTATAATAAACTATTATTAGCTATAATTTATTTATAATTAATTAAATTAATAAAAATAATTTAAAGATACAACTCGTTGAGAAATGAACTTATAATTAACATTAATAAAAAAAAGTCGAATTGGCAGTCGTGGGACTGGCCGACAGAAGTGAAAACTTGTGCGTAAGAAATTTGAAAGCAGACGGAATGCGCACCAGCTTCACGAGAAAAATGAAATTTATATACGTATATATATATATATATATATATAAAATTCATAATTATTTTTTTCAGCAAACTTACAAAAATATTAAAAATACGATGTGTATGAATATATATATATATGTCTGTCTGTCTGTCTGTCTGTCTGTGTGTGTGTCTGTCAAATACTCAAAAACTACCCGTCCGATTGCTATGAAACTTTCAGGGATTGTTGTGGGCGTCCCAGGGAAGGTTTTAGTGTAGTTAAATCCAAAATTAATTTATCCAAAATTAATTTAATTAGTAATATTTTGGTAAAAGTCTATTTATGGTTACCATGGTTACATTGAAAAATTTACAATAAATAAATAAAAATAATTGGAAATCTTTTCAACTTATTATTTTGATAAATTTTATTAATATTTTTAATTTTTTTTAAACTGCCAAAAATAACATACCCATAATAATAGTTGTAATAAAAATAAAAATATAAATCACAATGTAAGTAAAATATTGAATCGTTTTATTTATATTGTTTCAATTATTGTTTGAATATTTATTAAATTTATATATAGATTAATTTACATGTTTAAATGTATATTTAATAAATTTATTTATTGATTCTTAATATTAATAATTCCAATTACTTTCTTGAAATTTTTTTTATTTAAAAGCATATTCAGCATATCTCGCAAATTTGAATTGGATTAAATAACATATATTAATTTAAATTAAATTAAATTAATTCAATTATAAATTAAAATTAATAAATAATATTTATTAAACCAGCGAAAGTTTGGCTCTTTTTTGATGGCACCACGTCACATGTTGGCGCGTGAGATTTCCAGTGTTAAAAAAATTAATTCTGGTACTTTCAGCAATTCAATTTTCGATGTTGAGATTTTGATGTTTTTGATGTTATAAATAATATTTATTAAATTATAATTTAATTAATTTAATTTAATTTAAATTAATAAATATTATTTAATCAAATTCAAATTTGCGAGATAGTCGAGTGGATAGTGGAGTGTTTGGCTCTTTGTTGATGGCACCACGTCACGTGTTGGCGCGTGAGATTTCCAGTGTTAAAAAATTAATTCTGGTACTTTCAGCGATTCTATCAAGCTCAAATTCTATATATAGCAGTTTTATACAATTATTAATCCTGTGAAAAATTATCAAACATATATCTTTATTTTTATGGTCACACACACACACACACACACACATATTTAAAAATTAATTTATTAAAATATATATTATATAATATATTATATATAGTATATAATTTAATATATATATATATATATATATATATATATATATATTCAGAAATTAATTTTAAATTATATAAATATATTAGAAATTAATTTAATATAATTTAACACATAATAATATATTTAAATATTTTATTTTATATATACATAATTTAGTAATACTGATTATTAATGTAAATATAAATAATAATATTTAATATGGCAAATATGTAAAATTTTGTAAAGAATGTATCAGAAGTTTAGTGTCTAACATTCTGGCGTATTGCGCATGCGTATATCGGTCGGGTCGGTGTCGTTTTGGAATCTCACGCGAAATCTATATTTTTTCCCCATCCGCAAAAGTGCTCAAGGCCGCTAAAGAAGTTTTCACTTCAATAATTTAAAGATACAACTCGTTGAGAAATGAACTTATAATTAACATTTGCTTTAAAACTGTTTAAAACCCCAGAGTGGACGCTGACAATTTGGGTTTTTCCGGGTAAGACTGTCCCCTCCCCTGGTTTTCCCCAATAACAAAGTGAAAGAAAATTCCCTTATATGCCTCCCCTTCCGAGCCCCTAAGAGGGGTTATTTTAAAGGAACAATCGAAAAATGATTTTAAATGAATGAATGGATGAAAATTCAAATTTTATATATAGTTTTTTATATATGTTTATTTATTCACAAAAAATTAATTGACATAATTATCAATTTAATAAAATAAAATAGTATTATTAATAGTATTAAATTATAGCCGTAATTCTCTAGGAGGATATAGTTAAACAATGAACTTTAAATATTTATATATGTATATATTTTTACGATGATTTTTTTCCGAGGACCGCGGACCCCCAGTAAAGGCTTCGCGGACCCCCAGGGGTCCGCGGACCACAGTTTAAGAACCACTGTTATAAGTGATATATATTAAATTAGGGGCAGCATGGCTGAGTGGGTAGAGTACTAGACTTCTACACAGGAAGCCTGAGTTCGAATCCCAGCATAGAACTCAAGATTATATATTTATTTAATTAATAAATTAATAAATATAAAAATCTAATTCAATTTAACATCGGCTGCCCCACCGAAGAAGGCAAGGGGAAACCACTTCGGTCAAATTTTCCCATGAACACCCTATGACTCCTGTGGAGTTATTAGGGCCACGACACTTCCGCTAGGAAGTTATCGACAACGAAGAAGATATATTAAATTATTTGGTAAAAAAAAAAATAATGTTAAGAGATGTGAGAATATGAGAGGGAGTAATTTAGTTGAACTGGAATGACATACGCGTGCCGTATAGTGTGGAAGACAAGTTGACAACTAGACTAAGAGTCCTAGTTATTAATATCATCATGGATAGGGCTGAAGGGTTTTTAATACTTGATTGGCCATTTCCTGGCGGACATAATCAGGTGGCCGTCCGCCACCCAGGAAGAACCAATCATCGCACGCGACAACACTCTAACCCACTCTTTGTCTCTCAACACACACACACACACACACACACATACACAATTTTGTTTCAATATAAATAAATAATTAAATAAAATTAAACATTTTAAACAAACACTTGTCAGCAAAATAATCTCAACATTTGAATTTTTTTTTATTTTTTCAAATTTTAATTCTTTAATTTTTATTTTTGAGTCTTTTATAAGCATTTATATAATTTTAAATAAATTTATATTAAATCATGTTGATTTTATCATAATCAAATAATAGTTTCAAGTATTGGCTCATTTTAAAATTTCTTTTTTTTTCACGATTTTCTTGAAATAATTATTTCAACTCGTAAGAAGTTTGTTTTTAGACCATTAAGCTTCTCAGACTTGCATTTACTAACATTTTTACCCAAAATGTCTCTCACGTTAGTATTGAGATTGGTGCTTCAAGATGGCTTTCCTAAAACTTCACCCAAAATTTATTTCATGATGACTTTAACCAGTTCGGTTCGGGTAATTGTCCTTCACTGAAAGGAAATTGTTCTCTTTAATGTGAGGACAAAAGGGACAACATGATTTTCAAGAACTTCGTCGATATATACGACCTTGCAATAAGATCACCTTTCACAATGAAGGCAAATCTCCAGGATGATTCCACCCCATATCTTAACAGACCTTCATAAAATTAACTTTTTTAAGAGAAATTAACTGCCGAATAATTTTCCATATTTTTTTCTTTCTTCTGTCTGGTGAGATCTAAGACAAAATCTAAATTTATTAGATAACTTCTATAGATTAATTGTCAAATATTGTCGAGAAAATTGGAGGCACCTATTCTGCAATTACCAAAGGACCAACCACTTTTTGGTCTATAAGGAAGAACCTTCTACAATAAGATCACTTGATGGTTTTCCTTATCCTTCTCTTTTAATCTTCTCCTAATGGTTCTCTCGTTTGAATTGTGCTGCATTTCGGGCATTTACAGTTCATTTCTTTAGCTGTTCTACGACAATCATGCAAAACATAGAGTTTCAAAAATTGATCATCTTTGGATGTAATAGACCTCTTTGGTGGATAAGGAAGACACTTGTACATCAAAGATCTTTTGTTTAATTCTTAGGAACTCTGGCAACATAACGAAAATGCAATTACTCTAGCAGCATATTTTGTGATTCTGTGTAAAATAATATTTTTTTATAAATTATTATTTAGTTATAATAAAATGATTATAAATTCATTTAAAATTATATAAATACTTATAATATGCTCAAATTAAATAATTTATATATTTTAATCATTTTTTAAAATTCATTATTATTAATATTTCACAAATTGTGAGTCTATAAAAATAAACCACACACATAACTTATTAATATAAATAAAAAAAATAATAAATTGAAACATTTTTGTTTTGTTTAAATAATGTGGTAATAATAGATAGATAAGATCAAAAATATTAGTTCCTTTTGGAAAAATTTAATTGAAATATTATTAAGAATGAAAAATTTTTGGGGTTTGTTGGGGTGATTAAGGGAGGACAAGTTTCTCTGGCATGTTTTTGTCAGGTGGGTCGGTTTTAAGTAGCCATCACAATACGTTATTCTATTGTATGGCAATTGGTGGATAGTAGACAGAGGGTGGTTTGTTGTCTACCAGAACCTACTTTTCTTTACAATAAATATTTTCTTGGTCAAGGTTGTTTGTTCGGTGAACAAATGTAAAAAAAATATAAAAATTTTGTTTTTATAATTTATAATACATTACTCTTATATATTTTAAAAATTTAATTCATTTATAATCTATATATATAAAGGAGAGTGTTTGTATGTATGTAATTTGTTTACTTTTTTGTTGTCATAGAAACAAAAAAAAAAAAGAAATTTCCGACACTTATGTATACACGTAATGTATGATGGAATTGAGGCAGGAAATAAGATGGGGATTGAAATTAATAGGGATAAAACAAAATATTTAGTAAGAGAGAAAAACATTATTAACACACAAAGTCTTAACATACAAAATCTAGAATTTAAAAATGTGGAAAAATTTAAATACTTAAATTCTGTAATTACAAAGGATAATAATATTGGATAAGAATTTAAAGCGGGGTCGCAATTGGGGAACGTCTGTTATCATACAGTAAAGATGCTTAACTCATCAAAACTTTTATCAAAATGGATGAAAATTGAAATATTTAAAACAATTATTTTGCCTGTTGTATTATATGGGTGGTCGAAGGTCTTGGGAGAAAGTAGATTTAGAGAATTTGATATTAGGATTGTTCGCAGCATTTTATGACCAAAGAATTATGAGATCACCCGGCAATGGCAGAGATGGCATAACGAGGAATTGCATGACCTCTATGCATCTCCAGATATAGTTAAGGTTATTAAGGTTATAAAATAGAGAAGGCTGGGATCATGGCTAGAATGGTAGATTAAAGATCGGCGAAATATATTTGGAAAAACCGATTGGGAAACGTCCCGTGTGATTGGGAAGACCAAGAACGTGGTGAGTGGACAATGTAGGAAGGGACAGGGTAGGAGTTAGATGGTTATAGCTCAGACTTGGGGGTTACTTTTGAGATCCGTAGAGCCAGAGGGATAGATAGATTGATATAACAAATACAATAGTAATATATAATTAATTTACTGATTAAATTAAAATATCTTTTAAATAAGAACACAAAAAGATATGATAATATAATGTAATATACTGATTGCAACAAAATGGATGAGAACCTTTTACATACAGACTTTCAACAAAATACTATGTATTACTTCGGGGGTACAGGGGGCGGAGTCCCCGTCTAGATGAGAAGAGCGCCGAAGGCGCTCTGATCAGCTAGTTTATAATAAAAACTGATACTTGTATTATTATTTAAAAATAGTTACTAATAATAAATAAAGAAAACTTTAACAGATTTTTAAAAAGTTTCAAATAATTAATTAAATAAAAATTCCTCTTTTAATTTTTATAATAGTTATTAATGAACCAAATTAATGATTGCTTGTTTTGTTTTGTTTGTTGAATATATATATATTTATATATATATAATTGGATGGGGGGGAGGGTTTCATTTAAACGCATTACTTGGAATTTTTTTTTGTATTAAACAAACAGGATAGCTTTCTTTTAGGGGCAATTAGTTTTGGAAAGGAGATCTGTTTTTTCTATTCAAAGTTGTTAAGCTAAGAATGAAAGACCTCTCTCCCTTGTCCTCTACTTCCCTCCAATTAAATTCCCCAAATCTCGTAGAAAACAATCTGTGAATGTGTGTAAAGGACAAAAAAAATTGATTTTGGAAAAAAAGAAAATTATCCCCTTAACATACAACAATATTGAGTAGAATAAGAAATGGAATTTGATATTCTTTTTTTCTTATTAATTTATTATTATTATTATTAATATAATTTTTTTTATAGATCTTTCATCATATTAACTATAAAAATTGAAATAATAACAAGATTCTTTTGCTTTATCTTAATTGTTTGTAGAGTGATAGGATAACTAAAGATAATAAAAATATACATTGAAGAAATTTAAGAAAAAATTATAAAAGTTAAATTTTATTTGTTTATATGATTTTATAGTTCTCTAGTTTTGGCTTAAACAGTCTCACCCCTCCATCCTTTTCATTCCTCTCCTATTTCTCTATCAAATTCATTGGTAATGTCTTCTTCCTATTAAATTGAATTGATCCCATAAAAAGTCATTTGACATGCACTTTTTAAATATACTCATTATTAACAAAAAATCATAGAAAATTAAAAAATAATAAAATAGAATTAATTCACTTTTACGACAAAATAATAAACAAAAAAAAATAATTAATTTATCTTCTGTTTGACCTGTGTCATGATTAAACAAAAAAATAAAGTAGAAAAAGAAATAAATGTGGCATGGAAAATTTTAGTAGAAGAAAAAGAAGTAGGCAGGTATAATAATAAATAAGAATGGTTGATGGAAAGAATAAAATCTAAGTAATGTACGTATGTGTGTGTGTGTGTGTGAGTAAGAAAGAGAGAGAGAGAAAGTCACATAAATGGACATTCATGGGAGAAGAAGAAAAAAAAGAGTTACAACGCGTTTTTGTGTTTCGCAATACACATCCACCATCCACAATCCAAGACCTAATAGAGTCTATACTTGGAATTTTAGAAAATGCTCAACAATTTTCTATAAACAAACAAATCGAGAGAAAAAAAAAATCAACTCACCGATAGATTTATTTAGTTTATTTTAAAATAATAAAAATAAATTACAATTTCCACTTGAATGAGGTTATTAAGAAAGAAATTATAAAAAAAGTGTACAAATATTTCACCATATAAAAATCTAAAAATAGAAGATAATAGATAAAAATGATTCCCGAATAATTTTCTGAAAATAAACGATTAGAAATCATTATATTAATATTAAGTATAATAAAAATAATATTAATTAATTAAATTTTAACGAAGAGTTACATGTAATTCGTCAGTGATAGGCATATAAATAAATGATAAAAGTAAGGGAAATGTCAGAGATATACTATATATAATTTATATATAAAATAATATTTTTTATAAAATAATTTACCTTGATTTTATCATAATTAATATAATAATGATATGATGATTATGATGATGATGGATCAAGATCATGAAATTGACTAATTATTATTTGTTTTTCCTTTTTATGTCTCAAGATACCACAAATTATAATCAAGTATCACAAATAAAAAAAAAAACAAGATTTATCTTTCTACTTACTTAGATATTATATCATAAGTCTTTTAAAATGCATTATTCAATTCTTTTTCTTTTGTTTTTGTGTTTTTCTGTGATGGTGGTGATGGGGAATATGCCAACGCTTGACAATCTAAAGATAACAACTATTAGTAGTAATTGACTGACTTGTCGCCACAACTAACATTTAATATTTAATAAATTACGGATTATATACTAACAAATATTTCATTATTTGTATAAAATTGATATTCGTCATTAATGATTTCTATGATATTTTAACATTACTTTATATTTTAATGAATTTGACCGATTTAGCAAAACATTCTCCAATCAAGTTAAAATTTTGTAGGTATTTATATATAATACTATAATAATAGTTATATAGAATTTTGTAGGCATATATATAATACTTAGAAAATTAGGAGGCAGCTAGTCGAGCGTGTAGCATAACAATTTTATACACTAGAAGTCGGCCTTCGATTCCAACTAAGAACAAATTTTTCTAATAAAATTCAATTTATTAAGATTCAAATTCAAATTCAATTAATTAAGAACACTTTCACGAAAGATTTTTGTGTTTGGGCATTGATCAAAAACTAATTCTAACCAAAGTTTCTAGGGTCTCGGAGCATGAATAATGATGAATAATCTATGTCACATACAAGTGAGGCACGACTCGATTTCCTGGGTTGTCGTATATCGTAGTGTATCTATTGTGCGCCAAAATTTTGTCAATTGTGTACACTATTTGGTTTATAAACCTCTAAATTTTCTTATGAGCTTTTCTGAACCCTTTATTAAAAAACCTGTAAATCTGAAAATATTATAGGACCCAAAAAGAGTGGAATGTCAAGTACTGTGCGAGAGGTCAACCATGAAATAATAGAGAGATTAGTTTTAGTTTGGATAAATGAACGAGAAATAAAAAGAGATGTAACTAGTATGAATATCATTCAAAAGAATTCTTGAAAAAATTTTGGAAAATTGAAGGAAAAAAAATCTAAATTCGTCATCCAAGGAGTTAGAATTCAAGACTTGATTTGCAAATTTTAAAGGGAGTTCTGGAATTAAGCATATATTAATATATGGTGAGTCTCCGAAAAGTAATGAAAAGTAATGTCTCAAGTTTAGGGTCAACAAGAACAAATTAATCAATTTCTCATAATTCAATAGTAAATCCATGATCGGTTAACTAACATTTCGGATACCCACAACACTTGCGATTATATTCGTTAACCAATCTCCCACTGTATATATATAAAACTTGCACTAGGCCTTTTCAGACAAAATTCAACTTTAAGTTTCTCTAGCATTGCTGCCAACTTTTTTTCTTAGAAATAATTTATATAAATAATATTTTTTTATTTAAAAGGATGTATGGATCGTTATGGTATTCATTGCTGGAGATTTGCGAGTGATGCACCCCACTGAGTAGCAGGCAGAGGCTGCGTGACTGGTCTACTACCCCAACAGATAACATTGGTTTCAGGTGTATAGTGGTGTTTAAGGATTGGAGACTGATGGATGAGGGAGGTGAGGAATAGTGTAGAATTGGGTAGAGAGATAGAGAAAGGGGTGGGGGAGAGGGGAAGGGTGATAGCCATGCAGGTAGATAGATAGATAGGTAGGCAGGCAGGCGTGAGGAGAGCCACCTCAGGCGAGTACCCCGCCAGTCTCCTCCTCGTTAGCGCGGTCCTCCTAATATTAGAAGATGATAAATAAATCATTGACCTTTTTTTATCATCAGGCTGGGCCAATTTAAAAAAAAATAATAATTATTTCATTTGATATTTAGAAAAATCAACTAAATTTTTTTTAAATACAAAATAAAAAAAAATAATAGAAATTTCAGTTTTAATTAAGTATATATATATATATATATATATATATATATATATATATATATAATAAACACACTTACTTTCTAAACATTTAATATAAAGAATAATATTAATTCTTTATAATATATATATATATTTATCAAAATCGCACTAGTAAATTTTTTTTGTTATGAATTATTCTGCGAGTATAGGGCATATTTAATTTGTTCTGAAATATCTCTAAAAATATTTTTTTATTAATTCATTTATAAAAAAAAAAAATAGTAAAATAATATATCCACTCAAGTGGAATATTTTTATAAATCTAAAAATATTTTTTAATTAGAATTAAATATATAATTTAGATATTTAAGATCGCGAATGAGAGATGCAATATTATTGAACAATTTATATTTATGAAAGGAAAACAATTCAGTAAATCAGAAAATTATCAATACTGCGGAAGATATTACAAAAACTGATATGGGAGGTAATTAGGAGAGAATAAGAATTGAATAAAGTTGACAAAAGTTAGGAACGAATAAACGTACTAATCTCAACTTAATAACAAAATATAAACTTTCATTTTTTTTTGAGAAATTCTTATTTGAAAATAATTCCAACTTAAATAAATCCTCACACAATAGTTTTAATTATAATTTAACCTTAATTTTTCAATTAAAATAATAATTTTATAAAATATCTAATTTTTATTTACTTTATGGACTTTTACCTATATAGTAATTATTTTCTAATTAATTTATTATTTAATTGAAAATTATGAAATCAATTTAAATTCTATGTTATTTATTCGTATTTTCGAATGATGAGTGTTTATGTTTGGTTAGAGAAAGAAAGAGAGAAAGAGAGAAAGAGGAGAAAGAGAGCATTCCATTCCATTCACAATAACTGAAGTTGAGTGATTTAACTGCACGAAGGTTTGCCTTCTCTGACTCAAAAAACGAAGCAAAACCTTCGTATTTTTTTCATTAATGGAATTTCCGTTTTAATTGTTTCAATGTCAATAACCTCTCTTTAATCCTCACACCCCTAAAAATAACCCTTGTTAACCTACCTAAAAACTTGAAATTATTTTTTTATTCAAATATAATTTTTTAGGTAAATTTCTTTTTCTCCCCATTTTTTAACATTTATATTTTACAGTTTCGTAAAATTGATATTTTCAATATTATCAGATAGATACAGATGAATGATAGTAGTGAATTCTAGTATTGAATAACTCTAATTGAGAATTTTTCAGAATTTATTAAATATTATAATAAATGGTGAGACTTGGTTACAAAAAAAAACATAAAATTCAAGGAGTTATATACTTACAAAGTAAATCCACTTTTAAATAATTTCTTAAATCAATCGTAATTAAAACCGATATTTTTTAGAAAAGTTGATAAATATATTATACTAGCTGCTAAGAGCGCCTTCGGCGCTCTTCACACCTAGACGGGGGCTCCGCCCCCTCTCCCCCCTAGTGGTATTTGGTTGAAAGTAGTAAAAGGTTTTCATCCATTTTGTTTCAATCAGTATATTACATAAAACATTTATTTCTATTTATGTTCTTATTTAAAATATATTTTAATTTAATCTGTAAATTAATTATATATATTATTATTGTATATGTTATATCTATCTATCTACGTGGTTCAAAGATACTCGAAAGTTCTTGGCCGCAACAACCACATTTCTCCAAGTGTCCCTATCCTGAGCCCTTGTCCCATCTCTCTTACGTCCCTTCCTACGCGTCTTCCA
This sequence comes from Labia minor, assembly GCA_963082975.1. Lineage (NCBI taxonomy): Eukaryota > Metazoa > Arthropoda > Insecta > Dermaptera > Spongiphoridae > Labia > Labia minor. Next base: position 31,078,935 of record OY720346.1, read on the forward strand.
AGCGGACGTTTTCCAATCGGTCTCCCCACCAATATCTTTTTCCTCCCCCATTCTAGCCACGTCCCCTGCCTATCGCAGCTTTTTCGTTTTTATAACCCTAACTATTTCTGAAGATGCTTAGATGTCATGCAATTCCTCGTTATGCAGTCTCCGCCATTCCCCGGTGACCTCATCTTTTGCCCAATAAATGTTGGGAAGAATCCTATTCTCAAATACTCTGAATCTACTCTCATCTCTCATTGTCATAGACCATGCCTCCCATCCATATAATACAACAGGAAAAATAATTGTTTTATATATTTTAATTTTGATTATATCAGTTAAGTAAGAAATTTCTTTTTTTTTGTTTCTATGACATCAAAAAAGTAAACAAATTACATACATACAAACACTCTCCTTTATATATATAGATTATATAATATTTTAGTAGAATTAATTATTTAATAATAATAAATAAACAATTTTGTGATTCGAATAGTATTGTTCACTAGATACTAGACTATTTCTTTATTTAATTTAGTATATATATATATATATATAAAGGAAACTAAATAAAAAAATTAAGATAAAAATAATGAATTAATGAATAATTTAATTTCATTAAAACACTTATTTTAATTTAATTAAAAAAATATAACATAAAAAATTCACAAATAGAATATGTCATATACATATATACAATTATTTTTATCATTAACTGTTTCCTTTCACTTTTATAATTCATCATTATTTTTTTTTTTTTAAATATTAATTTGTAAAAAATATTCCAGCCAATGAAGCATCAAATGATAAGAGACAACATTATTTTAATGTTTTATGTAAATAAGGGAATAGATGGATGGATGGATAGATAGATTTGGTCCTTGGTAGTAAGTGAGAGAGAGAGAGAGATATTAAGAAAGGGGGGTAGAGGTAAGGGAGTGGGTAACCAACCGGTTGGTCGTCAATCCAAGTGTTGGATTGCGTGAGTCCAAACAAGACCATCAAATGGTGTGTGCTTGTTAACGTTAAGTCTTTTTTTTAACACCAAGCAACTTGGTACCTAATCATTTCATTATTTATTTATTTTTTATTGCTATTATTATTATTATTAATTTTTTTCCACATATTATCCCAAAATTATATGAAAATTATTTTTTTCTTTATTCTTAATTTAATAAGAACAAAAATAATATATATATATATATATATATATATAGTTAGGTAAAAGCCAATTAATATTATAATAATCCTTTAACATATTTAATAAATTAAAATTAGAATATATATATATATATATATTTCAAAAGTAATTATTATTTTATCTATTTTATTTTTGTATATATTAAATTATTTATATATTAAATTATTAAGAATATATATTATTTTTATTTTTTAAAAATATTTAAAAAAAAAATTATTGAATTTTAAAAACCATCCATATATGGAATGTAGGATATTTTGCAAAAAAAAATAAAAACAAGCCATTTCCGGTTAGAATTGGCCAAGTAGCAACGTTTGGCCGGTTGGGTGGGTGGGTGGGGGGGTGTAAGAGAGAACCGGCCCTTGAGACAATCCTTGGCGCCAGCATCAAACTCATTGCAATGCGATGGGAAAAGATTTCTCGTTCCCCGTCTTCACTTCTCATCTTGTCTTCTCCCTCCTCCTCTGACCCCACAATCACCTCCCACTGGTAGACTTAAACACATACACATTAATGTTATTCTGACTATTCTTTCTTTTAACGTTCCAGCTTCGGAATTGATTTGGTGAAAAAATCTACCACCATTTTCTTTTACAAAGGTCTTTAATAATGATGATTAATAAATGAACGGATCTGATAATCAATAAGCATAAAAATATCTTTATAACATATTTTTTCTCTTTTATTTGCCTCTCTCTCTCTCCCCTTTGCTCTTTTCTTCACCCCTTATGTTTCATTAATTTATAATAATACATTACAGAACGTGGGGCGTTATTATTTCCTTAAAAACTTAAAAACTGGTACAGTTTCAAATAATTTTTGTGTTATATGATATATTGATAAAAAATTGATTTATAAAATTATTAAAGAGATGACGATCTAACAAATGTTAGAGAGAAAATATTTTAGATGGCATGTGTGTCAGAAAAGAATGATTGATTCAATTGACAAATCTGGATATTAAGTAGAAAAGAAATGAAATAAAGTGATTATTTTTCTATTTTAATTAAAGTTTATAAATAATTCTTTTAAAATTTCTATATTATAATAATTTTTTTTTTTTAAATTATTCAATTCTTTTTTTATTTTAATAGTGTTAAAATTATTTAATACCTAAAAACAAATGTGAAAATATTTTTTTAAATATAATATTATTATTGAAATTGATCTCTTGAATTGAAACATCTTGTATGATCAAAGTAATAGTAAATTTAAGGATAAAAGTTAAATAAATTTATTTTTTAAGAAATTGTAATTTTTCTTTGATAGGGTTAGGAGGTGAGTAGGTGAACTTGGTTGATAAGTAAAGCCTGTTCTCATAGAGGGTGTGTGTGACAGAGAGAGAGATAGAGAGAAAGAGAGAGAAAGATCTTCCGCTTATTCTGAAGGCTGTTTACTGGCTGTTGCTACTGCTGCTGCCAGGGCAGAGAGCCAAACGTTGCAGCCTGTTTATATCTCTGCTTCCGGTAGCATTCGCGCCACACCATGCAACCCAAAAATAGGACTGAATAAAGTATTTTATAAAACAAAATGCAGGCAACATTCTATCCTTGCATTTGAGTCAAAAAAATTGTTTCTTATTTTTTTCTAATCAATTATATATATAATTATATAAAATTCTATCCAAAACTGCTAAACCAATTTACTCTACTAGTATAGTTAGTTTCTTTAATAATTAATCATTTTATAGTATAAATTTTCAAGATATTATTTATAATATATGTTTTGTTGATTTTTAAATCAATAATAGAGAAAAAGTAAAATAAGAGAAAATATTTTAATTTATTTATTCCTCAAAATAATTTAATTATTCCATAGAATTAAATATATGTTTCAGAAAAACAAGATATCATTTTTTTTTCTAATAATAACTTAAATTTAATTTTAATATTATAGGTTTATCATAATTTCAGTTGAATTACTAATGAATAATAATAAAAAATAAAAAAAGAGGGAAAAAAATGATAATAGGTTGAAAAATATATTTAAAAAAACACTCACACACATACACAAATACACACATTCAGTGAGGTATTTGAATAATTAATAAG